>CM053587.1:210381363-210416252 GCA_028646515.1 Pseudochirops corinnae
GCCACCCCCGGGGCACAGCCGCGGCTTCAGGCCAGGCTGGTTTCGGTTCACAGTGCTGATATGGTTCCTCGTAGCCGAGCTGACTTTAGTGGGAAGTATCCTTGTGTGTGTTTTGGAGTTCTAGGACTGGTTTAGAGTCCTATTCCATGGGTATTTTGGGGTGGCTAAGTGAGAGCTGCGATATGTTCCTGCTGCTATGCTGCCATCTTGGCTCCACCCCATTAGTCCTTCCATCTCAAAGATGACTGCTGACATCACAGAGGTGATGTCTTGACTTGCTCATGAATTGAAGTAAAGCAGGGCTGTGCAAAGTCAGCAGTCTCACTCTCTCCCCCAGAATTATCTAAGGTCTAGTGACAAGACAATAGTCAAAACAACTGGTGATGGCCCAGAATGCAGTGAGCCTTTCTAAATTAAGGTCTTTCCCAGGCCTTAGTTTGAGGCAACATCCATTCAGTGATTTAAATCCAGCCTCACAGGTAGCACATGGCAGAGGCAGGATTTGAACCTCCTGTATTCTTTGAGCCTCTAGATGGCACATTGAATAGAATGCTAGTTCTAGAGTCAGGAAGACTCCTTTTCATGAGTTCAAATCTGGCCTCAGACACTTATTGACTATATCATCTTAGGCAAGTCACTTACCTCTGTTTGCCTCAGTTTCCTCACCTGTAAAATGAGCTGGAGAAGGAAATGGCAAACCACTTCAGTATCGTTGTGAAGAAAACCTCAAATGGGGTCACAAAGAGTTGGGCATGACTGAAGAACAGCTGTACAACAACAAAAAAGGAGCATGCCTTTAACAAGGGGAAAGTCAATATGTAATAGATCATTGAATACTATATATACATATACATATATATATATATTTCTCAAAAACAAGGCAATTTGGGGGGAAGAGAGAGTCACTAAAAGGATCAGGAGAGGGCTACTAAAGGAGGTAACATATGAAGGTGTCCTTTGAAGGGATCTGAGGCTTCTCTGAAGCAGAGGTGAAAAAGGAAAGTATTCTAGGTTATAGGGGTCAGCCCATACCTCATGTGAGGTGAGAGATGGAACGTTGTACATAAGGCATAGAAAATGGAATAATATGACTGGACCATTGAGCAAAGATCAGATGAAGAAGGATGGGAGAGGAAGAAAATTTAGGCAGTCAGGAAAAGTTTTTACCTGAAAACTTAGAACTCCAAAGTGCTTATTTCTGGCATGTGCTTGGTGACCTTATCTTGACATGACTATTCATCATAACATTAACACTTTCTGATTCACTCTCTGCCACTTGGATGGAATGACATCAAATCACCATATGAAACGAATGACAGATGTACAAGACAGCCTAGTGTAAGATGTTCTATTGCTTTGCTGCAAGGAAAGGCCAGGGACTGGGGAGAGTTTAGAAGCAGATTTTCAATTCCTTCTCGCTCTTTGTTAACTTCTAACTAAATAAAAACTTTAAGCTTAAATGTGGTAGGATTTGAAAAGATCTTAAATTGATTCACTTTCCCACATTTTTGGTGGATGCTTGGGGAAGGAGCTAGGAAACATACCCCTGGATGGCCTGAGGACCATTTGAGACCCATCTCTGTCTCTCTTTGTGATTCTCTTTCTCTGTCTCTTTCGTCTCTATCTCTCTGTCTTTCTCTGTTTCTCTCAGTCTCTGTCTCTCTCTCTTTCTCTGCCTCATTCCCTCTGTCTCTATTTTTCTGTCTATTTCTCCATCCATGTGATTCTCTTTCTCTGTCTCTTTGTCTCTTCCTTTCTCTCTGTCTTTCTGTTTCTCTGCCTCTGTCTCTTTCTGTCTGTCTCTGTTTTTATCTCTGTCACTCTGTTTCTATCTTTCTGTCTCTGTCCCTCTGTCTCTGTGTTTCTCTCTATCCATTTTAACTCTGACTTGTGAGATACTTGGTACACATAAAGTGTAACATAAAAAGGGTGCTAGGATACAAGTTTTGCCTTTTCAATTTTTTCCACACTTCAGAGTTAGCCAAGACACTCTCTCCAAAATTGGCCAGCCTTCATTGCCTGCAAAGTGTTTCTGGAACTGATGTTTATTGTACCCCATTCTGTACTTGCCCAGCACAGCACACGCAGCCCACCAAGGGACTTTCCCTTGCATGTTCAGCCGTTAGCACTGAATCTTCTTGGCAAAGCTCTCAGTAACTGCATATTCTCACACCTGCCAGCACTGGAAAGTTCTAGAAATCAGGAATCTTTGCCAAGAATTCCTTTAGTGCTGTCTTCATCTCATCCTGTTCCTCACTCTCCTGGCAGTTGAAGGTGTAATCCAGTCTCTTGAACTTGGTCAAACCTGGTGAGGTAACAATGTCAGTGGAAGTAACCTGGACCTACAATATTAGAGAGAGGACACAAAAGGAGAAAATTGGAGTCCTGGGCTTGTATTTGAGTTCTTCCTCCAACTTCATTAATCCCTCACATTTGTAAAGCACTTTATGCTGAGCACATAAGGATTTAGAATTAAAAAGGACCTAGTCCAAGCCCTGTATTTTACAGATGAGGAAACTGAGGGCTAGAGAGGAAACATGTTTTATTTAAAGCCACACAAGTAGCAAAGAGCAAAGTCAGAATTAATATCCTCTGACTCTGAATCCAGAGGTTTTTCCTACTGTCCCATTCTTTTCAAAATGCTCTCTCACTCAAATTCTCTTTTATTCACACAATAATCCTGTAAGGCAAATAGGGCAGGTAATATTCATGATATAGAGAACAGAGCCAGTCCCGGAGCCAGGATAACTTGTGAGTTCAAATCCTGCCCCTTACGCATACTGACTATATGACCCTACTAGGTAAGTCACTTCACTTTCAGTGCTCTAGACAACTCTCTAAGACCATATGTTACCCAGAAAGTGTTAACCTACATTGTTAGAGGCAGTTTCTTCACCAGAGTTCCTGTATCAGTGAAGTCACAGATTAAGCTCTATTAGGATTCTCATTTTTATGAGTGAGCACCCACGGAAACAAGTTAAGTTACTTACCCAAGGTTTACTAATACTCAGTACTTTACATCATGGTTAGACACTAGGTTTTATGTCATATGTAAGTTATAAATATAATCTTCGTAGGGGAAATGATCCCCTGGCTTAGATAGTATGAAAGGAACCAGGTTAACGGGACAGGATCTGAACAGAGCAGAAGTCCTTGCTCAATGTAGACAAAGGCCTCTCTGCATTTAGGGGTAATAGCAGAGATGACAAGCAGCAATCATTGTTGCACAGTGAGTAAGTTCAGGAAGCAAGGCAGTCTTTGAGGGATGGAGAAGGTTGAAAACTCTGGCCAGGAGTGAGGCCCACATGTGGCACCAATATTCCAATTTCCATTGATGTTCCAACTAGACTAAAGCAGATAAGCCTTTTTGTGCAAGGCAAGACCTGCTCCATCTAGAAGAGACAGAGTCTATTCAATTGGTCAGCTAGTGAATCAACAAACATTTTCATTTTTTCCAGAATTTATTTATTTTTAGTTTTCAACATTCATTTCCACAAGATTTTGAGTTACAAATTTTCTCCCCATCTCTCCTCTACCCCCCACCCCAATATGGCAAGCATACTAATTATCCCTTTTGCCAATCTGCCCTTTCTTATATCCCCCCTTACGCTCTTCCTCCTTACTTTCTTCTAGGGCAAGATGGATTTTTATACCCTATTACTCGTATATCTTATTTCCTGGTTGCCTATAAAATCAATTTTTTAACATTTGTTTTTAAAACTTTGTGTTCCAGATTCTCTCCCTTCTTCCCTCCTCACCCACCTCCACGGGAAAGACAAGCAATTCAATATAGGTTATATATGTGTAGTTATGCAAAACATTTCCATAGTAGTCATATTATGAAAGATTAACTGTATTTCCCTCCATCCTATCCCACTGCCCATTTATTCTATTTTCTCCTTTGACCTTGTCCCTTTTCAAATGTATTTGCTTCTGTGCTTGAAAGTCTATTCCATTGAATGTCTGTATTTTCCCCTGAAGCATTATACTCAGTTTTGCTGGGTAAGTGATTCTTGGTTTTAATGCTAGCTTCTTTGACCTCTGGAATATCATATCCCAAGCCCTTCGATCCCTTAATGTAGAAGCTGCTAGATCTTGTGTTATCCTGATTGCGTTTCCACAGTACTCAAATTGTTTCTTCCTGACTGTTTGTAACATTTTCTCCTTGACCTGGGAACTCTGGAATTTGGCTATAATATTTCTAGGAGTTTTCTTTTTAGGATATTTTTCAAAAGGCAATTGGTGAATTCTTTCCATTTTTATTTTACACTCTGGCTATAGAACATCAAGGCAATTTTCCTTGATAATTTCTTGAAAAATGATATCTAGATTCTTTTTTGATCATGGCTTTCAGGTAGTCCAATAATTCTTAAATTATCTCTCCTGTATCTATTTTCCAGGTCAGTGGTTTTTCCAATGAGATATTTCCCATTGCCTTCTATTTTTTCATTCTTTGGGATCTCTTTTATGTCTTGATTTCTCATAAAGTCATTAGATTCCATTTGTTCCAATCTAATTTTGAAGGAATTATTTTCTTCAATGAGCTTTTGAACTTCCTTTTCCATCTGGCCATTTCAGCTTTTTAAGTCATTCTTCTCCTCATTGGCTTTTGGGACCTCTTTTGTCATTTGAGTTAGTCTATTTTTTAAGGTTTAAGGTTAAAGTTAAGCTGTTTTCTTCAGTATTTTTTGGGTCTCGTTTAGCAAGCTGTTGACTCTTTTTCATTATTTTCTTGCATCACTCTCATTTCTCTTCCCAATTTTTCCTCTACTTCTCTTACTTGATTTTCAAAATCTCTCTTGAGCTCCGCTATGGCCTGCAACCAGTTCATAGTTTTCTTGGAGGCTTTTGATGCAGGAATTTTGATTCTGTTGTCTTCTTCTGGTTCTATGTTTTAATCTTCTTTGTCATCAGAGAATGATTCTATAGTCTGATTTCTCTTCCTCTGTTTGCTCATGTTGTCAGCCAATTATTTGACTTTTGAGCTCTTTGCCATGGTAGAACTCTGCTTCCAAAGTGGAGAGTGCTGTGTCCCAAAATTTCTGGGGTTTTGCCCAGTTGTTGTCAAAGCTTCTTCTAGGCACCTGCCTCAGAACTGTGAGGACACCCTCTCCACAGCCTCAACAAACTCTGCCATTCCAGTGCTCCTCACCCCAGGACCACCACCCAAGACTGCACCCTGGTTCAAGCAGGGTAAGGCAAGAGAATCCTGCCTCAGTACCAGCAAAGAGATTCCTGGAATTGCCCTCTGACCAGTTTGTTGGTCCTCCCACCATCTGTGGGCCTGGAATTTCAGAAGCAGCTGCAGCTGCCTCTGCCGCCCTTGGGGCAAAGGCTAGATCTCGCTCATCTCTCACCAAGGTCCAACAGAGTTCTCCACTGACCTTTTACTTTTTCTTTGATGTTTATGGGTTGAGATGTCTGGAAACCACCACAGCTACCAGTGATTCAGTCCCCTGAGGTCTGCTCTGGCAGTTCTGTTCTGTAGGTCTGTGATGGCATGGGCCACACATGTTTGCGTTCTGCTCTAAGCCTGGTGAAATAGACCTTCTTGTCGGCCTGCCAGGCTGCCTTCAGCAGGAAATCTGTTTCACTCTGTCATTTTGTGGGTTCTGTAGCTCTAACATTTGTTCAGAGTCATTTTTTACAGGTGTTGGAGGTAATTGGGGAACAAACTCAAGTAAATTCCTGCTTTTACTCTGCTCCCTCAACAAGCATTTTTAAAGGGCTTATATTCTATGCCAGGCACCATGCTAAGTGTTGGTGATACAATGGGAGAAGTGTAACAGCACCTTCACTAAGGGAGATCACATTCTAACAGGGGAGGCAACATTCACATAAATAAGTTGCAGGTAACTAGCCAATGAGGGCTCAGGGTTGGAAGCATTCAGCCTTGGCAGGTCTGCTTCTAAAAGTTCCTATTGACATTGAATGTAGGGGTCCATGCTCCAATTTAGAGCACACTCAAGTATTCTATGAAGAAACAGACTTTTGATTGGTTGCTGAGCTGGAAATTAGTATACATTCAGAAGGCAATATATAGCCAAAGTACACTCTACTACTCTCTAAGCTGCCTGGTCGCATTCAAGTGAGGAAGCAAGGATGTCTGTAAGCCTCTGGTGTGGAAAAAGAGAGAGAAACAGAGACAGAGAGAGAGAGAAGCAGAAAGACAGAGAGAGATAGAGACAAAGAGACAGAAACAGAGAGAGAGAGGCAGAGACAGAGAGAACTAGAGATAGAAGAAGGTAGCCAGAGAGACAGAGACAGAGACAGAGAATTCCAGCAGCCTGTTCTCTCCATCCAGGCTGACATCGAACTATGCTTTTTCATGCCCCTGATGCTTCAACAATTCATGATGATACAGATATTTCTATTCCTGTTGTGCCTTAGGAGAAGGAGTATTAGAGCTAAAATTGGATAGACTTCAACCTTGTGAGCTTCTAAAGGTCAGAGGAGTAAGCTGCCAGAGGTCTACTGACATGAGTCCATACCAGAGCTTGTAAGCAATTGTACCCTAATGAGTAGCAAAGCCCTGAGCTACCTGATTCATCTATTGTTGCAGTGGATCTGAGGCAGTCAAGGACAGTTCATCCACCATCCATGCTACATTCAGAAGTGAACTTGTTGAGGATGGTGGCGAATGCTTTGTAGTGAGTGCTTCAAGTTGAAGCCTGCTCTCATCAGACCATGAAGTGCTATATGGAAGGAGTGTATAGAACATAGCTCAAGTTGGCCAGTTGCTAAATTTTTAGTATGAATGTGTGCACCTCTTAAATCAGTAGAAGCCACAAATTAGGGCTTGCTTTTTCAGAATTAGGAATTAAGAAAGTGACAGTGTGTCATACCTATTCACTCCCTCCCCCATCCCCCCAAGCTGGTTGTTAAATATTTATCAGCACACTCTTGTATAGGGGAGAGTATACCTCCAGGTGTTCTGGGGTGGAAAATATTTGTAATTCTGTTCTTGCTATATATTCTTTGTAGATATCCCTTTGTAAAATCTCATTGATACTAACTGGTTAAATGATACTGGAATACTAATCACTGGTGACTGATATCAAGGAAAACATACCAGAATGGAAGCTGGAACTGACAGAATTAGAAACCTTGATGGCTCAGAGGTATCATACTCTAAGAACTCTAAGGGGTAGATGCAGCCTTGCTGTCAGAATCCAACCTGCTAGTGCACATGTGACTTGAGAGAGTAAGACCAGAGTCTAGACAACAAAGTAAATACAAAATATTTAAAAAGTTAGTGCAAAATACTTTGCATTAGATGAGAGAGGTCATTATTTCCCATCTGGTTTTACAATGTCAAAAGTAGATGCCTTCGACTCCAGTTAACTTGATAAAGTAAAAAGGTAGTCAGGGTCTGGATTTGGTTTTCAAAGAGTAGAGAAGCAGAAGAATAAGAACAGACTACATAAGTTTTAGGTTACTAGTGTTCATCAGATTACAACTTTTTCTCTACCCCCTTCTTTAAAAAGGGAGAATGGGAGGAAAAAAGAAAGAAAAATATGAGAGAATATAATGGAGGGAAATATATCAGTACCTATTATAATTGGGAAGGTAAAAGGAACGAACACATAAAATAAAACAGAAGAGGGTAACAGAATGGTTTAAAAAGCAAAATCTTCTATGTTGTTTATAGGAAGCACGTTTGAAACAAAAATAATACAGAGTTAAAGTGAGTGGATGGAACAGAATTTATTAAGTTTCAAGAAAATTTCAAAAAGCAGTTATAGCAATCTTCATGTCCGACAAGACAACAGTAAAAATAGAAAGAGTTTTTAAAAAAACGATCAGGAAATTACATTATGATCAAAGGTACCCTAAATTATAAGCTCTCAAAAATTTTTTTTCACTATATCATTCTACTTGTATCAAATATAGTATTCCAAATAATGATAATAATAATGAAAATAAAAATAACAATAAGAGCTAACATTGATATAGTGCTTTAAAGTTTGTAAAGAAAATGTTACCATGTGACCTTGGACAAGTCACTTAACCCCAATTGCCCTACCTTCCCTCTTCCCTAAAAAAGCAAAAAAAAAAAAGAAAATGTTATCATATTTCATATAATATTTTAATATAACTGATAGTTTTGACAATTTGCATTATAAAAAGGGCATTTCTATAACTTCCCGAGGCAGAGAGGTTACTTTTGCCAGAATCCTTCTAGGCAATGAATGAAAAGCATTTTCTAGGATAGCTTGGCAAGTTGGACTGGCCCTGAGCTACCGTTTTGGCCTCTTTTGAGAAGAGAATCCTTCCCAGAGGGGAGGAACAAAGCCCAAGGGGAGAAAGAGCTCTGCCCCCACAAGCATGGGGACAAGAAAAAGTGACCGACAGACCTTTTAACTAGAATTGTGTCACATTGTCACATCAAGGCTCAATCAGAAAAAAAATAAAGAACTATAATACAGCTTCATTTTAGATATATACACACACACATACATATATACTTATGTACATATATACAAACATACACAAACATATACACACACACATTTTATATACACACACACACATTTTATATTAAATAGCTATAGATAGTGACTTTTCTGTTTTTTTCCTGGCTACCTTTGAAAAGTTGGCCCCTAAGGATACCATAACTATTTAATATTTTAAAAAAGAAAATGCTCTTCTGTATTTTTAAAAAATGAAATGAAATGTTCTCCAATGATTCACCCAACTAAATAGCTCATTAACCATCTTATACTTTTTAAAAATTATTTTCTAAGGTATGTCTGCTATGACCAAGGTTAATCTATCTTTTAAGATGCCTAAGGTTTTCCTAAAAAGCCATTCATTTTTTCATATGAAAGATCGCTACCCTAGAATAGCCCATTTCCCCTCGATATGATAAAGAAACAGTAATGATTCTCTGAAAGAAAACTGAAGCTAGAAAATACCTGGGTTGAAATAGCACATAGTAAAAAGTCCCAGCAGGCTGACAAAATAATATAGAGCAACAAGAGACCCTTGTGTAAACTGAATGACCCTTGGGTATCTCAGTTCTCTGAGTCCTGGTTTCTTCATCAACAAAGATGAAAATTCAGTTCAGTAAGTACTTACTATGTGCAAGGTGCTGTACTATCTGTCAGGCCTACAAAGGCAAAACCAAAACTTCCCTGCCCTCAACGAGTTTCTGTTCTATTTGTAGTCCTCACCTCATAGGGATGCTGGGGGAGGGGAATGTGCTTTGTAAACCATAAAGCATTACAATAACATAAGCTATTAGTACCTCCTCCTTCCTCTGACAACTGCCAAGAGCATTGGTAGAGATAGATGATGACTCAGAAGACACCCTCCCAATTGCATTTACAAGAATTTGATTGGATTTTATCAGACCAAGCCCATGCTGAATGAGACAGGGCTAGCTTTATTGAGACTCAAGGATAATGGCCGAGGTTTCTTCTCAGCAAATTGAGTAACAGAACAATAGTCCTCATCTAGGATTTGAAAACTGCATAAATTGTGCACTCTTGTTGAAAAGTTCTCAATTTAAGAAGTAGTCTCTCTAGGGCTCTCTAGATAGTTCTGATTTCCCAGGGTCCCCTCATCAGGTCCCCACGTGTCTCAAAATTCATAAAATTCCTCATCCCTGTTCCCATCCCACAGATTAGTTTCTCCAGACACCTGGGTTCTAGTTCTAACTTTGCCGTTAACTAGTCGTATAACTTTCAACTAGTCATTTCCCCTCCCTGGGCCTTCCTTTCGAATTTCCTTCTCTTCAAAATGAAGCCATTGACCAGCTGTTCACTTAGATCCTCAGTCAGTACTATGGGCTTTTCTCTTAGACAAATTTATCCTTCTTAGTTTGCTCATATTCATTCCTCTACAAAGAGATGGTCTGCCTTCTTTCAACTTAGTGTTTATTTGACAATGCAAATTATACTTTCTGGCTTTAAATATTCCTAACTTGATAATAGTACAGTTTCTTAGGGTAGATCTTCATCTTCTAAAATACTTAGCTTCCATCAAATTTCAACTCAGGTATTATCTCCTATAGGATACTTTTCCTGATTCCCCTTACTGTTCCTTCCCTCTTGAAATTATCAGGTACTTATCTGCATAAATGTTGTATCTCACAGCA
This sequence comes from Pseudochirops corinnae, assembly GCA_028646515.1. Lineage (NCBI taxonomy): Eukaryota > Metazoa > Chordata > Mammalia > Diprotodontia > Pseudocheiridae > Pseudochirops > Pseudochirops corinnae. The sequence continues at coordinate 210,391,466 of CM053587.1, forward strand.
GATTGTAAGACCTTTGAGGGAAGGGACTGTTTTTCATCTTGTCTTTGTATGCCTGGCACAATTAATGCTTGTTAAATGGAATTGACTTGTAGAATACTGCTATGCTGATAAATTCGTGCAGATTGCTGACTGCCACTCCTATCCAGGGGGAAATAAGCTAGGCCATCTGGAAACCAGGGGTCAGAAACAGCCATAGTCTGCTGTCCCTGGAAACCTTGCCTAACATCCTGAGAACTGATGAAGGCAGTCTCAAGCCGGCTCACAGGCCCCTCTCTCTGAGTGTCTTTATCTCTTGGCTGCATATAATCACTACTCAAAACCGGTGACTCAGAGCAAATCAATTTCAGGGTTCAGCTGTGATTATTCAAGGCCTCATAGGAGCTTCAGCTTTTCAAAGTGAACCATGCAAATGAGCATCAATGCCAAAGCCTGAAGTGATTAAGCAGGGCCTAAAAGAACCCAGGCTGCCGGGAGTGGTAAGACAGCCTCAAAATCCAAAATGAAATTCCCATGATGAGAACTGTTTTACCGTAGTGTGCATGTTTACTGCCATCAGATGTAAGATCTCATTAACATGACAAGTGTGGAAGAATTGAGGGAAAGCTCTGTGAGCCTATGAGCTTTTCCGAGTCTGTGCCCAAATCTCGACTTGAGTCTGTGGCAGTACTTCTACTTACCCACATAGAATATGCCCATGTAAATCCATCATGCAACTCTTCCACACTCCACCAAGGGTCCCCCATGAAATTTCATCAGCTCTGACTTGGGACATAAAATATCAAGAAAAATCTTTAAAGACTTTCTCTAAAATAGCAACCCTTGAGGAAAAGCTGCTTACAGTTTTACCCCATTTTCTTTTCTCAGTGCTGTGAGGGAAACATCCTTAACCTTCTAGGACAGTCACTTAGCTCTTCTCCCATTCCTAGATCAGTTTCCCTCCTTCACAATCTTGGGCTCCCCTGACACTCTCTAGAGCTCAGCTGAAGTTCTGCCTTCTTTGAGAGGTCTTTCTTGTTTTCCCCTGAGTTATCAGTACCCCTCTCTACCATCATTATTTCTTTTTTATTTTATTTATAACCTATCTTTAGAGAAGTAGAGTAGTACCAGAGATAAAGTGTTGGCCCTGAAGCCAAGAAGACCTCCTTCTGACACATATGGGAGGTGACCCCCTGAGTAAGTCACTTGACTTCTCAGAAAGCTCTCTATAAGTTACAGAGGTACTTAACTATATTGGTAAAGGGAGTTTCCTACATGAAATCACAGATTCAGTCCTTAGAGCTATCTGCACTAGTGACTCAGCCATGAGCATGCTATATGTAATGCTACAGGTGCATCCTCAGTCCCTAGCACAATGCCTGGAACAAATCAGGCACTTAATAAATGCTTATTGGTTGATGTGTCAGAAACATTGTTTGAACACAGGACTTCCTGACACCAAGGTCAGCCCTCTAATTGCAGGCATGCCTTGCTGCCTTTGAGGGAAAAGATTTAAGTTCTCACATTCTTCTGCCCATCCTCAGGTACCCGCTTTCCCCTTTCTCTCTCCAATGAGGTAGGTCATCAAAACTTCAGTAATAGTCTTTGCCACATATATTTTGACCTTAGTTGCAAAACAAAATAGATACTTCAGAATATGATCCAAATATTGCTTAATTTCTAGTGGGTTTTTTTTGTTATTGCTTTCAGTTCTTACCTTCTGTTAAGAGCTATAGAATTTCCTGAATGATTTCAGAAAAAGAATAGCAAGTGATTAAACCATTTCCAAGATATTTTAGGCTTTAGCCCATGAGCTATATTTAACATTGTCTCCATTGTAATTAGCTGGTACACCATCATGAGGAAAATAATCCAGATATAGGGGTGTCCAAAAATGTTGAGTGATACCATGTGTCGTCGTTATCATCGTCTTCTTCTTCTCCTCCTCCTCCTCCTTCTTCTTCTCCTTCATCTTCTTTTTAGAAATTGTCACCTCTCAAACCTGCTTTAATAATATCCCTAGGAGAACCAAGTGGGCAACATAAACAGACTAATTACATAACTGATAACACTAAAAAACAGCTGAACTCTGCACAGATATGAATGCACAGTCTCCATCCTGGAGAACGTTCTGATGGAGAACGTTCTTCTTTCTCTCACTAGAGAGGTGGTGACTAGGGATGTGGAATACAGTATATGCTGCCAGAAATGGTTGCTATGTTGCTTGTCTGTGCTTAAATGTTTTCCTTTGTTACAAGGAACGGTTCAATGGCTCAGGATGGGTGGGGAGTATCAATAGGAAATGACTGTTATGAAAATAAAAGGCACTAATAAATGGTTTAAATAATATCTGATGGCAAAAGATAAAGTGGACAATATCCTTAATATAAAATTGAAAAGTTTTATACAAACAAATTCAATGTAGTTAGAAACAAAAGGGAAATAGTAATCGGGGGGTAAATCTCTACAGCAAATTTCACTGATAAAGGTCTAACGTAAAAGGCAATTGATATAAATATAAAAGAACAAGAGTGCATCCCCAATAGATAAATGATAAATGATCAAAGGATATGATGACCACGTAGTTTTCAAAAGAGGACACGCAAACTATCAAAAATTGTTTTTAATGCTCCAAAGAACTAATAATGAAAAAAAATGCATTTCTGAGTTTCTATCCCAGAACCATCATACTAATAAAGATGACAAAAAGAAAAATGGTAATTATTGGAGAAGCTATGGAAGAACAGGAAAACTAATGCACTTGATGGAGCTGTAAATTGTTCCAACCATTCTGAAAAGCAATTTAGAATTAAACCTTAAAAAAGGTCATAAGTGAATTACAGTACAGGGCATATTCTTTGTCCCAGAAAAACCCAAAGAGATCGTGGACATATGTGAGGGAGCCATATCTACAAAAAATATTTATGGCAATACTTATTATAGCAAAAAAAAAAAAAAAAAAAGCAAGCAAGCAAGTGGAATCAAGTGAGGAATCCTGAAAAAATTATGAATATAATGGAATATTTTTGTACTATAAAAAATTATAGTATGGTAATTCATTTTTCAGGGAAACCTGGGAAGACTTGTATGAACTGGTACAGAGCAGATCCAGAAATTTTTTAATAATATTAAAGAATATAACTATAAAAGATTTGAGATCTCTGATCAGTGGAGTCATGACTCCAGAAAAAATGATGATGAATCATACTCCTAACCTCCTAACAGAGAGATGATGGACAAGAGGTGCAGAATAAAATGTATATTTATTTTCAGACATACCCAAGGTATAAATTTATTTTGCTTGACCATACCATTTTTGTTACAAATGAGGACGTCTATATGGGGTAGTTAGGGTAGGAAGAATTGTACAGGAGGACAGGTAGTTATAGTAATGCAAAAAAGGAAAGGAAAGAAGGAAGAAAGGAAAGAAGAAAGGGAGGAAGGAGGGAAGGAAGGAAGGAAAAAGAAAAGAAAGAAAGAAAGAAGGGAATAAATAAAATATTTGAAAAATATACAGAAGAGAGCAGAAAGAAGTTCAGAATGAGACACGAATGGGACAGATAAATTTAACATACACTTTTTAAAAAGCTGTATCATGTCTCTAACAAATCTTATGGTTTCATATATAATCTTTATTTTCTTCTTTGAACAGGGAAATATTCATTTTTTGATGTTTTTTAAACTAATAATAAGCTAAGGAGATTTTTTTAAAAGTCCAAAGAGTTCTTCTTTCACTTAACAGCTTATTATATAGTTAAGTTATATAGTAGTTGATATTTATATAACACTTTATAGTTACAAAGCACTTCATACAGTGTCTCATTTGATTCTCACAAATCCCATGAGGTGGAAAGAGCAAGTATTATTATTCCCTTTTTAAAGATGAAAGTGAAGTGAAGTGAAATGACTTAGAAAATTATAAATCTAGAGCTGAAAGGGACATCTGGTCCAAATCCCTTATTTTAGAAATGAGGAAACTGAGACCCAGGGAGGTTAAATGACTTGCCCAAGGTCATACAGCCATTAACTTCAGACACAGAGTTTCAGCCCAAGTCCTCTGTCTCCAAATCCAGTATTCTTTTTATAGGTTTTGACCTTGTTTTCACACATTTCATTCCTTAGGAGGAAATAGAGATAAGTTGCTCCCAAATCTTCTCCTTTCTTTCTCTCTGCGTTTTTATAGCAGATAGTTTACTATAGTAAAGGATTGTGTGTAATTGGTTAATCATAGAATCAAAGAGCAAGAAATGTTAGAGTCCCAATGTTCGTGGCAAAGAAGCCTTTTCTGGGGATAGAGACTAAATAAGTGTATCCAGGGGCTCCAAGTTCATTTGCATAAGACTCTCCCCATTGATGGAACTTGATTGTTCAATGGTGTAGGGTCTGCCATGAGGAGCGGGGGAGTAGATGAAAGCTTAAGAGAAGAAATTATGGTTTTGCTCTGAAGGGCAAGACACATGGTTCCAGATTCTCTAAAGGGAGAGGCCCCAGAAGAAAGAGAAAACCTCTGGGAGAAAATTTCTGGGAAGAAACTTAGACATGTAAAGGAACTAGCACCTCAATCATGTCCATGTCTACAGCTTCCAACACTAGAGACTTTGGGGATTTTTCCCTTGGATGAAATTTGGGATTCTCTTTATCTATTGAGATGAGATAGCTCACTCCCTGTGACCTCATTGTGTCTGTGCATTGTGTGTATTTCTGCTTGCTATCAGCTTGGATAAATGAGTATATTTGCTATTCTCTATATAAGATCTTGGTATAACTGACATTTGGTGAGAAGTCAAGCCTTGGATATATAACTCAGGGTACTCTTTCCTTTTTAAAGAATAGGAATCAGGAATTTAGCTTTAACATAAAATTAGGTTCAATTCTTAGTTATTTCTCATTTCTGGATTATTTCTCCAAGACTAACACTGTTTAGAGAGGTATAAATTCTAGCCTTTTCTAAGCAGAGCAGAGTGACTAGCCTTGTCACCTCAATCTTCTACCCTCCTCCACCTGGCAGCAATCAATGTCTCACTTAGAGAAGGGCTATCAGAGACACAGATTCCAGAGACAGATAGCTGCTCATGCATCCCTTTGTGCAACATCTAGACAGACTCAAGTGGATATGTATAAGCTATACACACACACATCTTTACATCAGTGTTTATTTGGATAATTCAAAAAGATGGCTCCAGGATTTCTTTAGACCCATCATTATTTTCTCCTCCAAATCTGGTGAATTCTACATGTCTGCTCAAGAATGACACAAATCACAATTCTAGAGTTACAAAAATATTTGTGGGCCACCCCAGTGAAACCTCCTCCCCCAAACACTTCGATACTATGGCTATATACCCCTTTGCCTCACCCCCTGCCCTTGTATTATTCACTTTTGCTACATGCTCTGCTCACTTTCATGTATGGGTTGACCTGATCCATTGTGTCCCAGCTCCCTTTCCACTATCTGTCTTCCCCAAAGTACCTTAGCAGAAATACTTGGTACAATCATCTTTCATTCCATTCAACTGCTCCCTTCAGCCCTAGGGCACTGGAAATATTCCAGAAGAATCATCTACGTGTGCAAGGTGCTATATGGGCCTTTAGCCACCTATAGACCCTGTCCTACCTTTCCTACCTCTCCTATCCTTACTACCACTACCTTCACTTTCTCGATTAAACACATATTGTAATGACTTCTATCTACAGATAGAAACTCCATGTGACAGTTGATATTAATACAGGTTTTACAGATTTTAGTTGAGGGATCAAAATGGGACAGTGGGAAAGCAGGTACCTTGAATTCAGAAGGCAAATGGATTTCAGGAGAGGAGGTGAGTGTTAGAAAAAGAAAGAATGAACAACTGATTGGGGATGGGTAAAATTAACAGAAAGAGTTATATAGTGAAGAGCCCGGAGTATGTCAGATAATAAGATTCAAGGAAGGTTGATTGTCAAGGGCAGAGATGGAAGAGCAATTCTTTAGCAAGCTGACCCAGGCTTGCAGGGGACAAGTGGTAGCATGGGGCTGAAAAGGACTCAGAATTTCATGGTTATGTAATCCAGAGAAACAAGCAACTTGCTTAAGTTCAGGTAGCTGCAGAATGTTTCACTTCAACCTATAATTGTGGACTTTCTTGAAAGGGCTTAGAACCCCTAAGGATTAAGATATATCACAATGACTCAAACCAATAGAAATGGAGAAAACTAGGTTTTGATATCAAGGTGTGACAAGCCAAGAATAGTGTGGTACAGTAGAATACTCACTGATCTTGTCAAAAGACAGGACAAATTCATAATAAAGTATCGCTACACAGGCTAACAGCCTCAAGGAATCCAGTGAAATTGTTATTGTTGAGTTGTAAGTGGCAATAATACATGCCAGATGAGACCTCAACAGCCAGGCTAGGCCAATTGGGCATGGTAGATAGTACAGGCATACCTCAGAGATATTGCAGGCTTGGTTCCAAACCACTACAATAAAGCGAATACTGCAATAAAGTGAGTCATACAATTCTTTTGGGTTTCCTAGTGCATATAAAAGTTATATATATGCTATACTGTAGTCTATTAAGTGTGCAATAGTATTATTTCTTTAAAAAAAAGCAATGTACTTACTTTAATTTAAAAAATACTTTATTGCTAAAAAGTCATCTGAGCCTTCAGTGCATCATAATGCTTTTGGTGGTGGAGGGTCTTACCTAAATGTTGGTGGCTGCTGACTAATCAGAGAGGTGGTTGCTGAAGCTTGGGAATGGCAATTACTTAAAATAAGAGAACAATGAAGTTTGCAGCATGGATTGACTCTTCCTTTTACTTGTACACTTAGAGGCCATTGTAGGGTTATTGGCTGGACTACTTTCAATATTGTTGTGTCTCAGGGAGAAGGGAGGCCTGAGGAGAGGAAGCAAGGGGGGGACTGGCTAGTTGGCAGAGCAGTTAGAAAACAATTTTTATTGATTAAGTTTGCAGTCTTACATAGGCACACTTTGTGGCACCCCAAAACCTACAACAGTAACATCAAAGATCACTGATCCCAGATCTCTGTAACAGATAAAACACTGATGAAAACGCTGGAAATATTGTGAAGATTAGAGACATGACACAAGCACATACTGTCAGAGAAATGACTCTGATAGACTTACTTGACCCATGGCTGCCAAAAAACGTCATTTTGTAAAAAATGCAATATCTGTGATGCACAATAAAGCAAAGTGCAAAAAAAAAAGAGGCATGCCTCTGTAGTATACAGGGAAGAAGCCACAAGGAGTAGGGGGAGGGATGTGAATTGCTAAAACAGAGGAGACTTGTATGAACTATCATAAATCCAGAGAGAAGAAGTCAAGTAATAAGACTAAACAATAGGGACTAGACTAGGTGCAGGGATTAAGTAGGTGACAGAAATATATGTTCTCTGAGGGCGGGGGTAATTTTTAAATTTAACTCTGTGCCCCCAGTATGTAGCACAGTACTTTGCATATGGAGAGGCATTTAATAAGTGTTTGTTGGATTAGATTGGACAGATAAATCAGATCAATGTCCAGAGATCCAAATAGGGTGAAAAGGCACAGGTAGTTTTGTATTCTAAGTATACTGGCAGAGTTCATGATCTGAAGACCTGGGCTTAGCAGGAGGGTACGAGAAGAAGCAAAGTCCAAAGGTGCGGGCAGCAGGAATTTTATAGAATCACTGAATCCTGGGATGTAGGGAAAGGGACCTTCTAGCCCAACTGCTTCATTTTACAGCTGAAGGAACTGAGGCCCACAGAGGTGAAATCACTGACCCAAGGCCATATAATGAGTGAAGAGCAGATTCAGGATTCAAATTCAGGTCCTCCAATTCAAATAAGGAATGAGGGAATAATCAGAAAACTAGCAGAATGGAGACTGAGAATAGGATCTGAGACAGGTGGCTGAGGCCACATAATTTTAAAAGTTGTGACCATTTAATTTTATAAGACCATGATTTCAGAAAAGTAAGACATTGTAGGTACCCCAAAAGAATGGAAAGACAAGTTGCAAGTGCATGTAGGCTACCAACAATATGTATAGGAAGTCTTCCTCCTCTTCCTCCTCCTCTTCCTCCTTCTCTCCCCTCCTCCTCTTCCTCCTCCTCCTCATCTCCCATGACCTTAGCTATACCAGGGCAGCACACTGGAAGAGTCACACACCCTCGATCTCATCATCACCCACCCATGTTCCACCTTCACGTTCAAGACCTTGGAAATTTCTTTTTCTAATCATAACTGCCTGCCCTTCCTGAGCCTCACTCCCCCTTAACCTGTTCTTGATTCTCACCGTGACCCTGAGTCACTTAGCCCTGGCTCTCCCAGACCGTTGCCACAGTGCTGTCCCAGCCTCCCAGACCTCTCCCATATTTACTAGCTGCATGACTATAGGCGAATGATATAATCTCTCTGAACAATATATCGGTTTCCCCCTATGAGGATGGTAATCTCTCACAATGTTATTGGGAGGCTCAGATGAGATAAGACCTAAATATAAGTTATTATTATATCTTACATTTTTACTGAAGAGTATGAGAGCACTGGGTTTGCCAGGGCAGACAAATAGAATAACCAGTACTCTCTTTAGCAAGGTGCTGCCACCATACTTCAAGTGAATCTTCCTTGTCCTCCCAATGAAATGTGGACTCTGCCCCTGGGATGCTGGGATCTGATAAATGATCTCTTACCCCCTCCCTTTCCAACTATTGGAATGTAAGCTATTTTACACATATTATAAATCTGTGTCCAATGGTGGCCTTTTCTAGTGGGGTGGAGGAGACAGACAAATAAGACCTTAAAATGTAACAAAAAATAACCATACAGATATACCTTCCACATCACAGGCTGTGATCTGGAAAATCGGTGGAAAAGATTTTGGCCCTCCCTTTGTACCCAAGAAGAAGTCTGAATTGTTTCTTTTTCTTTTAGAGGGCGTTTATGGTATCTTATTGTAAAATTTGGGTTAAGTATTAGGTCATAAGATATCTGTAGGTCAATGTTAAGTAAAAATAATTTTTTCTGTGTTGTCTGTTGGCTTTCCCATTTAACTTCTTATGCCTACCTGAAAGATAGTGAAACTGTGATGGGGAAAGTCTTGATGTGGAAGGGATATCTGCCAATTTAATTTAATTAAAAAAAAAAAAAGAATGCAAGCTCCTTGAGGGCAGGGGCTATCATGCTTGCTTTTATTTGTATACACAGTCCTTAGCACAGTGCCTGGCATTGAGTAAAAAAGCTTAATACATTTTTTTTAATACTCATTCATTCACGTGAAGTATTCTAGGTTGTTAAGGATATCCAACATTCTTGGCCTGGGATAGAAAAAAAAATATTTCAAAGAAATATTGTTGCATATGATTGAATATATTGGGATGAGGTCTGGTCTGTGAGCTTAGAAGGGCATAATTTCCAAAAGATAACTGATGGTTCCTGATATGACAAAATCCTAACTGTGCTCCCAGGAAACTCAGAGACTCCTGAGGATGCACCATCCACTGACAAGGGGACCCTGGGCTGACAGAAGTGCCCTGATGATTATTCTAGCCTGGGGAGAAGAAAACGCAATTTAATTCAAAAATGGCTTGTTCTTGTCACGGTAAATCCTTAATGCTTTTAATGAAAATTCTTCTCCTCCATGAAGTATTTTTGACTTTAAAAGAGGACAGCAAATTAATACAGCATTTCAAATATTCTTAAAGTCAGGTTTAATTGGGGCAATTCCCTCCAGTGAATCGATAGATGACATTCGTCTTCATTGCCTGGGTGGAATGTTAAACTGGAAAGCAGGGCTGAAATGTCAAGGTAAAATAATGCTAATAATTATTCTGGCTGTTACATTCTCCTTGACCTTGGAATTTAAAGGGCCGAGATGAAGGCTTTTTGTCAAAAGTCAAGAAGTCATCTGGAGACACTGCTGACATTTATGATTAATGTAATCTGGCAATATTGGGGGAGAAATACTGAATATGATTAGCTCCCACTATTGAGGTAATTCATTTTTCTATCATTATAGTAACCCTATAGAGCACTGATATAAAAAAAAAAAAGAAAGAAAGAAATGACATGCTATGTGTAATCCTAATTTCTGGGATTTAAAAGAGAAGCCTCTAAAGCTGAACAAGACTTTTTAATTAAAGTACCAGTAGCCAAATAATTAAATTTAGAGCTTTGTCATAAAAGAGGAAAGAAACCATGGTCCAGTTGTGTCTAACTGAAAGTGTTACCTAGTCTTAGGAAAAATGTGATTTCTTATGCATAACACCCACATGCACACAAAAGAAATCAAGCGTTTTTACCATGCTCACTCCTGTCACTTTGGAGTATTTTCTGGTTCATTTACACTGACAAGAGAGAGTGGAAGCACTATATGGGGAAGGTTCTCAGGCACCATGGCCCGCACTTTCAAGTCACATAGCTTCTGAAAAAGCAGGCTCCTGGTGAGAGCAAATCCAGGCTCTAATTGGTAATCTGGCTCCATATAACCCTTTGGAAGAAGCCTAGTTTATTTCTGAAATATTCGTTCTGGCCTGAGGGTCCTGCAAAAATTGGGGGTGGTGTGGGAATAGTGTAGTGCCTCAGGAGGGAATCACAAGGATGTTTGCTTTCTTGGTCCCCATTTCTCTGAAGCCTCTTCCCACACTCACCCCTCTAGTCCCCTTACAAAATACATTTATTTTTATTTTATTCCTTTAATCAACCCCTTTACTGGATCATCTCATTATATGATCACACTCAAGTGAAAGAGGTTTTATCGTTGATTTTTAACCTAGTAATTCTAGGTTACACTAAAGAAACCCAGTTAAAGGTCAGGCACGATTTTAAAACAACTTCTTTTGGGGGGAGAGAGAAACATAAAATAGTTTGTCTACTGTTATAATTAAAAAGAAGACAAAACTAATAAATACAATAAATTATAATGTATGTAACACATGTATATGTTGTATATATACATATGCACTGTCTTTCTATGGAGAGAGCAGGGGGAAGGGGTCAGGGAGGGAGGAAGGGAGAGGAAGAGAGAAAAAAGATGGAGAGAGAAGAGGAGGAGAAAGACAAGGAGGAGGAGGAGGAAAGGATGAAAAGAAAAAGTAAAGAGGAAGAGAGAAATAGATAAAAGGAAGAAGATCTAGGCAGAGAGACAGAGGGAGGCTTAGGTTCAGAGGTAAGTGTGTGGTGAGAGATAAACTGCACTCTTCATGATGAGTGCAAGCCTCAGTCTCTGAGTGTGAGAGTAATTTAGGTGTAATTTATTGTACAACCTGCTTTTTTATTATTGTGAACTTTGCAAATATCAACAAATATGATCATTTTATATGCAATTAAGAAGAGAAAAAGAGGATTGATAATGAAACCGTGAACTTCTGCTACATGCAACTTGTGTCTTAAAATATATAATAAATTTAACTGTAGCTACAAAACTATCCTTCACGTCTGTATCTTCCTTCTAACTTCTGTGCATTTTTAAAATTACATTGATGCCCTTCTTCATCTTTTCTTCTTTTTAGAGACATAATTATTATTAATGCCCCTTTCTCACTCCAAACTCCTCCCTCCCACACACACATACAATCCCTCTCTTTTAACTAATAAGGTTAGTAAAAAAAAAAAAAACAAATCCACACAGTGACTGGGCCTGGATATCTATGCTTTCTTCAGCACCTCTAGACCTTTCCTTTTCTGTCACAAGGTAGAAATCATGATTCATCATCTATCTTCTTTCCTGAGCAGCCATTGCATTGATCAGTGTTCCTAAATCTTTCACAGTTTTCCATTATGATGTCATAATCGTTGTACAAATCGTTCTCTGATTCTACTTATTTCACTCTAAATCAATTTATTCAAGTCTTCGCAGGTTTCTCTGAATTGGATCCTTCATTTCTTACCACGTACTTACATTCCATTCTTCTCTTTACAACCCATTATGAGATCAGTCATTTATTTCCCAGTTGAGGATCACCTACCTAGAATCTAGTCCTTTGCTCCAACAAAAGATGTTGTTATACGTCTTTTATACATGTGGGTCCTTTTCCTCTCCCTTTGATTTCTTTGGGGTGTTTGCCTTGTAGCAGTCACTCATTATCTTTTACCTGAGCACTTTCCCCTCTTCCAAACTTCTCTATTACTCTCAAAGGCACCACCATTCTCTTAGCTACCCATACTCACAACCTACAAGTCCTCTTTGACTCTTCATTCTAACACACTATATCCAACTCCTATCAATTCTACATTCACAATCAGTTGGTCAACAAGCATTTATTAATTGCTTACTATGTGCCAGGCCCTATGCTAAATACTGGAAATACAAATACAAGCAAAAAGAAAAACAGTCCCTGGCCTCAAGGAGCTTATATTCTAATGGAGGAAGACACCACCAAAAAAAAGGAAGTTGAAGGGGGAGGGAGGAACTTGTAGGGACAAGTTGGAAAAGTCTCATTTGCAAGAGAAATGAAGGCGTGACTGGCCTGGGCATTCTCCCTGAATAGAAGTACTGGGAGAAGCCCTTTAATCAGACAGAGTGACCACAGGGTTAACGGCCCTTCCAATGTGTCAGTTCCAGAGCTGAACTAATTTTTCACGATGAAGAGTTTTCTGGGACATATTAAAGGAGTCTGGATTGCAGTCTCTCCTCTGACACTGCCACCGCCCTGGTCCATGCCCTCATCATTTCATACTTGGACTACTGCAATAGTTGATGTTCCTGTCAGAAGTCTCTTCTCAATCCAGCCTATCTTCCATTCAGCTACCAAAGTGATCTCCCTAAACTTAGGTCTGACCATGTCATTTATTTTGATCCCATACATTCTGGTTACCTCCAAGACCAAATACAAAATCCTCTTTTTGCCATTTAAAGCCATTCATAACCTCATCCTGTTCTATTCCAGTCTTCTCCCACTTTGATACCATCCATGTAGTCTACAATCCTGCGACACCAGTCTTCTTGCTATTCCTTTAACAAGAAGCTCCATCTTCTAGCTGTACATTGTTGCTAGAGGTCTTCTATACCTGAACTGTTCTCCCCCTTCAACTCTGTCTCCCAACTTCCCTGAAACCCTAAAAAACTCAGTTAAAATCCTGACTTCTGCAAGAGGCTTTTCCTGATCTGTCGTAATGCTACTGACTTCCCTCTGAGACTGCTTACCTTATATATGTATGTGTATACACATACACACACACATCATTCACACACACATATACATATATATACATAGATACACATGCATATGCGTATCCATGTATGTGAATATACGATATAAAATAACATAAATAATATAACATAACAAATACGATATGATACAATACAATACAATAATAAATATAATATACTATGATATAATTTGCAATGATTGGTACATAGTAAGCAGTTACTGAATGTTTGTTAAGTGACTGATTCTGGGTTGAGAGAATATTTGGGTAGAATTCCAAATTGCTTTCCAGAAAGGTTTTGACCAATTCACATCTCCAACAACAGGGCATTAGCATGTTTGGCTTCTCCAGTCTCTCCAAAATTGTCATTTTCCTTTCTTCTTATCTTTGCCAGTCTGATGGGTGTGAGGTAGTACCTCAGAGTTGTTTTTAATTCTCTTTTCTCTTATTATTAGTGACTTGGAAAATATTTCTTATCATTGTTGATAGCTTGTATTTCTTCTATTGAGAACTACTTTGTCATATCCATTGATCTGTTTGAGAATGTTTTCTTGTTCTTCTATATTTATATTAATTCCCCTTATGTCTTGGATAGGGTTATGGACTGGACTAGAGGTGTCAAACCATCAGCAGGCAGACTGCGAAATTAATTCTAGAATGGAACTGAATCAGCTCAAAATGTAATTGGGAAGTGTTTAACAAAATAAAAAAACAACAGAACATAGATAATGTTAATTTGTGATTATCTTAAGTCAATAGCCACCTGTAGGGATCAGTTTCTATTTGGTCTATCAGAAACCACTGAACTGGTTCTATGATTTCATTGGTATAAGAAACTCTCAGGTGAAGATAACTCTATCAAGGTAGATTGTCATCTTTGATACAATTGAGTCTTAGTTGCCTAAAGATTAAGTGATTTGCTCACACAGCTAGAATGTGTAAGAGGTGGGGCTAGAATGCAGTTCTTCCTGGCTTTGAGGACAGTTACCACTACTGTGCCTCCAATACCTGTGATGTAAAACTCAAATAGAAATCAGGGTCATTAAACTGTACAGTAGGATCTCTGTGTATTGCAGAGTGACTTTGAAAACCACATATCTACATTATCTACATTCTATTGTATTTTTAAAAAATGCTTCCCGATTATATTTTAATATGGTTCTGCCCACCTGGGAGTGTGGTGGGCTGCATGAGGGGTGGGAAGGAGTGTGTCTGATAGCTCCACGCTATATTATCAATCACTGCTGCAGCAAAAGTAGCCTCTTGCTTCCTCTCATATACAGAAACAAATAGGTGGCACAATGGATAGGGCACTGGATCTAAAGTCAGGAACACTTGAAGTCCAGCCTCAGACACTTAATTGCTATGACTCTGGGTTAAACCTTTATTTGCCTCAGTGTCTTCAACTGTAAAATTGGGACAACACTAGACTCTGCTTCACAAGATTGTTGTGAGGATAAAATGAAATGATATTTGTAAAGTGTTTTACAAACCCTAAAGGTTTTTATAAATGCTATTATATACATGTGTATACAAAAGCCCTTAGCACAGTGCCTGATATACAGTAGGTGCTTAATCAATGCTTTTCCCCTTCCCCTTGTATATTAGATATCAGAACTTTATCTGAGAAGTTTGTTGCACTTTCCCTCAATTGTTTCTCTTCTCACTTTAACTAAATTGATTTTGTTTGCATAAAAACTTTCGAATTTTGTTTAATCACACTTGTCCATTTTATTTTCACCTAATTTCAGTGAATAGAACACTAATCCCAGAGTCAAGAAGACCTGAGTTTAAATATGACCTTGGACACTTACTGGTTGTATGACCCTGGACAAGTCACTTAGCCTCTGTTTGACTTAATCCACTGGAGAAGAAAATGACAAACCACTCCAGTATCTTTGCCAAGAAAACCCCGTGGACAATTTGGTTCATGGGGTCACGAAGAGTCGGACACAACTGAACATCTGAACAACAATTTCTCTCTCCTCTGTTCAAAAGGACTTTTTCCCCACTCACAATTGTGAAAAGTATCTTTCTCTACTTTCCTTAATTGTTTATGATGTGATCTTTTTATATCTAGGTCGCCTATGCATTTGAAGCTTATTGCTGTAAGTATTATGAGATGTTGATCTCATTCTAATTCTTCCAGTCTGATTTCCCCTTTTTCTGGAAGCTTTTATTTTATTTTACTTTCCTTTTCCCAGTAACTGGAGTCTTCTGTTTTGTTGAACGCTGTGTTGCTATATTTGTTTGCTTCTGGATCTCATGTACCTAATTTGTTGAACTTTTTTTTTTAACAAGTATCCAAGAGATTTAATTATTACTGCTTCGTAGTTTAGTTTGAGATCTGGTAATGCCAAACTCATTCCTTCCTACTTTTTAAATTGTTTCCCTTGAGAGATTTTCGACCTCATCGTGTTCCTCAAGATAAATGTTATACGTTTTTCTAGTTCTATAAAATATACCTTTGGTAATTTAGTTAGTATAGTATTGAATAGTAAATTAAGTGGTATTTTAATTTTTACTGTGTTGGCATACCCAATCATAAGCAATGAATATTTTTCCAATTATTTAAAACTGTCTTTATTCTGTAAATAATATCTTACAGTTGTATTCATGTAATTCTTGTGTGCCTTGGTAGGTGGGTTCTCAAATATATTCTATACTCATGGAAACTCCATGGGTTTAGGTATCATCTCTTTGCAAATGAGCATTAGATCAATATATATCTAGTCTTATCTCTTCATTTTAGAATTTGTTGATAATATAATCAGAATCAGAATACTCGAGCATTGACATAGAACATTAGGGTTTGCAAAGTGCCTTGCCTATTACCTCATTTGATTCTCACAACAGTGCTATAAGGTAGGTGCCATTATAAATTCCACTTTATAGATAATGAAACTGAGGACAAAAGAGGTTGAAGGACTTCTGCAGAGTCACACTATGAGGAAGCATCTGAGGCAGTATTCAGACTCAAATCTTTCTAATGCTAGGTCCAGCACTGGGCCACCCTCCTGTCAAATATGTGGAAATTATGATTTACATGGCTTTATTTTACCTCCTACTTCTGCACACAAAGTTTTTAATGATTTCAATGAATTAATTAGTTGACTCTATGATTCTCTAAGAAGACCATACCATCATTTGTTTCCTCTTAGGCATAGAGCTTATCCTCTCAACATATTTTTTTTGTCTTATTGGTACAAGAATTTTTCTAGAACTTTATCAGTTTGGTGGTGAAGGCTTCAAGGAAGAAACATTCATCTTTCCTGGTGATAACTAAGGGAAGACAAGCTGTAAGCCTTTTTCTGAGCCTGAGGCCTTTATCTTCTCACCCAGGCCATCACACAGCCTATGAACACAGGGTACCTATTCCATGACCTTTTTGTGTTTGCTTTTTCACTTCTAGGTGCATAGATGCTGCAGGAAGAATAGACTAGGTTAAGGTCTTGTGAGCTTACAAAGGTGAGAAGAGGCCAGAAATTGTTTTTCAGGTGACTAGGCCCAGAGAAAAGGGAAGCCCTGAGGAGCAACCTACAATACCAAGCCCATCCTTAAATCAACCCATTTGTTTTACAGCAAGGAAATCACTCTTCCTGATATTATGCTACCTCTGGAAGCAAACTTGATGAGATGAATGTTTGTAGCAACCACTTTAAATTTGAGACTATTCTCCCCAGGACCCAGGAAGCAGATGGCAGAGTATGCCCAGGTTCAGAAAGATGTTATAGTACTGTGGTTCTCACTATATCTTTTCAGTAAATAGCTCATTGTAAAAAAATTATTAATGTTAATTATTTATCATTGATTTCCAGATGATGTCTACAGGTTAAAGAGTTTTCTAAAAAGTTGTTATTTAATCGTTTCAGTTATTCCTGATTCTTCGTTGACCCCATTTGGGGTTTTATTGGCAAAGATACTGAAAAGGTTTGCTATTTCCTTCTACAGCTCATTTTACAGATGAGGGACTGAGGCACACAGGGTTAAGTGACTTTCCCAGGGCCACAAAGCTAGTAATTGTCTGAGGCTAGATTTGATCTCAGGTCTTCCTGACTCCAGGCCTGTATTCTATCCGTTGCACCATCTTGCTGCCCTAGGTTGAATAATACTACAGTTATTAGTTATCCCTACTGGGGGTTAGGGGTATAGCACCCCCATGAATTGGAAAAATCCCCATAAAATTTTTTTGCTCTCCTTTTGTACCAGAGAAGTCTAAACTTTTTCTTTTTCTTTTGTGGAGTGTTTACAATACCTTATTGTAAAATTTGGATTGAGCATTTGGTCACAGGCTCTGTGTCTTTTGCCAGCCTTCTCGTATTGTCTGTGGCTTCCACAAAACTCCCTCCAAAATTCCATTTATTTTCTTATTCCAACCCCCGATATATCAAAACCGCAATACAGAAAGTCATGATTTAGAAGGTATGAATGTAGAGCCAAATTATATTGGGGCACTAATCACTGGCTCTGAGTAATTTATATTGTGAGGGAAATAAACCGCAATGGGTGTTTGAGCAGATAGCATTAGAAGAGACACCCAGTCCCTCAGAGGTACCCTCAGAAACTTCATAGAGAGATGTAGCCAGCTGTGCTCTGTGGATCCAATGGACCCAGGGTTTTTGAAGCTGAGGTAAGAAACCCCTTACTAAAGTTACTGTTTCAGTTCATTTTAATTAATTAATTTAATTAATCTTTGGAGCTCCCTAAGCAGACCTTCATATCATCTGCAAATTTATAATATTATCTTCTTTTTGACTGTGCTTGTTGCCCCAATTTAATTTCCTTACATTACTATGGGAGCATTTCTAGACATGTATGAAACAATAGCAGTGATCATGAACATCTCTGTTTTACTTTTAATCTTACTAGAAAAGCCTCTGACATTTCTCCATTACAGATAATGCTAGCTCTTGGTTTTACATAGATATTATCTACAATATTAGGGAAAGGTTCATTTGTTCCTATATTTTTTAGTGTTTTAATATAAACCTGTATTTCATTTCATCAAAAGATACTTCTCCATGTATTGATATAATCATTTGATAGTTGTTTCAAAAAGTTACCAAAGATAGAAAGGATGGCTAAGGAAAATTTCCAGTTAAGTATCAACCAGCACGCATACTCCAGAAGTCCATTTATACAGCTCACTGAGGATATACCAGCAACTAGCAACCACATGTTCTATTCATCCTAATCACCTAGATGAGCATGACAAACTCATATCAGTCTCATACAGAGTTCAAAATACACGAATGGGAAAAGGTCACTATCAGTACCTAACAATATATTCTTTCAGATTTCACTGCCATCGGAAAGGCAAGACAAGTGTTCCATAGATGAAGAAAGGCGGTGGCTGCTACCAATATCCCTAATGAGAGCACAAGTTTCTCTCCCACTCTTAGGTGCCTATGGGCAAATAAATAAAAGCAAGGAGTGCCAGGACCTTCCAGTTTGGGTTTGTTATAGGCTGGTCCATTTTATTGAATGAACTTGAATAGCTGGTTTTCTTGCAAAGATGGAAAATAAGAAAGCCCAATGACAACTCAGGTCAGAACAGTGTGACTCTACTGTCTTTTGTTTTTAGGTTACTTACTCCGTATTTTTGCAATGTTCCTCTACGTTGCACTTGTCCCACGGAGAAGACTTGTGTACCAGGCTAATGCAACAAGTTGCCTGGGCACAAAGGCAAAAAAAAGGGTTAAGTATTTATGACTCCATCAAAAGGTCAGTTAAAGCTGCATCTTTGACAATACCTCTTTTGTAAAAAGAAATATTTTATTTTTCCCGATTATATGTAAAGGCAATTTTTAACATTAACATTAATTTTTTTTTAAATTTTGAGTTCTAATTTCTCTTCCTCCTTCCCTTTCTTTCCCTCTAACTGATATAGTAAGCAATTTGATATAGATTATACATGTGCAATCATGCAAAACATATTTCCATACTAGTTATGTTGGAAAAGACACATTAAAAAATCCTAAAAAATAAAGTGAAAAATAGTATGCTTCAGTATGCATTCAGACTCCACCAGTTTTTTCTCTGAAGGTGGATAGCATTTTTTCATCAGGAGTCCTTTGGAATTGTCTTGGATTATTATATTGGGGAGAATAGCGGTCATTCACAGTTGATCATCATACAATATTGCTGTTACTGTGTTCACTGTTCTCCTAGTTCTTAGTTCACTTTGCATCAGTTTATGTCTTTCCAGGTTTTTCCTGAAATCAGCTTGCTCATTTAATAACACCTTCTGGAATCAAAGGTTGAAGGACCATGATTCAAGAAGGCTGACAAATGGGATTTAAGATTATTCATATTCTGGACACACACAGGCTAATATGCAAGCTAAGTTACCAAATAATTTGTTACATGACCTATAGTGGCTGGTGTATTCCTCAACAACAGAGAAAGGGGATTTCTTTAACCATCATTGGAAAACCCAGTCCAATAAAGAACTAGCAACTAGCAAAAAGGAAATTGTGATCCAGTATTTACAACAGATATAATTTCAATATTTCAAAAGTCCCCTGAGCACACTGGATACTCCTACAAAAAAAGAATATAATCAATGGTTTCCATGAGTTTTACACACACACGCACATGCACATACACACACATGTGTGTCTATATATATACACATATATGTATATATATACATATATATACACACATACACATACATATGTATATGTATATGGTGCTGAGTGGGCAAATTTCATATTATGTCACACTACAGTTAGCTATGCACTTTCTTGGATGATGGACTCACAAGTCAACACAGAGTCTCTACGTGAGATGAGGTATCAGAGGATTTCAGTCAAGAGATCATTGGCAAAATGAGAGGGTTGGATTGGATGACCTTTGAGGTCCTTTTCAAGTCTGGATCTCTGATGTTCATCTAAAGAGGCAGGCACTCTCATTCTTACCTCCAGCTCACATGAGCACAAAAACCCAAATATTCCTAGAATAACTTTCAGCTGACTTCTTCCCAATTGGTCTGATAATCCACCATATGTTGCTACTATAATCCTGGGTCAGTAATATAGATTTCATGGAAAATATCCTCTCTGCTTTTTATGTTAAACTTTATCTTCCGGGTAACATTGGAATCATAGAATGTCAAAGCAGAAGAGACATTAACAATTGTTAATTCAATTTGATTTTATTTTTTACAGTGAAGAAACCCAGGCTGTGAAAGGTCAAGGTATTTCTGTCAATAATCTAGCCACATTACTGACAAACCAGATCAGCACTATAGCATGGGACAGGGTTGAAACATTCACAGATGAACTACCTTAAATTGCTCCGATTAACGTATGCATGCAGCGTGTAGGAGAGACTAGAAGGACCAGGCACATCAGTTGATGTAAAATTTTGCTTGGTCCTTCAAGGTATTCTTAAATTCCGGTCTTTTTCTTAAAGAAGGGTAAGTAGAACTTCTTTCTGATAGTAATAAACTGGCCACTACTATTGTGAAGCCTTGTACAATGTCATAATATATTAATTAATTTGATTAATAAATTAATCAAATGTTCCCAAAATATCATAATACTAGATGATATGGTGAGTGGTGATAAATGTAAAAATATTCATTTCCCCAGAGTTCAGTACTTTTGATTTGGTTGCACTTTTGTAAAATGCAAAAGAAATCATGTCCTTGGCTCAGTTTGTATCCTTGCATTACTTGAAAATGATGTCAATTTGAACTTGATCATTGCTTTCATATTTATGTTTTCCTGGTTATGCAGTCTTAGAAGAAGGCCAGTTATATTTGCATCTTACAAAGTACTTTTTCTAGCCTAACCAAGAATGGCTTCCAAAGTATCACAGAATGACTAGATTAAAGTCCCTACCTACACAGCAATTTCTTATCTCTGATGTGCTCTGAATCCAAGTGGACCAAGAATGAGCCACCAGACATAGTTTCCTCTGGTACTAAGAATATCCTGACTTCACTAAAATCTATGCGTAAAACACAGACTGGTCAAAGTGTCTCAGCGTCACATAAAGAATGCTGGGGATGTGTTCCAAGTAATCTCTGCAGAAGACCGATATTAGAATTTTATTTGTTCCATGGTCATCAATTACTTAAAAGATTGTTAAGTGTTATTGGTCAGCTACACCACTTTCTACAAATCATGAGCTGACTCTATAGTAAGTGTTAGTCCTATGCGGCAATTTTGAAGAGACAGTAAGAGAAAGGAAACTGGGCACAGAAAGGCTCATTTATAAATGTTTCTATCATGATCCTTCCCACACATCCTCTTCACTCTTTTCTTCCATCATTCCTTCCATGTGCCTCTCCTCCATGCTTTTGTCTGCCAAATGGCCTGGAACCAGTGGAATATTCTGACCCTGGTGGACTCAGACATATGATATAAACATTAACAGGGACGATCTTTGACATTATTTTCTCAAGCTAGCTCCTAGAATATATCTTTTTGGTTGTAGGACTTTCTATGTATAAAGATAGGAGGCTAAAAACTTTTTTAGTAATACTTTTTCCTACTTTTAGTAACACCGTAGAATCATGGAGTTAGACAGTATCTGGGAAGCTTTTTAATGCAACCCATACTTAAGCAAGATTCCCTTCCATATCATCTCTGGCAAATCATCCTCCACCCATCCCTTACATACTCTGTGATGGGAAACTTGGCACCAACCCAAGCAGACACTTCTACTTTTGGACAGCTCTGACTGTTAAGAAGATTTTTCCTTTATATAAGCTGAAATTTGTCTCTCTGCAACTTCCACCCACTGCTTCTCACCATCCTGATTGCCCTTGACTAGACACTCTCAGGCTTTTCAAACTTTTTCTCAAAATGAGTCACTTATACTTCAGATATGATCTAACCAGTGCAAACAGATGGTATCCTTCTGCCCCAGAACTGTACAAAAAGTCAACCAGAAACACACTGGCAAGGGGAAAGGGGGCTATCAGTGAAGCCAGCACCAGAATAGGCAAATAAGCCAACCGGTATGACCAGTGATGGGCCAGAGACACAGATAGCTTGTAAGGCTCTGTGTCCTGAGGTTAACAAGAGAGAAGGGCAACCTGAGAAAGCCTCAGGGAGGTCAGAAAGCTTCAGAATTATCACAAGGTGTCAGGGTGGAGACAAGGGAAGTCCTGGGGAGTAATGGCCAGAGGATCCCCAGCACTGCATTCTGAAATGCCATAAACTAAGTACCCTGAAGATCCATTGCTCTGAGCCTTAAAGATACAAAGCTGCTACTATTTGTCCTTCATGCTCAAAGACGACCGTGGCATCAAGGAGGTGATGCTATGAGATGCAAATGAATTGGATTTAAGTGAGGGAGAGAGAGAGGGCTCTGCAACATCACTAGTCTTACTTTCTCCTCTGGAGTCAACTGGATACAGTGGCTACATATGGATCAGGATGACTTTGGAGATGGCCCAAGATGCAGTGGGGACCTTGGCCTTTTCAAGCTAAGGTCTTTAACAGGTCTCAGTTTGACTGAGGCAGTGCCCATCCAGTGATTAAAGTTTAATTTTAAATGAAGCAAAGAATGGCCTGCTTTTAAAAAAATATAGATCTGGGAGGGGAAGACCCTCAGGGTTTCTGGCCAAAACAGAAATCATTGTTATTTATGTTCATTCTGAGCCAAACAGTACCCAAATAGTGACCAAGCAGGGCATGGTCTGGGATGAGAGTGATTTGCGGTTAAGGTTGATCTTTGAGAGAAAAAAACAAAACAAATAAAAAGTTCAGAGATTAAAGTTTATATTCCCTATGGGCAGAGAAGGACAGGTAAGGGAGTGATACCCTATGTGGAGAGGAAAGAAAGAAACAAACAAAAAAACAAAGTCCTCTTCAAGAATGAAGGACAAACAGCAACTTCTGTGAGTGGAGAAGGAGCTGCCCACTAGGGACCAAACTTCCAGTTAGGCAACACAGCTTTCCTTCCTTTTTCTTCCTTTCTTTCTTTCTCTTCCCCTCCCAGATCTATTTTTTTTAAAGAGGCCATTCTTTGTCTCTTTTTTCTACTAAGCCTTAATCACTGAATGAGCACTGCTTCAGTCAAACTGAGACCTGTTAAAACCTTAGCTTGAAAAGGCCAAGGCTCCCCTGCATCCTGAGCCATCTCTAGTTGTCCCAATCTATATCTGGCCACTGGCCCCAGATGACTGCGGAGGAGAAAATGAGGCTGGTGACTTTGTACAACCTTCCCTCACTTAAATCCAATTCATTTGCATGTCATGGCATCACCATCCTGATGTCACCATCCTTTTTTAGAATGAAGGACAATCAGCAACCTCTGTGAGTAAAGAAGGAGCTGACCAAACTTCCAGTTGGGCAATATGCCTGCCTTCCTCCCTCCTTCCCTTCCTTCCTTTCTTCTTTCTTTTCTTTTCTTTCTTTCCTTCCCTCTTTCTTTCTCTTTCAAAGATACAAAGCACTTAATTCTAGAAGGTATAGGTCAGTGAAGGTCCTAGAGTAAGACTAAGCAGGGACAATCACCCCATCAAAAGTGCATCAAGTGACAGAGCTAGGCCCTGCACCAAGCCCTAAATCAGAAACTAAAACCAAAGAGTTTTAAAGAGCAAATCAAAGAAAACATCAACCAGTCTTTTTTTTTTTTATTTTAGATTAGAAGATCTCTAAAAAAGGAGTAAGGAACTCCCTAGTGACTGCAAGGGTTAACTCAAAAGAGAAAATGGATTTTCCACAAATATTGCATTAATACCTAAAACAAACTAAGTAAAAGATAAGTATTAAGGATTCTAGAAGAAAGAATTATAAGGAGAATAAAGATATTTTAAAAATAAAATCTTAGATTGTACATTATCCAAGTAAAAAAACTACTTGAAAACTAGACTATAAAAAAATCAATAATTCCATGAGACAGCAAGAAATATTAGAACAAAATAAAAATATTAGAAAAAAGCAGAAGAATATATAAGATGTCTGGTATAAAAACCAAACCTGGAACACAAGTCAAGCAGAGATCATTTAAAAACCACTGGACTCCCTGGAAGCCCAACCCTAAGACATGTAGCTAGGGCAATGACAGAGTTCCTGTAGAACTTCATGACAGAAGCAGCATGTACTTACTTTCTCTGCCAAAGAGAAGAGTTCAGAGATGATATTCTTGAACCCCAGTATCCTGTATTTAGAAAAGGAAATTTTTACTTCTTAGGCAGTATAACCCTGGAATGTAATCTAGATTGAGAAAGGAGATTGCCTAGACAATGGCAGCATTAGGAGTTTACTCAAGAGCAACCCCAGGTTCTGCAGTCCTGGAAGCACCCTCTGGACAGGGAATAGAAATCTCTTAGACCTACAATATGGCCATGAAGTCAGAGAAAGAAGACTGTTTTGGGGTTCCCTGAAGAATAACCCCTGGTTTATGATTTTAGAAACTTGGCCCAGAAATAATGGGAGTCCTTGGGTAACTGTTATGGGAATCTGAAGATCTTCCCTGCCCCTAGGCCCTTTGTTTAAGTGGCTTAAGTGACTCTGAGAACCTTCCCTGATTTGGAAGTATACTCTGCCCCCTAATAGGCTGAATGTGGTCACATGGAGCCTGTAGCAGGAGGCTTGTTCTTCAGGAATGCCCATGCCTTATTACTTTGTGACTGGGCAGTGGGTCAAGAGGGCTGTGACATTCTCTGATCCAGGAGAAGGCTATATACAGCCTGATGTGAGTTTTTTTGCT
>CM053587.1:210416752-210447269 GCA_028646515.1 Pseudochirops corinnae
ACTGGGGGAGGGGGGACACACTGGGATGGCTATTTTGGGGCGGTGGGTGGGGGAAAGAGAGGGAGAAAATATGTAACTCAAAATCTTGTGGAAATGAATGATGCAAACTATAATAAAATTTAAAAAAAAAATAAAAATAAGACTCCATTAGAAACCATTTCATTGAGTAAAAGCACAACATAAAGAAAGAATGCTTTAACTCAAAAAACTGAAGCTGTAATGGTGAAAATTTCAGGCAATAGATAAGAGTGAGTATACAGGAAAGCACTACTAGACTAAGAAGCAAGAGATCTGAGTTCTACTCCTAGTTTGTTAGAAGTAGCCTAACCAGCCTTCCTAGCTATGTTGCCTGAGATAAATGACTCAACCTTTCCTGGCCTCAGTTTCCTCATCTGTAAAATGAGAGCGTTCATATCCAGCTCTATAATTCTATATTTCTGGTTTTAATCTACCACTGATGCCATTTTAACTTGTCCTACCCAAATCTATTTCACCTGTAGGGAAAGTCAACCCTGAGGCCAGGAGTCAATCAATCCATCGGTAAGAATTTATTGTACCTAATATGTACAACACAAAAAGGCATAAAATACGGTACCTGCCCTCAGGAAGCTTATAATTTACTTGAGAAGACAGGATATCGCATAACAAAAAAAAAATCCTCTGGTGTTGAGGGGCCCTCTCTTTATGACTTGTGTGCAAAAAGCTTCTGCTCTAGACATGTCATCTCTTACTGCCTAATACAGTATTTCACCACACAATTGTCACCAACGTACAACCATCACACCCTGTTTTTTCAGTCCAAGAACAGGTTTATAACCTTTCATGGCAGTATAATTCTGTTTCTTACACTGCTTAAAAGGTAAACAGAGCAGCAATGTGTTCACCAGTGTCATGTGGATACACATTTATTTTTCACGCACTGCAAGCCTAGAAATCTCAGTGCACATGCATTGTCAGTATTCAATTTTAATGTATCTTCACGAGTATTCCATGCATCCTAATCTTGCACCAAAGACAGTTTAGTAATAAATGATTTTTAAGTAATACCAGCACAATTTTTTAAAGCTTTACATAACAGTCTCAGTCCACTTGCTGGCAAAAAAAAATTGTCATAAAATCTGCAATGATTATGTGGCAAAATATAGTACATCCCACCCCTTCTTCTAAAACCCTCCATATCTGGTACCTTTTAGAATGGAAACTTCCATGTCCCATAATTGACAGTGGGACCTTCCCCTGGCTACTCCCCCAAATTTCCCTTCTGTGAAATCAGGTGGGGGGGGGCAGGAAGCCATATACACACATGGGAGACTCTGCCCTTCCCCTGAAACCCTGGATTGTTGCTTGCAGTCAGGAAGCAGCCCTGAAATTTGAAAGCCAGAAATCAGGTCTCCTAACACCATGTAAAGTGATGAAGGCTCGGTGAAACCTGGAAACATCAAGTCTAGAGGGCAGCTGCTAATAGTGTTATTGGCCTACTTCTCCCCCTTGCTATAGCCCCAAAATGAGTGCACCTGGTACCCAGTGATTATAAACCCCTTCCTTCCCCATCCCACCCCTCCTTTTCCAACGACTGAAACTAGTTTACAGCCTTGTCTTGTCTCTCTGGTGACTAAGACCTGGATATATTTTTGGTCCCAAACCAATCCTTTAGCATGTCCCGGCTCCCTCATTCCAGGACGTCTTGAGTTATGCTCTCTGTACTCTCCCTTGGGCATGTTAAAATGTGCCCACACTGAAAGTCTATTCTTTTAGCATCACAAGCCTTTTGACCTCTTTTATGAAAGCCTTAAATCCTAAAGAAGCCTCACAGACTGGGATGCAGGACGTGCAAATGAAAAGATAACAGTACAAAATGTTTCTCCCCTTCCCAACCACATAGTTTTCCAAGGGTTCAGGAATAGAATCTTGGATTAATCTAAGTATTTTATTGTGTCCATATAGCCTTGGCTATTTGTTATGGGGAGCACTCTTACTGGACAATACTGGACAAATTCCAGCTTCCCAGGTCTCTTGGTGCTCCTGGTTTCCTTTGTCTACCTGCTATAACGCTCAATACAAATGACAAATTTTAAGGGACGGTTGGAGATTCTCCCACTCCATGGAACCTTTTGCTGGTGATGGAAAATTTCAGGTGGGTTATTAACTTGAAAGGGAAAAAAGTCACATCTTCATTTTCACTAATCTGTACCTCTAAGTTTAGCATTTCCTTTATGAAGTAAAAATAAACATTATTCTGAGAAAGGGTACATAGGTTTCACCAGACTGGAAGGAGTTCCATGACACAACAAAGGTTAAGAATCCCAGTTAAAGGGGCGACTAGGTGACACAGTGAAGAGAGCATTGGCCCTGGAGTCAGGAGGACCTGAGTTCAAATCCAGCCTCAGACACTTAACACAAGCCATGTGACCTTGGGCAAGTCACTTAACCCCAACTGCCCTGCCTTCCCTCCTCCAAAAAGAATCCCAGTTAAAGTAGAAAATCCACTACATTTTGAAAGAGACCTGGGTACAAATACTACCTCTGCCACTTCTTAGCTGTGTGGCTTTGTGTAGACCTCCCTGTGCTTCATTTTCCTCAACTATAAAATGGGGATCATCTTGCCTGAGCTGTCTACCTCAAAAAAGTTATTATGAGAAGAGCAGAAGCTGTGTTCTATCCTTCATTTTTCCCCAGGTCTATCACAGGTATTACAAATGTTAATAAATATTTGTTGAATTGAATTAAATAATGCATGTAAATGCTACGTATTGGGAAGAGTTAGCAGACCGTTTAATTGGAATGGAGAGATGTGTGAAGGGGAGTAGTTGACTGGAAAGGTATATGATAGCCAGATTACAGAGGATTTTCAGTGACTGGTTGAGGATCTCTAGAATTAAATACACATATTCAAGTAGAAGATGGGCTAAAAGATACACACAATAACAGCTGCTATTATTTTTATTTAAAATCTCAGACATACTTCACTTTTTTGTGCCAGATTTCAATGGAAGTCATGCCTTCTTTTCTTCTTTCTTTGAGGGCAAAGAGTATCTTTTGGTTTTGTCTTGGCACACTCAGTGCTTTGCAGGTAGATGAACATGGAATCAAGGTCAGTGACCACACTGATAGTAAATTCTTCATTTTGAAAAGGCTCCAAGTCAAGACCAAAGTGGAGGGAGTGTTGATGCATGATTTTTTGTTTGTGGATGATTGCGCACTTAATGCAGCCTCGGAAGCTGAGATTCAACAAGGCGTGGATCAGTTCTCTGCTGCTGGTGCTAATTTTGGTCTAACAATTAACACCAACAAAACATAGGTTCTCCACCAGCAAGCACTACACCATCCATATGTGGAACCATCAGTTATAGCAAATGGAGAAGTTTTGAATGCGAATAAGTTTGCTTATCTTGGCAATATACTTTCCAGGGATGTGCACTTTGATAATGAGTTTGACACATACATTGCCAGAGCTAGCTCAGTGTTTGGGAGGCTCCAAAGGAAAGTGTGGGAGAGAAGAGATAGCAGGCTGACTACCAAACCGAAGGTCTACAGAGCCTTTGGGCTGACTTCATTGCATGCCTGTGAAATGTGGACAGTATATCTGTCCCATGCCAGGAACCTGAATCGCTTCCATTTTGTCTTATGAAGATTCTGAAGATGACCTAGCATGATAAGATACCAGCCACTGAGGTCCTTTCTTAAACTAAATTGCCAAGCATTCAAACTCTATGGTAGAGAGTGCAACTCTGATGGGCTGGCCACATTGTTCAAATTCCCAACATACATTGCCAAAAAGACTATTTTATAGAGAACTCACACAGGGCAAATGCTTACATGGTGGACAGAAAAAGCAATACAAGGACACTCTCAAGGTCTCTCTTAAGAACTTTGGAATTGGGATGGCTAGGTGGCACAGTGAATAGAGCACCAGCTCTGGAGTCAGGAGGACCTGAGTTCAAATCCAGCCTCAGACACTTAACACAAAAAACTAGCCATGTGACCTTGAGCAAGTCACTTACTCCCAATTTCCCTACCTTCCCCCCTCCAAAAAGAAAAAAAAAAAGAAAAAAAAAGAACTTTGGAATTGATTACATGACATGGGAGACACTGGCACAGGACCACCCAGCATGGCATGCCCTCAATCGAGAAGGTGCTGTGCTTTATGAGCAAAGCAGAATTGAAGTAGCTCAGAAGAAAGGTGAGATGTGCAAATTTAGAGAATCCACCCCAAATATTCATATAGACTATTTGTGCCCAACCCGTGGTAGAACATTCTGAGCTTGTATTGCTCTGATCGGCCATAGTTAGACACACTGTAACTTGACTCTAACATAGTGATGTCATTTTGGTCCTCTTCAAGAACAAAGGGCAACAACTAATAAATGCATATTGAATTGACCTGAACTTCTACCAAATAACCTTGCTGGTTCACAGCCCTGAAACCCTGGTGTGGTTTTCACAGCAATTATTGTCAATGTACAACTCCTCCATCTTTGACTCCATTATATCAGTGAGCACTCTTTGCACCATGTCTGTAAAGCAATGAGAGAGTACCAAATTAATAGATATTGTCTAGTGCTTTTGCTGGACTTATAAAACAATTCTCTTTGTCATAAGGGGAGGGTCAAGTGGGTAGTATTGGGGGGAAGGATATATCCAGAAATGAATATGATATGACAGTAAAAACAAAAAAGCTTCAATAAAAGTAAGAGAGAAGAGAGAAAGAGACAGAGACAGAGAGAGAGAAAGAGAGAGGGGGTGAGGAGCTCCACGAACCTGTAGTCTAAGACGGATAATATTTCACCACTCCCATTCCAACATAGACCTACTTTTAGTCATTATAATTTCCTTTTATATGAGGCCACAAAGAAAAGCTCATTCTCCACATAAGATACTGTACCATTTTTTAAAATGCAGATTCAGTCTAGTTCACCATTAAGATCTAGGCAAGTGAAGGATCATTTTACAACATGGCTCTCATAAGCAACTTGAGGACCTGTAGCCACAGGGTCCTATTTCATAAAAGTCAGGGCATTGTTTTAAATGCCTTCCACGCTATTTAGAGAGTCTTTTCTTAATGCAAACCATACTACATGGTTCAGTAAATAGGAAACATAAAAAATAAGTAATCCTTTCTTAATATTATTTCTTCCTTGGATTTAAGAACAGAAACCAGGAGGTGCTCTGCACAATCCTGGAGAAACCAAAAGCCATAACAGGAAAACTTTCTCTCTGGGGAAACCAGCCTCTGGCCTGAAAGCCTTGAAAAAAGTGGCAGAATTCTACCATCCCTAATTTCAATCTGACATGGCTATTTCCATTCTGCTTAGAATCTTGGAAAGAAATCCTGTTTGATGTGTTTATTTATTTTTTTAAAAAACTAAGTTTACAAACATCTAGCATGACAGTTAAGGAGTTTCCAAACTTCAGATCACATTATACAGCTTGCTGCTACAGTCTAATATGTTCACCAAGCTATGATGTTACTAGAAACTCTAATTCTGATTCGGTAGTTACTAGGGGGCTACAGCCTCAGGACTTTATCAGATGGGTGATGCCCTCTTCAGATCAGCTGTGTTCTACTTTCTAGGCATCCTTCCTGCTGTGCCTTTTTAAAGCATTCTCTTTGGAATTGAAGGTTGTTTTTTTTTTATGTTTGTTCTACAACTATTGATTAGCTGTGTAACCTGGGGCAAGTCACTCTGTGAACTTCCAATCAATAATAACTACTCTGTTACCCAACAGGATTGTTGTGAGGATCAAATGGGATTATATCTGTACTTTGAAAAGTATAAGGTGCTATACAGATAAAACGATTTTTATAAGAATTCATATTCAACAAATTCCAATAAATTTATTAAATGCCTAGTATTTGCCAGGCAGTATCCTAGACACTGGGTATGTCATGGAGAAATTGCCTCACAACTAGAGATGTCCAAAAGTTGGACAGGCTGCCTCACAAGATGCTGGGTTTCCTCTCACGTTGAAGCTGGATGACCACTTATTACTGTTATCACCAGTAGGTGCTGCCAAGTTGCTTGGTGCTTTTAATCAGAGAATTTGGGGCAGCTGGCTGTCATTCACTCACTGACTCCTTCCCCTTGTTAGGTTTGGGGTGGGGAAGGGAGGTTTTAATCTTAGTCTAGAGCAGGAGTTCTAAACCTTCTTTGTGTCATTGACCCTTTTGATAGTCTGGTGAAATTCATAGACCTCTTCCAGAATAATATTCTTGAAAGCATAAAATAAAATGCATAGGATAAACAAAGGAAACCAACTATATTAAAATAAAAATGCAGTTTTTCCCAATTTCATGAACCTCCTAGAATCAATCCACAGACCCCAGTTGAAGAACCTCAGGTCTATGTGGGGTATATGTGTGTCCACCAATAAATATCTTTAGCCTTCTCATTTCAACGTGAAACTTTAAGTAGAAATTTTTCTGTGGTCATAAAGCTTAAGATTACTCCCAACACTGTTTACATAGTACAGCATGCTTTATTTCTCTCTTTGGAAGTATGGTAACTTTGCTTTTTTTCATTTCTTAACTAGGATGAGTATATATTTTAAAACTTAATGTTGCAGTTACATACCACACACTCCGTACTCCAGACATAGAGGTATCATGTGTATTGAGAAAATGGAATTTACATAATTATTTTAAATAGATTTTGTATAAATATTTTTAAATAAAATTATTTGAAAAGCCTAATGCATTGTGTGCTTATATGCTACTATTCAAGATACACATAACATATATCTTCCTATTACCCTTAAATGGAATACCAGTGAGCTGTTTGACCTTGAGATAAACGAAATCCAATGAAAAGGAGAAGCAAATAGTCTAAGAAAGTAATCAAAAAATTGTCCTGAGACGTTGCATTCTCTGCCATATAATCACTTACCAAATGGAGTGCACCACCAATCATCCTTCCTGCTTCCTAGCTGGGCATGAATTAATCAAAAGTGTGGCAAATTCCTCTGGGTAAACCTCTACTTTATTCTAATAACACTCAGAATTTGTGCAATATTTATTCTTCCTCAGGTTGTAGCATTAAGCTGAGCTGATAGAGGATGCAAGGAAAAAGGTTGGAAGGAAAGAAAAAGGAGAGAGGAGGGAAGGACCAGAACTAACATGGGGAAAATAGGACTTTGTCCCAGGGTATCAAATCCATAACTACTTTCCCTGCAGAGACCATAATCCTAGCACCTCACCTGCAAGTAGTCTGTTGGTCTGTTCTACCTCATGGTACACCCCCAGTGGCATCCCTCTGACTTCATACCTAAAGCTCATGAGTAAGAACCAGGATGCCTTTTCTTTTTATTCCCACGGTCAGACTGCTGACATTGTTCTTTTCCTATCTCTTCTTTTTTTTTTCTGCAAGGTGGAAAAAATGTCTAGTTACAGCTCCAGGAAGGACATGTTGCCAAACCTCTCTTGCTTTTTACCTACACCAATAAACTTGCTTAGTAGCAATAATCAGCAGCTAATTTTTATAGCAGCAGACAAGCCAAGCCTAAGTGTAAAGCCAGAATTCTAAGAACAGATCACTTTTAAGAGAATCAGATTGCCCAGAAGTTTGGCAAACCATAGAACTATGGAACTAACTTTAAAAAATAAAAAAATTCCACCCTTCTGTGACTTAGCTGGAGACATGTCAACAGTAACAGTATTGACCCTTTAATTCACAAAAATAAAGTGCCAATTGTCACTTACCCTAGTTAAGAAAGAAGACAAATAAATGGTAATTGGTCAGACTGGGTTCAGCCAGATGAAATATTTCTGACTTTGCAAACAGGAAAGGCCATATTATGGGAAGTCTTGGGAGGTTATGTCCCAGGGCCTCTAGGTGAAACTGTGAAGTATTGAGAACTGGTCATGGCCCACCCCTCAGTCAACATGCCCTGCCCCCAATCTCCAGGCACCATCTGAAGCCAATTTCCCCTCCCCTTGCTATAAATGGACCATGCTTTCTCTGGAGTACTCCATCTGGGCCTGTCCCTGGAGAGTCTTGGGGGGAGAAGCAGGTGTCCTTGTAATCATGCCCTATAGACCAGAGATGAGGGTGATCTGGCCATGACATCTGTCACCCCATTGATCAGAAGGGTTAATTTATCTGAAATGGCTCAGTAGTTATCCCTATACTCCCTCACCCTTGCACATGTGCCCTCCCAGAGCTTCATGGGAAAACATCAGAGTTATACCTTAATAGTATCTACAACCAGCTGCGTTCTCCTTACAGGACTTCCAGATAAACTCGTGCTGTCCTTACCACGTGTGTGGACTTCACTTTCCCCCTAACTCAGGCTCTGTGCCAAGACTAAAGTTGAAACTTGCGTTCTAAACATAATTCTTCACTTTTCTTAGGATAAATCACATATTCAAATGGTTGGCCACTGCAGTGACCAATCTGTTTCTGTATTTTGGAAGAAAAAAGTGAATTTTGGATTCAGAACTGAATAATGCTCCTCTATTGAGAGGCAGTGTGAAAGAGGGCTAGCCATAGAGTCAGCAGAGGCTTGGGTCTGAATTCTGCCTCTAACACTTGGTATAACTATGGGTATGTCATTTCACTCCCTTCTGAGCCCAGTTTATTCATCTGTAAAATGGGGATAATAAAAACCACCAGGAGTGGTTGTAAGATTTAAGCTTAATACAAAATATCTCATGCAATGGACTGGTCTAATATAGTAAAAGAGTTTCCCAAGGACCAGAGAAATGCCTATTGATACTTCCCCTAGTTGTGATAAAGTGAAATAATTATTTTATTAGACCAATAGCATTTAAGTCACAAATATAACCATGCAGAAAGCAACTCTGCCAGCCCCTTCCCGTTAGCAAAGAGATAGCATCTCTCTTTCCTGAGATAGCCCTACTAAGCTTTCTAAAGAGCTATGCTGCAAATACCTTTGCCATCTTTTTGGTCACTCGAGCTCACTGACAGGTCTGAATACTAAGAAAAACAAATCTCAACTGACACAATTATGTATATTCAGCTTAATGAGAATTTGTACACTAAAATGCCCAGGGCCTCTCAGGTTTGTTGGAGTATTAAAAAGGAATCAATAAAATTTAATTTTGAAGAACTATGTTATCCCTCCCTTACTTTGGTTAGCAGCCTCGGGCTTTGTTACAGTGCATGGGGAACCTTCAGAAGACTTGTCGAATTCAATCTGATTGTGAATGAGAAGTTTGGAAGTAAAGAGGTACGAAAGGACACATTTGCTCAGGAGATAAGGCCTAGGATGAGACACAGTGTTGGCCATACTCCCTGGGTGAGTTCAACAACATCTGTACTAGACTGCTGAGACCCCATGTCATATTTTTAGGATGGTCTTGGACTTCCCAAGGGTAAGCTCTTCCTTGGGTGTAATAATTAGGGGGTTGTGAGTTTATAAATAGAGGAGTAATGTGAATAGATTTGAACTCAAGGAAAATTACTGTGGCAGCTGTATGAAGGATAAATTGGAGTAGGTGGAGAGACTTAATACACAGAGATCAATTAGGAGTCCATTAAAATAGTCCAGGTGAGTGATGATAAAAGCAAGCCTGAACTAGAATGGTGGCAAAAATATAAAGAGGACAGGTGTGAGACATTATAGAAATAGAATAAATAAGATTTAGCAACTGAATTGGATAAGACATATGAATAAGAACCAGAAGTTGGGATTGATACCTGAGAGATAGGAGGATTAGGTTGGTGGTGCCCTTAACAAAAAAAAAAAAAAAAAAGAGAGAGAGAGAAACTTGAAGAGAGGTGGATGTGAGGGGAAATATTGAGTTCTGTTTTGGAGATATTAAGATTAAGCTAATTAAGGAACATTCAGTTGGAAATGTCCAGTAGGCAGCTGGTGATAGAACACTAACACTGGAACTCGAGAGAAAAGGGATCTGTGATTCATCAGCATAGAGATAAGTAAACCCATGTGAGCTGATGCAGTCACCAAGACAGAAAAGGTAGAGGGATAAGAGAAGAGGGTTCAGCACTGCATCTTAGCGTATACCTGCAGTTTGGAGGTCTAGATGATGGTCCAACAAGGTAAACTGCAAAGGAGATACAGTAAAAGAGATATGGGAATCCATCTCTACTTTTCATTAGCAATCCAAGGAAATACACTGATGGATCCACAATCTTATCCATGAGTGTAATCTCTCCACTGGAGGAGACTGTAATCTGCATGTGCCTTCTTATCCTGTGTAATTTTTGTTCATAACCTTTGATAAAGCTTCAATAAAAGTTCTACCCAACATATTGGAGGCCTTGCTAAAGGTTTTTGTTTGTTTTGTTTGTTTTCATACATTCTGAGTACACCAGTTCAACACCAGGGCTGTTCATTATACCTCGTTGCATCACTTTTATGCATGTCTTTTATGCTGCTTCTTTTGTGTGGGTCACCTTACATGCCCCCCCCACCAAATGCCTTACCACTGTCCTCTGCGTCCCTCCACAGTTTTTTTTTCTTTTCTTTCTAAAAATTTGTTTAGTTTTGCAAATAGTTCTTTTTTGCTCTTCACTGAACATTTAAAAAAGAACTCACAAGAAACACATACAATCCAACAAAACAAATCCCCACATTGTCCATAGTCAAAAATGCATAATTCTTTCTAGATTTTAAGTCAATCACCTCTTTGGAAGGTTAGTGGTATGATTCTTCTTCAATCCTCTGGACTTGTTAACCCCACACTTTTAAGAGATCATGGCATTCTATGACTGACAGAATCACAAGAAGAATATTGGTACTGAGGGATAGATATGTGTGTCAGGGAGTATCTGCGGGTCTTTGAAAACACTATTCACCTTCCCAGATGCAATCCTGCCCAAACAACTACGCATAAAAAGTACACACAGGGCTGGTAGTATATCTTTTAGAAGCCTATTTTTTTGTGATTTATAGGTTACCAATAGCTAATAAACAATAAATCACTTTTATAATTTTAGAGAACTTTAGAGAAGAGGCAGAAAATGTAGAAGGAATTAAAACAATGCCTTATCCTCTTGAAGAATACAAACGGCAAACACTTGAACACACAAATATATTCTATAGCAAGATTTCCCCCTTCCAGACCCAGATCAAATATCATCTCTTTCATCAAGCCTTCCCTTATTCCTCAGCTGCAAATGTTTCTAGGTGTAAAACGTCATAATTTTCTTAAGCATGTATCACAATCTCTTCTGTGATTGAGTTGCTTCCATGTTGTATATATAAGAGCCACACTACTCCCCACATTCTCCCTGTACATACACATCTTTTATTTGACTTTACTAAACTACTTGAGGACAGGTATCAAGTCTTATTTATATGCTGCCTCCCCCGCACCCCACCCCACTAAGGCTTGAAGTAGTATAGAAGAGGTCATCCATTCTGTGCTTGAGTACCTCCATTCAGGTGGACATGCTGTCTTTCAAGGCAGCCCATTCCAATTTTGAATAGTTATGTTAGGAAGTTTTTCATTACCTATGCCTAAATTTGCCTCCTTAAAATTTCCATCCATTGCTACTAGTTCTGTCCTTTGGGGTTAGGCAGAACATTTCTATGCCCTGTTCCTCATGACAGCCCTCTAAATACTTGAAAGTTGCTATCACATCCATCCAAGTCTTTATTTTTGTAGGCCAAATAAACACTCTCGGTTCCTTCAAATGATGCTTATACGGCTCAAGGCCCTCCACCATTCTGGTTACCCTATACTAAATGCTCTTCTGCTTACAAGGCTTCCTAAAATGGGGTAGCCAGAAGTAAACCGAATACTCCAGATAAGGTCTAATGGGGGCAAAGTATGATGGTTCTATTACTTCCCTAATAATGGATGTCTCTCAATGCAACCTAAGATTACATTAAATTTCTGGGTTCCCATATTATACTTTTGACTCATCTTGAGCTGGCAGTTCACCAAAACCTTTGGGGTCTTTTATAGATAGACTGCTATCTAGTTCACCTGAAAAAGTTGTGGGGATTTTAGTGTACTAGAAACTCAAGGGTGTAATTGGAAATCAATATAAGCAAAATATTGAAGATACTTCTATCATTTTGGGTTTACTGTACTCTATATAAAATAGACCCTAAAATATGAAATACATTTTGTGATCTAAAATTGTTCTTGTTCAGTCATTTCACTTGTGTCTGACTCTTCATGACCCTGTTCTTAAATTAGAGTTGCCTTATATTTGGACAGAGTAGCCCCATCTGATCAAAACTATAGACATCACATGGCACGTATCATCACCTTAAATGTCCACATTGGCATCAAGCCTTAGAAATCTTCTGGAGACTTTTAATATATTTAACTGGGTTAAATTAGTCCTTTACTTCTAAGGTTCAGCACATTAGCTAATGCTAATTAGGTTTTCAGATCAGTCACTTGGTACCAATTGATATCTAGCAAAGAATATGGTCCCTGAGGTTATAAAACACAGAGACTTTTGGTTTTTGGAATAGATGAGTAGCTGAGAGAAGAAAGGGCTGTAGCATGCACCCCTGGTCCCAATGAAGTTCTGCATTTAGGGTTCCAGAACATGCAGGGTATAACGTGAAGATATTGGACACCTTGCATATGGCTTTGAAATTACAGTTATTCCTTGCACATTGTGACTTTTCCCATCACAGTTCCGATATGTCAAGGGTTGGCATAAGAAATTAAATGAGAATTTGGGGGCAGTTTTGTGGAAGCCACAGATGATACCTGAAACCCAGTGGATGACACAGAAAAAGTTTAGAAACTCAGGAATGCATAAAATATATGCATAGTGTTATATAATATCAACATATTTTATCTTTTAAAACCATAATAATTCAGATGTCCTCTCTGCTACAAAGGAAGAACCAAAAATGTTATGCTGCTTTTCCAGATCATGGGGGCTCTGAGCCCCAAACTCCTTCAACGTGGAAGGGATAACTGTAGTCTTTTCTCAATGCAGGGAAAATAATAAAACTATTTCAGAGTGCTTTTACAGGCAAATATAATATAAGTAGATAAGCTAATAATAACAATAATGATACTATGGCATAGTCGCCCACAAATCAGGAAGAGCTAGGTTCAAATTCTGCCTTTGTCACATATTGACTGTACCTACATAATCACTTAACATCTTAGTGCCCCAGGCTACTCTCTAAGACTATAATTTTGAAGAATAGTTGCAGATTGCATTGTTAGAAGTTTCTTCCCTAGGGGTTTCCTCTACCAGTGAAATCACAGGTCTGGACAATAACAACGGTCATAAGTGAAATAAAATTGGACAAAGTAACCAATTTGTCCACAAGCACCTGCTTTGTGCCAGGCATAGTGTCAAGTGCCTTGGGTATATAAGCAAAAGTGTATGTGCTACACATATACCAAAGAAGTTTACAATCTAGCAGGAGGAGACTGTGCATAATGGATGCAAAACAGACTTAAGATAAATAAGGAGAAAAGGCACTACTGAGAGGATCTGGAAGAGCAGTATGTAGGAGAATAGCCCTTAAGGAGAGTGCTGAACAAAAGCTAAGGATTTGAAAAAGTCAAGGTGAGGGGCAAGTACATTCCACACATGGGGGCTGCCTGTGTAGAGGCAAGGAGAAAGGAAAAAGAAATGTAGTATATGAGTAACAATAATAGTAGGCAAGTGCTGATAAAACAGCAGCCAAAAACAAAAAGCTCTGGATAGATAATTGACCCAAAAACAATGAAGATTTGACTATACATAGTTTGATCTATATATAATTATGCTTGAACTGAGGCTGATAGGCATCACAAACTTTTTGGTTCTTTCTACATTATAATTCTTATGGAAGGTGAAGATGTCTATATTATATTTACAGTTGCTGTTGGAAGCCTGTCATGCATAACACCTAGAACATTTTTAAAATTCTGGAGATCATACTTTAAGAAAGACACTGCCAAAATGAAGGACTAGCACGATGGTGAAGAGGTCAAGGGTCTAACTAGAAACTGAACCATATGATATGAAGAATTGTTCAGGAATTATGTTTACTTAGAAAAGAGATGGCTTTTGAGTGACGTGATAGCCGTCTTCAAAGATGTCAAAGGTTCTTCCTTAGAAGAGGGAGATTTATTCTTTGTAACTCCAAAGAGTAGAATTAGGAGCCACGGGTGGAGATTGCAAAGACAGATTTCAGCTCCATATAAGGAATTACTTCTCTGTAATTAGAAAAGTCAAAAAATGGAATGGGCCACCTCAAAAAGTAGTGAGCTTCCTGTCACTGAAAATAGAAACTAGATGACCACCTGTCAGGGATGCAAGAAAGAATTCCTGGCTGAATAGGAAGTTGTACTATGGCCCTTAGAATAATAGTAAGCTTTGGAGTGGGATGGGGGTGGTAACATAGGGTCATGAGAGCTGTCTCTGAGTAGTAGGAGGAGTATTGAGTGGGTAGGGCACTAGAATAGTTCTTCATGACCTTAAAGGGAAGAACTAGTAACAATAGGTGGGAGCTGCTAGGGAGACAATTTAGGAAAAATTTTACTAACAGTTCTCCAAAATTGGAACCATCTCCTAACTCTATGATTCTAGACTTTATGGTGGATTATACCATAGATTCCCAAAATTTTAGTGATATAAAATTAGAGTAGTTTTTGGTGGCTTATTTCTTTGCAATTCATACTCTTTAGTAGTCCCTCCTGATTTCACTTTCTGAGAGCAACCCCAGCAGGACTAAGCAGGAGCAACAGTTGGAACAGAGAAGCAGGAGAAAAATGCCACATATTATAGAGAAGCAAAACTTTGCCCTTTGTTAATATCAGATCCAAATGAACCATATTCTGGGTTCCCTCAGAAAATCCTCGATGGGGACGCAAGCCAAGTTGAGTGATTTGTGGGACATCCTCAAGAATGAACATTCACCTAAATGTAGAGCTGGGGATGAGGACCACAAGTTACAAGGATTATTATAACAGTCCATTTTAATATGACTTTATGCTTTCCAAAGTATGTTCACATGTATTATGTGAATAACCCCCTTAGTTGTTAGTGCTCAAATTATCTTGCATGTACTCATCTGTTTACTTGTGGTAACCCCCAGCAAAAATATAAGTTCCTTAGGGGCAGGCAAGGAATGTTTTTCTTTTTTTCCCTTTTTATTCTCAGCACCTGCACAGTAACTGGTAAATAACAGGCAATTAATAAAAGTTTGTGTAACTGAATTGAAAGATTATCACTATTAATCACCCTCCTCCTACAATAACCTAGTCAATTGCTTTCAGGTGAGGCCCACGAGGTTTTTGGAACAAATGAGATAACATGTAAAATGCATCCCAAACTCTAAAGCACTATATTGATATTAGCCCATAGTATTATTGTCACAAATACTGCTTGGGAAAACCTCTGGGTTACATTAGGCTATTTTATGACATCTCAAAGGCTGGAGATGCTGCCACTAGGACAACGTGCTGGCTTATCCTTAGAGCCAGGATTGAGATAAATTTTTAATACTTGATTCCCAGGAACTGAATTTTTTCCTCAGCTTTAAGGCGGTTAATCCCTCAGCTGCAGGAAGCCTGGTTATTTATAGGTGCTGGAATTCTCCTCATCATTACCGATGCTCTTCCCTCTCTGGAAATGGCATTTTATTGAGCGTTCTGCTTTTAGCTCAAGACTCCTGGGCTGAAGGGTCCCTGTCTCGCCCTCAGTGTCAGAGCTAGGACTGGCTTCTTTCCTTCTCCCTCCCCCCCCCCTTTATTACTGAGGTGCAAAGTAGAAATCCGCAGATGCCCATTCCACTTCCCTGCTGCTAATGGCCTGTTCAATAATTTAGTTATCTTTCCCTCAAGGAAATTTGGTTGCTGTCGGCTGTCACGTAAGACAGCTCAGAGATGAGGGCTGAGGATGTTCAGGATTCCAGCCCCCCACCCTTCCCTCCTCCCGTTCCTGCCATCCCTCGATTTCTCACTCCATTGACGTCCCCTCCCGCCTTCATTCCCTCTCCCTT
This sequence comes from Pseudochirops corinnae, assembly GCA_028646515.1. Taxonomy (NCBI): domain Eukaryota; kingdom Metazoa; phylum Chordata; class Mammalia; order Diprotodontia; family Pseudocheiridae; genus Pseudochirops; species Pseudochirops corinnae. The sequence continues at coordinate 210,432,653 of CM053587.1, forward strand.
CCCTCCTCCTCTCCTTCGCCCCTTCTTCATTTCAGCCCCTTTTCATCCTCCTCCCTTTTCCCTCCTCCTCTCCCCCCTCTCTTCCTCCCTTCTCCCCCGCTCTTCCCTCGCTCCCTGGCTCCCAGCTTCCTCGCTGGGGGCCAGGGCAGGGGGCGGACTTCCGTGGGCCGAGGGCGAGCAACAATTGCAGCCACTGCGGCGGTTTAACTCTTTGGCAGCCGCACTCCCCGCCTCCTTTTCCTAGACACCTCCGCCTCGCATCCTTCCTCAGTCCCCGCTCCTCACAGATTATCAGAGCAAATTGATGGTTATTTAAAAGGAATGACAAAAGGAGACAAAACACTGGCAAGAGATAAAACAAAATGAGGCTCAAAGCTCTTTAATTAAGCTCCATGAAGGGCTAGGAATGCGAGCTCCTCCTTGTTTCCCTGCTGAGCCTCCGCCTGATTAGCTCCCACGCATCTGCTCGGTTTCCTAGCCTCCATCTGCCCGGCCCGGCACTAACGGATTCCGGGGGCACGGGTGCTCAGGGAAATGCCTCCAAGATAGCAGTTGTTGTAGGGAGATGCTCAGGCTGGCCACGGCGGAAGCGTGCTTGAGCTGGCAGGACGAATCTCTCGGTTCATTTGCCCCATACCTGTGCCCGAGGGACACCCACGCACACTGTCCGATTACTTGCCCTGATTTCCAGGAAGCGCAAAGAGAACTGGGTGGAGAGAAGCATTCCTAGGGGCAAAGAGCCGTCAGCTCCGTTTCACGGACTCTAGCTGCCAGCACAGCAAAAGCTGGGGACCCTGTCATCTTTCCCTTTCTTGAACAAAGGAGTGGAAAGTCCGCCGTGTTCTAAATGTTAGCATTTAAAGAAATATGCTGTTTTAAGCGGATCCACGGGACATTAAGGGTGAGTGGGTGCCACTGGAAGCAAAGAAACCTTCTTTCTTTGAAAAAAAAAAGATGAAAGAAAAAAATACACTAAATAAAGCTAGTTCACATAATGGGTTGGAGGATGGTGAAGTGTCAAAGGGAGAGGGAAGGACTGTCAGGGAAAGGGAGCGAGCAGAAAAGGAAGACAGAAAGAGAAAATGAGGGAGGGAATTACTAGAAAGGACGGAAAGAAAGGAGAAAGGATTTGATGTCTGTTGAACACATTTATTAAGCACCTACTATATACAAGGTAAAGAGACAACCTTGATATAATGGATAGAGTTGGTCTTAGCGTAAGAAAGCCTTGCCTGTGTGTAGCTGCCAGAGCTGAAGGTTACTTCTCGATGCCCTAGGCAACTCAAAGAAGACTATCAATTGAAGAACAGGTGCAAATCTGCACTGGTACTGGGAGTTTCCTCACCAAGAGAGGGTAAGGAAGTAAATAAGTATTTATTAAATGCCTAGTAAATAGGCGCTGTCCTAAGTACTTTACAAATATTATTTAATTTAATCTTTACAACGATGCTAATTATTATCTCCGTTTTACAGATGAAGACAATGAGACAGACATATTAAGTGACTTGCCCATGGTCACACTGCTAGTAAGTATCTGAGGTCAGATTTTAACTTAGGTCTTCTGGATTCCGGGCCCAACACTCAGTACTCAGCCACTTAGCTGTCTATAAATCAGGAGTTCCTATACCTATTCAATCCCATTTTTTAAAAAAAGAGTACAAGGCAAAAGAGAACAGTAGCATAAGTGTACAAAGGGCCTGACTGGGGTCAAGATTACTTGATCCATACTAACTACATGACCAGAGACAAACCACTTAACCTTTCATTGCTCCTCAGGCAACACTGAGATTATAAATTACGGAGGAGTTGCCTGTCCCAATGGGTAGAGGGGAGTTGACACACCAAAAATTCCCCACACTGAAAAAATCTCAGATCTGGACCAAAAAAAATGGTCCTCATCTGCCAAAATCGGGATATCTGTGGTCCCTATCTGAATTGTGAGGATCACATGTAATTAAGTATGTAAAGGGCTTGGCATACCTTAATGTACTACATACATCTAAGCTATTATCCCTGACTCTACAAAGTCCCACTCCAATGCCTCATTTTTGTGTGAAGGTAAGTCTGTATTCTCAAAGAATTAAAGGCAGCGACATGGCCCAGTTGCTAGGGTACTGGCCCAAGAATCAGGAAGATGGGTTAAAATCTGGCCTCAGATACTTACTAGCTATGTGACCCTGGACAAGTCACTTAATTTCTGCCTCAGTTACCTTATCTTTAGTGGGTACAATAATGGCACCCACTTCCCAGGGTTGTTGTGAGGATCAAATAAAATAATATTTGTAAAGTACTTAGTATATAGTAGTCTCATAATAAATGCTTATTTCCTTTCTTCAAAGACTATGCCAAAGGTAGAAGCTCTGGGAAGTTTTTACCATGTGTAACAGCAAGCACCCTGGCACACCCAGGATGGCCTGTTAGCACAGGTTCTTGGATCTGCTTTTCTAAAAGGAAAGCAACTTTTAAAGGGTCTTAATCTACTTTAAACTACATTCACTAGTTCAGGGGAAAAGTCAGTACCCTGAAGGTCAGAGAAAATACAAACAGAAAATACAAGCAGAGAAATGAGCATAAAGACCAACAGGCAGGGCTCTGACTGTCTGAATCAAAGCAATATTGCTATACTCTTTGCATGCACCACTGGATAGAGAGAGCCTTTACATCTGAGCAGTCCAGGGTCCTGAACATATAGCTATTCGGGGTGCCATCCAGGGAATCACAAGGACCTTTTCATAAGCGAATATACCAAAGCAAAATGCCAACTCAGACTATATATACACTTCTCAGAACTGGAAGGCATCTCAACCCTCAGTGCCTAATTAGGTTAGTACCAAAAGGTGTGAAAGCCTTCCTGTAAGCAAGCCTCCCCTAAGCAAGCTCCTCCTTAGGCAAGTTCTTCCAGCAATGGCTTTATGTGATTCAGGATGTATCACAGGCAAGCACATAGGCCTATTAATGGATAGGGAAGATCTTACATCCCATTACAATTACACCACGATAGGAAGGAATATAGTCCTGGCTATAGCTGCCTATAAACAGACCAACTAAACTAAGGAGAGAGCAGCTGGCTTATGTGCATCAGTCTCTATTTGATGAATTCTTTGGCCAGTAAGAATGTAAGCTCCTTCTGGGGAGGGATAGTTTACTTTTTTCTTTGTATCACCAGCATTTACATAGTAAACACTGTAAATGCTTAGTGAATTGAATTGAATTAAATGGTAATCCATGAAACAAAGAAAAAACTTAAAAGGTCCTTGGTTATATGTACCCAGATTTTTTTTTTTGCAGGTTCTATGATGGAGTAGGAGAAAATAGGGCAGAGGATTCTAGGAATGACTGTGTTCAGCTCATCTCTAAATATTAACCTAACTATAGGTATTCTAAATGTGAGCTTATTGTCTAGTGATTAACAAATCAATATACTATTAGGATAATGGAAATATATCAATACTGAAGGCTAACCAAAATTGTAACTCATTGCAAGAATGACTGGTAGGTTCACCTCAGAGAGGCAAAGAAGATGATTGAGTTCTGCCCAAAGGTAACAAGAAACATGGATTCAGAAAATAATGGTTCTTATGTTGAAAATTAAGGAGGAAAAAGACCACCATGATGATAACTGAAGTTTATACACTAAATCTATTATAAGCGTGAAAAGGTAGAGAAAGTTTGCAAGCTTGACATGATCGTCTAAGAAATTCAACATATAATTTGATATTCAGTGACTTCAGGGAGAGGGTGGGCACAAGAAAAGATATGTTGACTAATATGAAGATATGTTGACCAATATGATGTTGAGAAACCAAGGTCAAGGACTTGCAGACAAGTCAGAAGCTTCATGTCTGTCTATCTACTATGAATGTTTTCTTCCAGAAAAGACTCAGAAAGTGCTAGACACGTGGAGTACAACATCACACACAAAATATATATATATATATATATATATATATATATATATATATATATATATATACATACACTCTATTATCCAGCCAAACTGTCCTGCTTACTGTTTCTGATACACAACATTCTGTCTGCCTCCTCTGTTCTTTTGTGCAGACTGTTCCCCCTGCCTGGAATTTTCTCCCTCCTTATTTTCCCCTTCTGAAATCCCTAGCTCCATTAAAGGTTTAGTTTAAATTCTACCTTCCCAGAAGTCTTTGCAGACCTCCCCAATTGTTCACACTTACCAGAACCTCTTGAATGACTTTTTATACATTTTGTATTTACTTAGTGCACATGCATTAGAATGTAAGCTCCTGAGGGGCAGGGTTCATTTTGGTCTTTGTATCCTCAGTACCTAGAACAGCACGTGGTGCCTAGTATGTGCTTAATAAATGTTTATTGAATGGAATTGAATATCATAGTCAGCCATTCATGTGCAACAAGACTATCAATTGGCTGAAGGCATGGAGACAATGTAAAACAAGACTATATCAAGGAGGGGAAGATGTGTATTGACACATATGCCTACTTTCTCATCTTTACAGGGTCATAAATTTACAGCTAGAAGACGCAACCTAGTTCAACTCTCTTGCTTTACATTTGAGGAAACTGAGGCCCAGAGAGGTTAAGTAACTTGCTCAAAGTTACTTAAATAGTAAGGACATTGAAGCTGCTGTGTTTCAGCAGGAGTAGTCAGAGCAGCCGGTGGAGAGCAGAATGGGGAGGGCTCAGGTGGTGGTAAAATTAGAGTATATTCCCCTCAATTTGGTATGACGTTTTAACCTTAGTAGGTCAGTCTCCATGCCTCACTCCTAGAATGTCTCCTTCCTTCCTTCCTTCTTTCTTCCTTCCTTTTTTCCTTCCTTCCTTCCTTTGTTCCTTCCTTCCTTCCTTTGTTCCTTCCTTCCATCTTGCCTTCCTTCCTTTCTTTCTTTCCTTCCTTTCTTCTTTCCTTTTTTATTCATTTATCTCTTCATTCATTTATCTATCTAGTTAGTTCGTTACTTAGTCCAATGACCCATAGACTTCTGGTCTCTTCCTGGTGAGGTCTTCAAGAAGAAGCAGAAGCATTCTGATCTGTAACTTTGCTGCCTCATCAAATAAGCAGGAATGAAGGTCCATTCTGAGATTTTTCAAGACTTCCAGGCAACCTGGACACAAGGGTAAAAAGCCCAGACTTGGGACCTTGCCCAGGAAAAATCTGCCCCCAAGATTCAATGCCATATGAACACACAAAAAAAATCATTATTAGTTTCTTATTCAACTATACCTCAGTTAAAGTCAGGAACCCCAAATTGGGTATGAATGAAATAATAATTTAGCAAGTACTTACTATGGATTGGAAACCATGCTAAACACCGGGAATACAAATACATCAAAGAAGATACTGCCTACCCTCAGGGAGAGGGAGGGAGAGGGATAGACAGACACAGAGAGAGAGAGATAGAAACAGAGAGATAGAAAGAAAGAGACAGACGGGGAAAGAGAGACAGACACAGAAAGAAACAGAGATTAATTGTTATTAAAGACTATGCACTAAGCATTGTTTGAGGCACTGGGGATACAAAAACAAACACAACAGTCCTGTCCTTAACAAGTTTTGATTCTAATGAGGGAAGGCAACATATGGTAGGGGTAGAGCTACACACAGAATAGCCCTATGTGGAGATGACCAGAAGGTGCTGTGGTGGCCTGGATCCAGGCAACATAAGGCCGAAACTGGCCTATTGAAACCCAGGATAGCTCTGGGAGCGGAGTCTAATTTTCCACATAGGAGGGGACTGAGGTGATGGTCCTGGTAGAAGCTAGCGGAGATCCCAGTAGAGGAACTTATATACTAAAAAGGGAAATCACAACACATTTGGAGAACTTAGAGTTGGATAAGCAAATTAACTGTCATCCTTCCCCAACCTCTCAGACTGCTAGGTACCAGCACTAACAAGTTTAGGCACTACTGAATGCCCAAGGTTAAGAGGGAAAGATAAACAGAGGTCGATTTCAACTTCAACTTCCAGAACCTAATTGCTCCCTCCTAGGACTAAAATGCCCCCAGAAGTTCATTAAGGGAGAACATGCCTATACAGTGGACACCCTACAAGATCATGCCCTCTATGTCGATAGCCTATGAGATCCATTAAGATGGACGGCCTGGCCCTGAAACGCTCCCTTCAGTGGTGGCTCTTTGGACAGTGAATCATGACTGCAGCCTTGTCAATACCGCAACCCTGCTGGAACCACCTTACCCACTCTGAGGAAATGCAGCCTCTCTATTTTATAGTAGTCTTGCTAAGGTGCCTAAAAACCACAGATAGAGAACAGAAGACTAGACTGCACAGAGCTGGTCCTTTTCATCATCTTGCCTTCCAATGGTAAGTGGATTCTTCTCCTGGTGTCTACTTTATCCTGAAGCATGGGATAGAGAAACAAGTGCTGGAATGGGTGTCAGGAGATATGATTTTGAGCTGTGGTCATCACTTTAATTAGCTCTGTGACCTTAATTTTTCGAGCTTCAGTTTTCTCATCTGTAAAATGGAGATAATAGTCACATAACTTACTGTGCAGAGTTGTTGTCCAAAAAGAATTTTGTAAATAAGTTCTATATAAATGTCAGCTGTGATTAATAATAATAGAAAGAAGACACAATTTACGTGCTAGTTTTAATCCAAAGCTGTTTGCTTATTCCCCCCCGCCCCAACTCATACCATTTCTGTGATTTAGAGAGGATAATAACCACCCTGTTCAATGAACCTGTGAAAATAAACACAGGTGAGGAATAAAAAGGAGAGATGGCTTGCCAAAGGTCTTTGACAATGATTGAAGAATTCCGAAACAGAATCCAAATCTAAAAGTAATGTTCTGTAAATTGTAAGTTCCTCCAGATACATCTGTTTGTGGATTACATTGTGCTAATTGGATCAATCACCAGCCCATTTCAGAGCTTCCTGGAAGAAATCCACATTCACTCAAGAGAGTTTGACCTGTCCATCTATACAGGAAAGACCAAGCGGATGCAGAATGTCAATTGTCCAGATTTTAGCAACATGTGGATGGATTCCCTATAGAGCTTATCAAATAATATGCATATCAGGCATAGATAGTTAAAGTGGATGATAAGTTGGTCCCAGAACTGAACCAAAAGAGGAGAATGGGTTGGATTGCTTTCAGGAAATTGCAAAATTCTTTTACTGTTCCCTAGATTCACTTGAAAACAGAAGCCCATATTTTTAAGGGTAGATGACAGCAAGATATGCCACACCATTTCCTCTGAAGAACTAAAAATGAACATCACACAGAATGCAATGGAGAGGCCCACGGTGGGTAGAACAGGTTACAAAATCTAGCCAGTGAGCAACGCCAAAGAACAGGAGTAAAATGTCATTAGGAGTTACATGGTATGTCAAGTTATGTCAGTTCAAGTAAGTCAGGTCAATAAGCATTCTCTAAGCGTTTACTATGTGCCAGGCACTGTTCCATGCCATGAGAATACAAAACTAAGAAAAAAGAAAGTCAGCTCCTGCCCTCAAAGAGCTTACATTCTAATAGGAGAAGACAATACATAAAAAGAATAAAAGGGAAAGAAAGAAATCTAGAGAGTTAGGTGGGAAGCCCAGGGAGGAATGAAGGAGTGGTCAAGGCTGACCAGGGTACTTTCCTTAAAATGGAGGGTCTGGGAAGAATTGACCAATCAGAGGAGGAGCTTGCAGGGGCAGAGTGATTTTCAAGGGCACAAAGGTTGTTGGGAAAGATCAGTCTTCCCCGTAGGAAGATTCCTGGGTTATGATGGAGAAAAAGAAGTCTGGAGAGTTGGGATTAGAACTCAGAGAGTAATGAAGGAGTAACCTCCAAGATCATGGTGGGCATTTCCTCCACTGAAGCAGATTCTAACCCCTCCTTAATTCACAGGATGATTTTTCTGAGTTGCTTCAGCTTGGCTGCTTGGAGGTAATACCATGTAATGTAATACCATGCTTTCTCCAACCTTTCCACTTCCAAACTCTCCCTCTGGTTCTGAGATATTCAGTTCAAAACATCCAATAAGGTAGCTAGCTGGCACAGTGGATAGAGCTCTGGGCCTGAAATCAGGAAGATCTAAGTTCAAATCCTCAGACATGTATTAACTGTGTGACCCTGGGGAAGTCACTTAACTTCCACTTGCCTCAGTTTCCTCATCTGTAAAACGAGCTGTAGAAGGAAATGACAAACTACTCCAGTATCTTTACCTGGGGTTTTGAAGATGTGATGGAAAACAACTAAACAATGCAATATGCCAATAGTAATTCAAGTTACTTTTGGAACTCTAGTCCCAAAGCCTGTGGGTTTGGAGCCCTTCACATTGGTGCAGAGCCATGCCGGTGTGTGTGGGTGTGTGTGTGTGTGTGTGTGTGTGTGTGTGTGTGTGTGTGTGTCTTGGGGGAGGAGTTGGGGAGGGGGCAGAGTTACCAGAGTTGGTGATAATGGAAAAGAGGGAAGCTCTTCAGTTTTCCTCCATCCTCAAACTCAGGAGGTCTCTCCAAACTTGAAATTCTCAAGTTTTTTTCAGTTTCTTGGGATTTTCCAGTCACTTCAGACACTTCTTGCTTCCAGCTTCAAGAGAAAAGATGGACAAAGTCAACCCCACTTCAGGTTGCTGAAGGAAAAGACTTTAAATTAAAAGACGGGTTAAAAGCTGGCTTTCTCCATCACATCCTTGCTCCCAACTTGTTATACTAGAAACTTTGAGGAGCTTCGCCTTGGATGAGATCTAAGATTCTCTCTCTCCCCCCTTTCTCTCTTTGTCTTTGTCTCTGTCTCTCTGCCTCTGTCTCTGTTTCTTTGTGAGTCTCTGTCTCTCTATCTGTCTCTGTCTCTGTCTCTGCCTATCTATCTCTATGTCTCATTCTGTCTCTCTGTCTGTCCCTGTCTGTCTGTCTCTGTCTCTCTTTCTGAGGGACCTCACTCCCAGTGAGAGAGCTCTTTCACTATGAATTGTCTGGTATATATTCTCCTGTATACTTCCTTTACTTTCTGTTTTGCTATTGATTTGGGTAAATGGGCTTTTCTACTAATTGTTATGTGTGTTCAGTGAGGAATTGGTACTCAATGGGAAAGGAGTCAAGCCTTGGACACAAAGCTTGGGGCCTTCCTTTTACCCAATAATGAAACAACAAATCAGAAGTTAGCTAGAACCTGAAAATCCTTTTATTCAGGGAATTTGTTCTATGAAGTTTGGATTCAGTCACAGGGCTGCACTTGAAGATCTAGAGGGGTACATGTGGCCTCGAGGCTGCAGATTCCCCAGCCCTCCTCTAGACTACCAGTATTTAAGAGAATAGATTGATATAATTCTAGCCTGGTGCTTCCTCTCTGAGGAGAAACCCCTGACCCCTCCACCTCCTGCTTCCACTCTTGGCAGGAATTAAAGGCTTCCTTAGAGAAGGGAGGGATGGGGGAAGAAGAGGCTAGACATTTATATTCTGCCCCTATTTGAGCCACACAACAACATTCCCCATGCTACAGGCAGGGGATAGCCCCTCAAAACACGTGGGGCCTAACCACACTCCCTAGAGTAACATCCTATTTGTCAGACAAACTTGGGCAAAATAAATTGTCCGGATAACTAATGGAAAAAGAAGAGCAAGGGATGACAATGGGATGTGGAGAGAGTTTCAGTGGTACCCTTGAGATGCCAAGAGAAAGTAAGGATAAGGAAGGTCTTCTGCTTATTGGGTGGCTCAATGGAAAGAATGTTGGGCTTGGAGTCAGGAAGAACTGAGTTCAAATACATTCTCAGATACATACTAGCTCTATGGGCAAATCTTTTAACCTTTGTCTGCCTCAGTCTCCTCAACTATAAATTGGAGATAATAGTAGCAGCTGCTTCCCAGAGTTGTTGTGAAAATCAAATGAGAAAATATTTGCAAAGAACTTAACATAGTGTCAGGCACAAAGAAGACTCTATATAAATAATGTTAGCCATCGTTAATAATAATCATATATGGAACCCTTACATTGAACTTTGGGGAGATGTAAGTCATGTAGAATGCACAGGTATAACTGGGTTTTGATATATATATCATGGAAGAGAACTTTCAAATCACTGAGATCATAGATCTATTTGATTGCATGTTGGAGGAAGGAGATTGATATTGTTGTTCCTTTAATTTTTTTTCTTTTACTGGATTTATACATTCACTGGTATAGAGAAGTCCCAGTGAGAAAACTCACTTTACTAAAGCAATTTGAAAATCTGAGAGAGAATTTCCTGGTGCATTGAGAAATCAACTGATTTATGCCAGATAACACAGCCCAACTATGTGTCAGAGGCAAACCTTGAACTCAGGCATTCCCAAACCCCAAGGTTGTATCTGCATCAATATGGCTCTCGTATTCCACTCAAGAAATGAGAAAAATGGACTTACACAGTTTAATGGTGTGACTGGTGGGGTGATACTGGGATTAATCAGTGAAGAGTAGAGTCTAAGCCTCCCTCTGATATCCTATATAACAAAATATAGTAGCTTCCTTATCTATGATGCTTTATGGTTACAAATCAGTTTCATAAGGCATTAATCTCATTCAATCTTCACAATACAGTTGAATGAGTAGTCATCTAAGTTAATCAACTAGTACAAGTCTCTTGGACAGACAGTGTAAGTGGACAAGGAGGGGGGCCCAGAAGTGAATAAGAAAGCAGGCTTGATTGAGTTTGGGGAATTATATATCACTTTCAGTGATTCCAAACTGTTAAAAATGCCTGTTTTTTGCCATCTGCAAGCCTGTGAATCATAGGATCCAACTGCCTTAGAAGAATTAAGATTACAAGACATCTAAGGATTATACTGACAATCATTGTAGGTGAGAAATGGCATAAAAGATACCACTGAAGACATATACAGAGTATCCTAAAAGTCTTAGTGCACCTTTAATTCTCATTAGCTTACAAGGTGACCCAAAGTCTTGGGGCAGCTTTAAGCATTATTAACTTTTAGGACAATGCTATATAGATGGAAAAAGAGGTGGGCCAACCATGTAGCTATAGTGGATAGGTAATGGACCTAAGTGCTGCCCATACAATATTAAAAGAATCAGAGGAAGACCTCCAGAGTATGGAGATCCTCTATGGAAGATTTACAAAAGGGAATGGACAAGATTGGAATGGACAAGAAGGTTTAAAAGAGTTTGTGGACAGCACCAAGGGAGGGGATACCTATACCAAGGAGATCATGGATTTGTTGGAAGTGTCCAATTAAAATTCTTACAACTTTATTCTCAGGCCAATGGAAGTATTATTATGCCCATGTTACAGGGGAGATCACTAGTACTCACTAAGGTTAAGTGGTTTTCCCGAGATCACACAACTAGCCAAATGGTAGACTTGGGATATGAACCAAGGTCTTAATTATTCTCCCAAACTTCTCACTATTCCCAGCTCAGAATTCTTGCCATTACCCTCTCTGCCATCAATGTTCTGGCATTAAGGACTGTAGTGAGCAAGCTGTTATGATTCATCTTTTTTTTAGAGGCTAGTGTTCGTCTGAACTACCATTCATTAAGATAAAAACGATCCTTTGCTATGGGTCATGAGATTCATATTCTCCTCGCCTTAGAATCTAAACTTGGTACTCATACCTTCCCTGGGCTAATATGTTGCCCTGTGATATTGGCTAAAATATTGTTTTCAGGCAATTTGTGACACGTAAATTTTCACTTGGAAATGAACTTTGTTATTAAAGGTGACATTATTTTTATAAATCCTTCTCAGGCTCCAGTGCTTCAGCTATTGAGAGAGAGTTTATCCACTGAAAAGACTGGGATGAAACAGATTGCAGGAAGGAGGGTCTCCCACAAACTGGTCTAACCATCGATGTCAGTGCAAAGCAATCTTAATTCTACAAGCACACTTGGAGTAGACTGTGGGAAAAGTGAGAATCCCAATTACTTTTCATCTGTTTTGCCACATCCTGTTACTTTTTTGAGCAGCTGGGTGGTACAGCAGAGAGAATACTGGACCTGGAGTCAAGAAGACCTGAATTCAAATGTGGCCTTCCATACTTGCTAGTTCTGTGACCCTGGGTAAGTCACTTAACTACTGTCTGCCTCAGTTTTCTCATTTGTAAAATGAAGATCACAATAGCACACAGGATTGTTGTGAGGATCAAATGAAATAATATTTGTAAAGCATTTGGTATCTAGAATATAGTAGGCACTAAATATATGCCTATTCTCTTCCCTTTGACCTGATAATTAAACCAAATCATGCAATATACTAGAGGTATAAATTTCCCTACTACAAACTGTTAACTTTTAAAGCAGGACAAGACCTTAGAAAGTATCCAATTCAATGCTATCATTTACAGATGAGGAAACTGAGGACCAGACATTCTAAGTGATTTGAATAACGCCACAATAATGCCAAATTATTTTGCCATTGTTGTTCAGTCCACTGGAGCTTGACTCTGTGGCTACCACTGCTGTCCGTGGGATTTTCTTGGAAAGGTAGGTATTAGAGAGGTTTGCCATTTCCTTCTCCAGTGGATTAAGGCAAACAGATGTTAAGTGACTTGCCCAGGGTCACATAGCTAATAAATGTCTGAGGCCAGATTTGAATGGTCTTACCTGACTCTAGACCCAGTGGTCTATCCATTGTGTCCTCCAACTGCCTCCATTTTGGCCCCTTAAAATTCCTCAAAGGCTAGATGACTTCTCTTTAATTGCATTACTAAAGAAAGTATCGCATCCTACCCAAAGAAACTCTCAGTAAGGAAGAAATACACTACAATGCAGAGACTAGTCCTAGGCTATAAGGGACATCTTCTCTCTCTCTTAGAAGGCCATAGCCCTGGAGGATATATTTGCTTACTCGTTTGAAAAGTAAGCTAAGAAAAGATCTTCCTTTATTCCTAGGGGAGAATAATGTAGCTGTTATAAGCTGCTGTGTTGCATCAATTTAAAAGTAATTTTTCTGAATTAAGAGAAAATTGAGTGGGAAACTTCTTCCTTTTGGAAATTTAATTCCCGGCTGAGTATTTATATGCTGAAACTCTCCTAAAGAATATAAGAAATGAGCTGCTCTCACACCAAACCAAATCAACAAGAGGGAGAAAGAAGGTACCATCTTCAGTAGTTATATTTCTCCCTCTTTGCCTCATTCTACCCCTTCTGCTCCAAATGTGGCCTTATGTTTCCTTCTTTAACAACAGCGTGATAAGATAATCAAGTTCCAAACTGAATATCAACAAAAATCCACCACCATGAATGGGAATGGAGGAGTGAATGTTTCATTTCACATTTAAAATGTTAAATTGGATGCTTATAATTTCCCTGATTTAGCTTTTTTTAATTAAAAAATTCAAACTTTATCCAACATTTGCATATTCATGCTACTATAATATGCACTGATTGCATTATAGAAAAAGCATGTAAGTGCAGCATAAATATAGTTACTCATCAAGTGTACCATCTATATATGCATAGATAAATATTTCCAAACAAATTAACATACGGCCTAGCGCAGGTGCTCCTCACTGGCATCTCTGTCTACCAATCCATCCTTGTCTCATTCCATCCATGGAGTCAGCTCAGAAATGTCACAATTCTTGGTTCCTAAGTCTTCGTCTTCTTGTAGTGGAGAATCTTGTTCTTGGGCTCAAGAGAGATGAGTTCAGGTCCAAGATCAGTCACTTACAATAGCTGCGTAACTTAAGACAAGTCATTTGTTCTCTCTGGGCCCTGATTTCTCCATTTATGAAAAGAGGTTAACAATAATAACTCATTTTTGTAACACTTGAAGATTTACAGAGGGCTTTACATATGTAAATTCAGTGAATCATTACAACTCAGGGAGGAACGTGCTATTGCTATTTTCATTAGACAGATGAGGAAACTGATGCAAAGAGGATTTAAGTGACTTGCCCTGACTCACATAACTAACAAGTATCTGAAGTAAGATTTGAACTCAGCTCTTCCTGACTCTAGTCCTGTACTCTATCCACGATTCCACTTAACTATCCAGTTTAGATTGCCCAACCAATCTGATCATGTTACAATCTGGGTTACAGTGTATTGCCAGAATATATCGTAGATCCAGGGATATGAATGATGTCTGGGATAGAGGTCAGAGGAGGTTGGGAAGGAAGTAGAGAAAATTATGTCTATTTTCACACTGAAAATTGTTGCATTATTTTATGTATGCTTAATTTCATAGTTCATGATTCCATAATAGTTCACTATTAGCAATAGTGCATGCCTTAAGGCTTATGAAGCACTTTCCATACTAGTGGAATCACTAATACAAAAAAATATCTCATACAAGTGCTATCTATTTTGCATCAAATTCTATAGTTTGGAAAGTGCTGAGGCACACGGTCATTGCTAAGATCCTGTTCATTTCTCACATTCTATGACAGTCATTTATGGTCCCCTTGTCAGAGTTACCAATGACTTCTTTTATCAGAGAGATGCAAATTCTCCCCATCAATGAGAGCCAAATATTTTCATTCAAGTAGATTTTCCCCTAAAATCAGAAGGTGGAGCTTTAGTTCTTTTTTTTTTTTAATTTTTTTTATTTACTCATTTACTTTTAATTTATAAGATTCAGTTCCACAATCACTTGAGTCCCAGATTTTCTCCCCTCTCTTCCCCCCCCCCCCGCCATGGTGGCATGCAATCATGTATAGGATCTGCAAATACTTTC
>CM053587.1:210453591-210519886 GCA_028646515.1 Pseudochirops corinnae
CACCCCCACTGGAAAGACAAGCAATTCAATATAGGCCGTACATGTGTAGTTACACAGAATATCTCCACAATGGACATATTGTGAAAGACTGACTCTATTTCCCTCCTTCCTATCCCACCTCCCACTTGTTCTATTCTCTACTTTGTCCCTGTCCCTTTACAGAAGTGTGTGCTTCTAACAAGCCTCCACACCAACCTGCTCTCCCTTCATCATCCCCCCTCTCATCCCCTTTCTCCCTACTCTCCTGTAGGCCAAGATACCCAATTTAGAGTGTGTGTCATTCCTTCCCTAAGCCAAATTCAATGAGAGTAAGGTTGTCCCATTCCCTTTTGACTTCCTATTCTTCCCCTCCATTGTAACAGTTATCCCTTGCCTCTTCTATATGAGATGATTAACCCCCTTCTCTCTCTCCCTGTCTCCTCTCATTCTATTCCACTCCTACCTCTCATTTTCACCTTTTAAAATATCATCCCTCCCTATTGTGCCCTCTGTCTATCTATACATATATACACACACTCACATATGTATTCATATGCATATATACCCTCCTATACAGACATATGTGTATGTATACATATATACATTTGTATTCCCTTCACCTATCCTCATACTGAGAAAAGTTTCATCATAAGTTATAATTATCATCTTTCCATGTTGGCATGTAAATAGTTCAACTTTGATAAGTTCCTTATGAAATCTTTTCCATGTTTACCTTCTCATGCTTCTTGTATTTGAATGTCAAATTTTCTATTCAGTTCTGATTTTTTCATCAGGAATGATTGAAAGTCCTCCACTTCATTAAAGAACCATATTTTCCCCTGGAACATTATACTCAGTTTTGCTGGGTAGATGATTCTTGGTTTTAATCCTAGCTCCCTTGATCTCCGGAATATCATATTTCAGGCCCTTTGATCCCTTAATGTAGAAGCTGCTAGATCCTAGGTCATTCTGATTGTTTTTCCACAATATTCAAATTGTTTCTTCTTGGCAGCTTGTAGTATTTTTCTTCTTGATCTGGGAGCTCCAGAACCTGGTTATAACCTGGTTATAACATTTTGGGATCATTTTCAAGAGGTGATCCATGAATTCTTTCAAGTTCTATTTTGCCCTCTGGTTCTAAAATATCAGGGCAATTTTCCTTGAGAATTTCTTGAAGCATGATCTCTAGGTTCTTTTTTTGTTCATGGCTTTCAGGTAGTCCAATAATTTTTAAATTGTCTCTCCTGGATCTATTTTCCAGGTCAGTGTTTTTTTCAAGGAGATATTTTACATTGTCTTCTATTTTTTCATTTGTTTGGATCTGTTTCATAGTATCTTGATTTCTCATAAAGTCATCTGCTTCCATTTGCTCCACTCTAATTCTGAAGGAATTATTCTCTGCAGCAAGCTTTTGATATTCTTTTTCCATCTGGCAAATTCGACTATTTAAAGCAACTTTCTCCTCATTGGCTTTTTGGGCCTCTTTTGCCATTTGAGTTAATCTATTTTTTAAGGTGTTATTTTCTTCTTTCAGGTTGTTGACTCTCTTTTTGTGATTTTCTTGCATCATTCTCATTTCTCTTCCCAATTTTTCCTCCACTTCTCTTATTTGGTTTTCAAAATCCTTCTTAAGCTCTCTATGGCTTGTAACCAGTTTACATTTTTCTTGGAAGCTTTTGGTGTGGGAGTTCTGACTGTGTTTTCTTCCTCCTAGTCCATGCTTTGATCCTTTTTGTCCCCAAAAAAGGAATTTAAAGTTGGATGGCTATGCTTGCTTTGCTTCTTCTGCCTGCTCATGTTGTCAGTCAATTACTTGACTTTTGAGTTCTTTGCCACAGTAGAACTTTGCTTCCAGATGGGAGAGCTTTGTCCCAAATTGCTGGGGTTTTCGTAGCTGCCAGAGCTATGAGGCTGCTGTTTCTGCAGCCCTCACCAGCTTTGGCTCACTGGTCACACACCTCAGGACCACCACCCAAGACCATAATCCTCATCCAGGCAGGCTACGGCAAGAGCTTAGCCTCTGAATGCAATCTGCAGGCCGGGAGCTCTGAAGCAGCCACATGGAGGCAGCTGCAGGGCCACTGCACTGTTTCTTGCCCTGGAGGCAGACAGCTGGACCTGCTCCTTTCCCCAAAATTTAGCTGAGTTCCACTGACCTTTCACTTTGTCCTTGGCCCTTATAGGTTGATAATTCTGGAAACTGCCACAGCTGCTGGTGATCCACTTTCCTGAGTGCTCCAACTATGCCTTATCCTGGCTGTCCTGGGGCTAAAGCTGTGGTTTCAGGCCGGACTTTGCTCAGCTCCCAGCATGCTGCAATGAACCCTTTCTGTCTGCCTGCTGGGCTGCCTTCAGCAGGAGCTTTGTTTCTCTGTCATTTTGTGGGTTCTGGAGCTCTAAAATTTGTTTAGAGTCATATTTTATAGGTATTTGATGTGGTTATCGGGAGCTCACCAAGTTCTCTTGCTTCTACGCCACCATCTTGACTCTGCCCCCACACCTTGATTATGATTTTCACATGTATATGTGGAACAGTATAAGATCATGTCCCATTGACTGTTTTGAGCCCTTTTTATATGGTCTCAGTGAAGAAAGTGAAAGAACAATACTAAGACCTCCTCAGAGACCCTAGATGACTGCTCTGGATTAGGGACATGGACAATATGTTTATGATATACTCTGTGACACCAGTTCAGTGGAAGCCAGAAACAATGCCAATCTTGGAAGAGAATTTGGTGGGATGAATCAGAGAGGGGAAAGAAACTTGTGAGAGGGAGACCAGTTAGTTGGCAATTGCAAGAGTCCACTTGAGGACAGATAGGAGCCAGACCTATGGTGATTATTGTGTGAGTGGAGAGTTATGTGGAGCTAAAAATGGCAAAACTTGGCAACAGATTGCCTTTGTGGGTTGGAGAGTGACAAGTCAAGGATAAGGCCAACAAAGAGAACCTGGGATACTAAAAAGGACACTGCTGCCATTGAAAGAAGTAGAATTTGGAAGAAGTATGGGCTTGGGGCCAGTGGGGACTAGGGAGACATGCTAAGTTCAAGATAACTATGGGACATCCCATTTGAAATGTCCAATAAGCAGATTGTGATGTGTAATCAGAGATCAGGAGAGAGATAAAAGCTGAATATGTAATAATCTGTATATGATAATTAAATCCACAGGAGCTAATAAGGTAGTCAAGAAAGAGAATGTAGAGAGAAAAGAAAAGGGAGTCTAGCATAAATAAGAATCCAGCAAAGGAGACTAGGAAAGAGTGGTTGAATGTGTAGGAGGACCAGGAGAGATTGGTGTCACAAAGTATCAGAGAAAAGTGAGTAGCCAGGAGAGTATTCTTCTTGTTCTATTCAGTCTTATGGTGTTATACCAACAAAGAGACAATCCTGATCAGAAATATAAAATTTGAGTCTACTGGTAAAACTGTATCTAAACATTTTTTTTTAATTTCTAAAAATTAGGTGCAAATTTAGCTTCTTTCAAGACATATTCCTAAGTTGGTTTCATATGCTGAGCACATTTGGGGCCTGCGATAATGCAGTTGTGAGGTTCATGTCCTGGAATTCCTTTGTGGGCAAAGCTGCCTCACAACAGGTTCCTTGGTATATTAGTAATTAAAACCTCTGGATGGGAGCCAAAAGGGACATGACTCATATTAATTTCCCTCATTAGTCCTAGAATGACATTCATGAGTATTCATCAGAAAACTCCCCACTTGCCAACACACTGAAGTGTCTTGCTTCTGGAACCTTAGTTCCAGTAACTAGATCTATATCCCTTAATGTTATTTTAAAACTTCTGTGCAGTAAAATTTATCAGTGACTCATGTTCTATATTCTACCACAGCCAGGCTGAAAAGATTATGTTCACAACCATAATGTCACCTTACCTGTGTCCTCTTACCTTTGCCTTTGTGGCAGGGCACTAAAAACTTTCTTGGAGCACTTTTTTTTTTTTTTTAAGAAACAGTAACCTATCATGACTTTTCTCTGAAAAATATACTAATCGATGTAGCAGAGGTCATATAGTTCTGACAACTGAAGTGATACCAATGATGCCATTTATAATTATTATTAACCGGTTGATAAATTACTTTCACTTCTGTTCTGACCTCCTTCATATGAAAAGCAGACAGGATGTAGCCATAGCGCATCCTCCCCTGGAGCTGAGTTTCTTCAATAATGTCATTTACTAACAGGGTGAGCAAATGGGAAGCAGTAGATTGGTAGATAGAGAGAGAGACTTCTGTGGTGCAGCCAGAAACAGATGCCTTCCTCATTTGTCTTGTTTTGTTTATTTTTCAAGGGGAAATTTAAAAGGTGAATATCTAATCCAGTTGGATAGAAAGGAAATAAGCATTTATGTATAGACCTACTATGCATTGAGTCCTTTTTTTCCCCCCTTAATAATTAATATCTCAATTGATCATCTTAACAGTGCTGTGAGGTAGGTGCCATTATTATCATCATTTTATAGTTGAGGAAAGTGAGGCTAAGTGACTTGCCCAGGGTGCTAGTAAGTGTCTGAGGCTAGATCTGAATTCAGGTCTTCCTCACTTTAGGCTCTATTGGGCCACCAGCTTCCTCTGTAGCTATGCTCTGTTTCTTTCTGATTTTGATGGACCCTGAGAAGGACAGGAGAAAACTGGGGAAGGGAATTTATTCATTCAACAAACTTACACTGAGCATCCATTGTGATTAAGACACCATTATTACATGTTAAGAAAAAGCAGGGTCCCTATCCTCACCCCGAGCTTACAATCTAATAGGGTTCAGACGTGTGCAAACAATCCCAATGCAAAAATTTAAGACTGACAAGTGCATAAGAAGAGGACAAATGAGATGTTTTAGAGTTTAGAGGAGGGAGAAGTCACTTCTGACTAGATTTGGATAATTTCAAACAAAAAATATATTTCTCACACTATAAAGTTCTGCAATTAATGTGCCTCATAAGAAGGTAGAGGTTACTCCTTTCTTGTTAATTCACGTTCTCTGAATGGTTTCCTTTCCCCTTCTATGGTCCTCCCACAGATTCCCAATTACATCATCTCTGTACTCTTAACCACTGGTGATAAAGCAAGGTAGGAATTTTAGAATGAAACCAATTGGTTCTCTCATTGTCTTCCACCCTCTGCAGTTCCCTAGGTTTCATGGGTTGCTAATAGCTATAGAATTCTATACCCAATGGCAATTGTACCAGTGGTCAACATCCCCATTCTAAGTATTCTGGATTGGACCTGATTGACATTGGTCAGCTGGTAGTTCGCGTTCAATATTGGAACAAAATGAGAAACTCATAGTTTATTCATCTGTTAACAAGAGGAGATTTACTTAGTCATAGCAAGAGGATATTCAGCAAAGATAAACACTGAGTTCACCTCAAGCTGATTCCAGTTGAGCAAACCTCCCCTGCTTGACTTACTCATCAGGGTCTGTCAGCTAAGGAAAGATCAAAACTCTCCAGGAGCGCAGGTGACCAGGAAATGATGTCAACACCCTAGACCTGTAAGCCCCTGAGCCAATCAAATCTCAAAGATGATTCTAATGTCTTTTAAAGAAAAATTAGCCTAATTTTCATGGAAGAAGGGCTAGCATATTAATTGCTCCAACCATGCTTAACTAGGCTGATCCTTGGACAACAAACTCAGTCTATTTGAAAGACTATTCTCAAAGACTTTCCAATATGGAAGAACCTGTTAGAGCTTTGTGGGCTCAGCCTTAGAGAACGCAGAGTAATTTCTATAGCAATATGAGGTACTGGAGGAGAACCCTGGTGGGGCACTCTCTAATCACTACTACTCAGTATCTCCTGTCTTTCTGATTGAAGAGAGAAGACAATAAAAAGCTGTAATTAGGGTCTTAGTCTGGATGTCTGGGGTATAGGAGTGAAAGAGAGGTGGATGGAGCTGGAGACTGAAGAGGATGGAGGCCTGTAAAGGAGAAGGAATGGTATACAAAGGGAAAGAAGAGGTACTTGTGCACTGAGGGGCCCAAGGAGAGAATTCCAAGTTAAAAAGTTGTGTTAGGAATAAGTATAAAGGCAGAGAGCTAAAAGGAAAATGAAGGACAAGAAAGTAAAACGACGTTACAGGAAAGGGCAGAAGAAAGAGACAAGCCACTATTCATGGTCGTTCATGATAGTCTGTGTAGTTAGGGCTATTCAACCCCATTCTACAGATGAGGACATTGAGGTTGAGAGTGAATTTCTCAGGGTCACATAGCTAGGAAGCATCTTGGGCATAGTGTGAACTCAGGCTTGCTGTTTCAAAATCCATCACTCAATCTACCTCCTCATTGTCTCGACGATAACAATGTTGTCAAGCTAAGCAAACAGGCTGCTGGGAGGTTTTAAGAACAGTCATCTAGGGTAATGACTATTACCTGTTTCGTCTTGTTTTTGTTACCTTTGGGTCACTAGCTGGTTCTCTTTTTTGAAGGTGTGTTGAGCTGGGATCCTGTTGAAAGTCCATGACTCTGGCAAGCCACCTACAGAAGATAACAGTGTTGACAATTCATGCAAGAGAGCCGAGGAATAGTTGACTGTGAAACCGAGACACATAAAATGTTGGACAAATGCAGAGAAACAAACAAGAAGTGAGAGGGATGGGGCGGATAGGTGGCACAGTGAATAGAGTACTGGCCCTTGAGTCAGGAGGACCTGAGTTCAAATCCAACCTCAGACACTTGACACACACACACACACACACACACACAAATTAACTGTGTGACTTTGGGCAAGTCACTTAACTCCAACTGCCCTGCCTTCCCCCTCCAAAAAAGCAAAAAAAAAAAAAAAAGTGAGAGGGACTCCAAAAGTTACTTGCTGAAGAGAAATTTACTATTTTCCAGGATGTAAAATAGTCCACAATGCACCTGTTTTCACTGAGAGAATAATGCAGACAGTCTCCAGATTAGAAATAGTTTAGTTTCCAGAAGTTACAAGTTAGTTGTTTGAAACTCAGAATGTATTTTCCCACAGAAACAATGTTTTAAATGTTGGATAGGTTCTCAGACGAGCCTATAAAAGTCTGTTTATCTCACAATGGAGCTGAAATGCTGATTCTCTGCAATGAAAAATTGTACTAAAAGCCCAGGCCGACCTTGGCTTACAAAGAGGACTGTGTTCCAAAAACTCTCTTCTAAGTCAGGTGTTTGGCCCCCAGGATGAATTTTCCTACTGAACACTGAACACATGCTGGGTAGGTTCTCAGGTTAGCCCACAAACATCTATTTAACCCGTTAAGGTAGATGAACTAGATGTACTAGTAATACTATAGAAAGAATCTGTCCTTTTTTAAAAGTTAATATGAAAAATAATGCATTCAGAATTCCAGTTTGATATGGAAGAAAGGCTGTCTCCCTCTGCTTTGAAGTCCAAACATGACCTAGACCCCAGCCCTTTCATCCCACCACTTACCAGAGAGTAAAAGCAAAGATATGATTCAGTTCAAGTCAATAAACACTTAGCAAATTTTCAGATTGTGCCAGGCACTGTGCTAGATGCTAGGACAATGACAAAACTAATAATACAAAATAATATACTATATTATATATAGTATAATAATATCATATTATATATAATAAAAATAAAATAAAAACAAAAACCTTTCATGCCCTCAAGAAACTAACATTCTAGAACACAGAACTCCAAGAAGTTCTAAGAGAAGGATCAAAATGGGAAAAGGGATGAAGACTGATGGAGAGGATAAGGAATCTCCAAATAAGACTCTGGAAGGATGAAGCATGGAGATAGGGTTTTTGGAGGGTTTGGTGGGATGAGAGAAGGGAGGTGAGCTAGAGGGAGGGAACTGGGGGAAACACTGAGGAGCAGAGGAAGAAGATCTTCACTTTCCTCTTCTCTCATTCTCGTTGTCATAAGCTTCTGCCACCACAATGAAGTAGGGACAAAGGCTTTAATTGGGATATTGAGGATGGTGTTGGCACAGTCATGATGGAACAAGGTTTTTCTTTCTTTCCCTGGACCTGGCACCAAGCAACACTGTGTCCAATGAGAAGAGAAGATGATGTCTAGAGGGAGGGGTGTTTCAGGTGGTAGCCGACAGGGATGACGATGATGTCTTCAGAAGTGAGAAGAAATGGAAAAGAGGAAAGGTCCAGCCTCCGTGGGGAGGGGAGGGTGTTGCTAGTAAGGGGTTATCTGGGGACTTAGGAACATTCATAAATGAAACAGAATGATGATGAATGACAGTTGGTTTTATATGTGTGTGCATACATACATACATACATATATACACACACATATATGTTTTGAGATGTCAGATCTTGAGAAAGAAGAGGCTTAAACAGGAGAGAATAAGGAAAAACAGAGAGGCTGCTGTTTGGTAAAGGTGAGAAAATGATAACAGACCAAAGAAAATTATGGTTGTTGTTGAGTCATTTCGGTTATGTCTGACTCCGTTATTTCTATTAGGGTTTTCATGGCAAAGATCCTGGAATGGTTTGCCATTTTCCTTCTCCAGCTCATCTTACCAATGAGGAAACTGAGGCAAACAGGGTTGAATGGCACGCCCAGGGTCACACAGCTAGTGTCTGAAGCTGGATTTGAACTCAGGTCTTCCTGACTCCAGAGTCAGTGCTTTAACTACTGCCACAAAGAAAATTACTCAACACTTATTTTGCTTTGGGTTTCTCTGCCAATAAGAGGGATATTTGAATTTGCAAGAATAAAACAAAATAGTCAACAAGGAGTTGGAACCCAAAGTAGGTGGAGACCTCCCATCTGTCCTTTGGCCCAGATCCAGGGTAGGTAAACTGAAGAATTGATGGATAATTGGTGATAATGATGACAGCACTTATGTGATGTTTTAAGGTTTGCAAAGCACTTAACAAATATTTCATTTTATTCTCACAACAACCCTGGAGGTAGATCCTAATATTTTCTTCATTTTACAGATGTAGAGACTGAGGCAGATGGAGGGGAAGTGATTTGTCCAGGATCACACATCTAGTAAGTATCTGAGAGCAGATTTGAAGGTGGGTCTTCCTGACTTTAGGTGCAGTGTTCTGTGCACTATGGCACCACCTACCTGAACTAGATGTCCATACTGAGCCCTCCTTGATGATCTCTGAAAGACCATGGAGGACAGGATGGGTGACAAAGGACTATAGAATGGGGCATGTTATCTCAATGTTTAAAAAAAGGAAGAGGGTGTAGCAGGCTGGCCAGAAGTTAGTACAATCTCTGGGAAATAAACAGGCATTATTTTACTATATTTTGGACTCCATAGGACACCAATGGATCCATTGGACCCAAAGGCAAATCAGGTTCTTCCTTCCTCTGAAATTTGTACACTGGAAAGAGTAACAAAAAACTCTCTTTAGCCTGGAAATAAACCAACACATAGCTGCTTCTGTGCTCCATTGATTATTTAAATAAAAATCAGGTGTGACTGTTGCTACCACCTCCAATTTATGTTTTTCTGTTTCTATTCTCCCTAGAGGTCAAATCTTCCAGGCCTGTGTAGTTCGACAGAAAGTACAGGTGCCTGTGAATGAAGAAAAGTGCACATGAGGGCCCCGTCTTTGGCTATGTAGTTCCCTAATCGTCTCCTTTTCTATCATGTTAATGTATATACTCCCAGTTTTTATTCTTGTTAAGTCTTTTCAATAGTGTCTGACTCTCTGTGACCCCATTTGGGGTTTTCTTGCTGAAGATACTAGCATGGTATCTCCATGCTCATTTTACAGATGAGGAAACTGAGGCAAACGGGGTTAAGTGACTTTCCTGGGAAAGCTAGTAAGTGTCTGAGGCCAGATCTGAACTCAGGAAGATGAGTCTATCTGACTCCAGGCATTCTAATCCACTGTACTGCCTAGCTGCCCCACATATGTTCAGAGATAATAGTTTTTCCATTGAGGACGCTTTAGCTGCATTCCAAAAATCAAATAGACTGTCTCATCATTGTCCTTTTTTTTTCATAGAATCAAAGATTTAGAACTGGAAGAGACCTCAAGGGAGCTCTTGTGATACCCTTTTATTTAACAGATAAGGAAACCAAGGGCCAGACAGATGAGGCAATTTCACCAAGGCTACATAGACAAAGAATCTGAAGTGGGGTTTTCTGACTCCAAATCCAGCACTCTGTCCACTGTCTCCCATTCTCTTTCACACAGTTACCATTTCTATCATTTGTTTTTGACCCACTCATTGTTCAAATAGTCATTATTAAGTCTCCATCTGGGTCTGTATCTTTTATTTATTTTCATAGAGGTATTTTCTGTGGTGGCAAAGAACTGGGTGCAAAGTAGATGCCCATCAATTGGAGGAATGGCTAAACAAGTTATGTTGCATGGATATAATGGAATATTATCCCCCCCAAAATAAGAGGAATACAAGAAAACATGGGAAAAGATGGAATGAAGCTAGAATGATAAGCGAACCAGGAAAACGACATACTTAAAAGTTATCCAACATAAATGAAAAACTAAATACTATGTAATTTTAATGTACAACTGTGCCCCACCTCCCTGAGAAGGGGTAGGAAAATGGACCTCCTCCTCTGTGCAGAGATGAGAGGACTATGGGTATGGAACATTGAGTATAATGTTAGACTCAAAAGAGGCACTGGTCAGTTTTGTTGATTTGCTTTTCCCCCCTCTTTTTAAATCCTTGTTATAAATGATGATTTCCCAGGAAGGTGGAGAGATGTATCCAGAAATGAAGGTGATGTAAAAACCAAAATATCTATAAAAATTTAAAATAAAAACTAAAATAAATCAGACATGCAAAAAAAGAGAAAAATATATCCAGTACTTGGAAATACACTGTCTACCAATGAAGACCATTAAAAATATACAGAGTATCAAGTATTTATGATGAGTATGGTATCCAAATCAGGAAGACAACTAACAGAAATATATGACCAAAAGGCATTCTCCAATAGATAAATCACCGAGGATGTGAAAAAACAAATGGTTAAAAAAACATTTAAAGCCCTTAACAACTATGGGAATTTTCCAGATCCTTAGTGATAAGAGAAATACAAATCCAATCAAATCAACTCTGAGGTTTTACCGCACACCCAACAGAGTGGCAAACATAATAAAAAAGATGTGACTGATCAACTTTGGAGGGGCTGGGAAAAGATGGGCGTGCTAATAATATACTTTTGGTGGAACTATGAATTGTCCAACCATTCTGGAAAGCAATCTGTGAATATTCAAAATAATTGGCTAAAATGACTATACTCTTTGACCTGAGATTCCACTTGTAAGAATATACTACAAGAAGGCCAATGGCAAAAAGAAAGAATCCAGCTACTCCCAAATGTTCATAGCAGCACCTTCTGTAGAAGCTAAGAACAGGAAATAAAGCTAACACCCAAGTTGTGACAAATGAACATAATGAGATATTGTTATTGTGTAAGAAGCAGTGAGCATGAAATATGGAGATGCATAGGTAATTTATAAGAACTCATAAAACAGAACCAAGAAGGCAATATACATGACTATGGCAATGTAATGGGAAAGAATAAAAACCACGAAACAATTGAAATGGAATACTGTGAAATTATAACGACAAAGCTTAGCCACAAAGAAGATATATGATGAAGTATTTCCTCTCACTTTTTTGCAAGGGTAGGGGACTCTGGTTATGGAAAGTTACATATATAATAGATTTTCTTTTTATTTGATGGTTAGTTTTCATGAGCTGATTTTGTTCTCTTGCATTTCTTATTTTAAGGGATAGCTCTGAGAGGGGGAGAGGAAGTTCACTGAGAAATAAAGGCAATATAAAAACACAAGATACTCATAAAATGTATTTTTTTGAAGTGCAAACAGGGAGAAACCCTAAAAGCTTTCCCAGGGGAAGAGGGATAAAACAAGGATGTTCCCTTTCCCCACTATTATTTGAGACAGATCTAGAAATGTTAGCAACAGCGATAAAACAAGAGGGAGAAATTAAATGTATAAGCATCAGTGAAGAAGAGCCAAAATTATCTCTATTTGCAGATGACATGATGGTTTCTTTAGAAAACCCCAGAGAATCAGTGAAGAAACTAATCAAGATGATTAATAGCTTTAGTAAAGTAGCAGGATACAAAATAAACCCACAAAATCATTAGCATTTCTATACAGTGCTTAAAAAAAGAGAAAATAAGAGTAAGAAAAATTACATCGAAAATCATTACAAAATGTGCAAAATATCTGAGAGTTAACCTTCTAAGAACTGTCAGGATTGACATAAATATGACTATGACACATTTTACAGAAATGAGGGAAGATCTAAATAATTATAACAATCTCCCTCAGAGCCTTTCCAGGACTCTTAACTTTGATAATACACCTTCTGTGCTATATCAGCCAAAGTACTAAGGCAATACTTTATAGAATTAGACAAAATAACAAAAAATAATAATAATTTGGAAGGGAAAAGATCTCAAAAATCTCAAGGAAAATAATGAATAAAGTAGAAATAAAGGGGCATAATGTTATCAGATCTTCTTTATTATATCATAAAGAAAAATGTTACATATAATATTTGTCATATCTATTTGCTGGTTAATTTTGATGAGCTGATTTTGTTCTATTTTTGTTTTCTTTTGGGGGATAGCTCTCTGAGAGGGGGAGAGGAAGCTCACTGAGAAATGAAGAGCTATTTGGCACTGGTTAAAAAAAGTAAAAAGTGAGTCAATGGAACACAGATTATATAAGGAAAACCCAGAAGGAATTGATCACAGTCAGTAAACTAACATTTGTTAAATATCCATTATGTGACAGACGCTGTGCTGAGTATCGAAGATATAAAGCAAGACAAAAAT
Organism: Pseudochirops corinnae; assembly: GCA_028646515.1. Taxonomy (NCBI): domain Eukaryota; kingdom Metazoa; phylum Chordata; class Mammalia; order Diprotodontia; family Pseudocheiridae; genus Pseudochirops; species Pseudochirops corinnae. The sequence continues at coordinate 210,466,356 of CM053587.1, forward strand.
AAATGCAGAAATACACAAATAAATCAATAAATGGATGGAGAGAGAGACAGAGAGAGAATCCCTCATCTTAAAGAGTTCACAGTCTGATCGGAGAGGCAACATGCAATTAAGATGGAAACAAAATGCCTAAAATTTCCTCCTTCCTTATTTCTTCCTCCTAGCTTTCCTGCTTTCATTCCATATGATATTGTATATCAATATATACATATAAATGTGTTTATATATTTATATAAATTTTTTATTATCTTTAGACCACATGCTTTTACCTATGCCATAATAAGCTCCAAATGGATATATGACTTAAATACAAAAAATCATATAATTAACACCAAAAGAGAGGAGAACTGGAGATAATTTTCACAACTATGAGTAGGGAAAAATTCTTAATCAAACAAGAGATAGGGGAATTCCAAAAGATACATAGATTTTAAAAGTTTTGCATAAATTAAACAGGTGCAGCTTGAACAAGAAGAAAAACTACTGAGTTAAAAAAAACCTTTGTATACAAGCTCTCTGGTAAAAGTCTGGTATTTAAGATTTGTAGAGAATTGACACAAAAATAAAAGACCAAGGGCTATTTCCAACAGATAAAAGGTAAAAGGATATGAACAATTTAAAAAAGAATTGCAAACTCTCTACAACGATATGAAAGATTACAGCAAATCACTAATAATAAAAGAAACTGAAATTAAAACAAGTCTAAGGTTTCATCTCAGACTCATCAAATAGGCAAAAACAACCAAAGCTGGAAACAATAGATACTGGAGGGGCTCTAGAGAGTATATTGCTAGTAAACCTATGAACTGGATCATTCATTCTGAAAAATGATTCAGAATTATGTGAGAAAAATCACTGAACTGTTCATACACTGTGATCCACAGATCTCCCTACTGGGCACATTCCCCAAAGATGTCAAAGTCAGCAAGGAAGACCCCATATATACCTAAATATTCACAGCAGCATTTTTGAGCTAGCAAAAAAGCTTAGAAACAAAGTGGATGTCTGCTGATTGAAAGATGGCTGAAAAAATTGTTATATAAATATATTAAAATGGAAATATGAATTGTAAATGGACTATTATTCTTAGAAGTGAAAAATAATGAAAAACTGAGAGAAACTTAGAAGACCTTTGTGAACTAATACAGATTTGTATAATAAGTCAAATCAAGCAAACTATATATACAATGATTACAAGAACATAAATGAAAAGAACATTAAGACTAACCTGAATACTCAGGAATTGCAATGACTTATGCTGAGCCCAGAGAAAAGATGAGGAAAGAATGGCTATGTATACATACTGTTGTCTTGGTCACTGGGTTTATTTTGATTTGTTACAAACTTCCTTCTTACTGTAGAGGGTACCACTATTCTCCTGGCCACTTAGGCTTGAAATCTAGGCATCACTTCTTATTCTCTCTCATGTGCCATACCCAATCTGTTGGCAAGGTCTACCAATTTTCTATTTGCAACATCTCTCCTATATGTTCCCCTTCTCTTCTCCTACATTGCTACCACTCTGGTGCAAGTCTTGATCTCCTCATGTCTGGACTATTGCAGTAGCTCACAGGTTGATCTCAAGTCTCTCCATATTACAGTCCATTCTCCACCCAGTGCTCAAATTGATCTTCCTAAAGTGTAAGTCTGACCATATCACTCCCTACCCTCATTCAATAAACTCCAGCGGCTACTTCTTACCTGTAAGCATGAATATCAAATCCTCTGTTTGTATTTACAGTTTTAAAGTTTGAGCTTTCAAAGTCATAGCCTGATTCACATAAAGACACCAAGTCACAAAAAGAGGCAGAAAAAATAAGCAGAGAACAGAAAGAAGAATTTGAGTATAGAAAGAGATTGTAGTAACATGGAGGATCAAGGCATACACTTAGAAGAGGATACTAGTGTCAAAATGGCTACAGGTAAAGGCACAAAGAAAAATGTAATTTGGTCTCAAGACCAAAAGAATTCCTGAAAGAGCTTCAAAAGGATTTTTAAAAGCGAAGTAGAGAAGTAGAAGAAAAATTAGGAAAAGAAATGAGTAATACAAAAGAATCATGAAAATGAGTCGATAGCATGGGAAAAGAGATACAAAAATTTACAGAGGAAAATAACTCCCTAAAAAATAGAATTGGTCAAATGGAAAAGGAAGTACAGAAGCTCACTGAAGAAAATAATTCCTTAAAAATCAGAATTGAACAAGTGGAAACTAATGACTCTATGAGACAACAAGATATGATCAAACAAAATCAAAAAAGTTTTAAAAAATAGAAAAAAATTAGAAATTTCTCATTGGGAAAACAACTGACTGAGAAAATACATCCAGGAGACATAATATAAGAATTACTGGGATACCCAAAAGCCATGATCAATTGAAAAGTGGAGCCTGGACAACATCTTTAAGAAATTATCAAACTGACCTGATATATTAGGACCAGAGGGCAAAATAGAAATGGAAAGAATCCACTGATAACCACTTGAAAGAGATCCCAAAATGAAAATAGCCAGGAACGTCTTGCCAAATTCCAGAACTCACAGATCAAGAGCAAAGTACTACAAGGAACAATTCAAAAAGAAACAATTCAAATACTGTGGAGCCACATCAGGATTACATAGGATATGATGGCCTCTACGTTAAAGAACCAGAGAGCTTGGAATATGATATATTGAAAGACAAAGGAGTTAGGATTACAACCTACAATATGTTGTTTACAAGAAACACATTTGAAGCAGAGAGATACAAACAGGATAAAGGTAAGGGGATGGAGCAGAATCTACTATGCTTCAATGGAAGCAAAGAAAGTGGGGGTAGCAATCATGAGCTCAGACAAAACGACTTAGCTATTTTCAGTAATACAATGATTCAAAATAATCCCAAATGACTAATGATGAAACATGCTATCCACCTTCAGAGAAAGAACTGATGTTGATTAAATACAGACTGAAGCATGCTATTTTTCACTCTTTCTTGCAATTTTTTCTTTTATTTGAGTCTTCTTGTACAAAATGACTAATATGGAAATGTTTTACATAATTGCACATGTATAACCTAAAAAAAGAGCTACTATAAATATTTTTGTGTATATGGGTCTTTTCCCTTGTTCTTTAATCTCTTTGTGGCAAAAGTCTGGTACGGTTATTGTCAGACCAAAAAGTATACACAGTTTAGTGACTTCACTCCATTTTTCAAAAATATTATTTTTATTATCTTTTGGGGTTTTGGTTTTAGTCACCTTCATTTATGAATCTGTCCCAAGCACTCTTCTGCCCAGGGCATCATCCTGTAGGCATGGCATTGACAGGTTCAGTCCATAATGTCCAAGGCCCATTTCTTCATTCTTATCTTCACCGGATTTCCATCTTTCCCCCGACATATACGTATACACACACACATATGTATTATTTCATTTGATCCTCTCAATAACCCTGTGAGGTAGATGTTATTATTATTCTCATTTTATAGACAAGGAAACTGAATGACAAGCAAAGGGTTGAACACGTAAGAAGTGTCCGAGGCTTAATTTCAACTAAGTTCTTCCTAGTTTCAAGTTCAACATTCTAGGCTCTACTCCATGCTGGAAATAACAATGTCGAATAAACAAAAAGCATTGATAAAACTGATTTTGTTTAAGAACACTTAAAACATGCTCAAAACAATCCTCTTTTTTTGGAGGGGGCATTAATTCTGCCATAGAGTATTAATTTGAGAGAACTTCTGATAGATGAATGTCTGCATATCACTACAATTCACTTCTCTCTGTTCCCTCACCTTTCCATATTTCCCAAAGGAAGATGGCATGCAAGATGATGGATGGTAGTATTATGGTCAAAGAGTACAGAAAAGAGGAGGCAAGTGACAGCTGCAGGGATGACAGCTATAGTATGTCATCCTAAATGACAATTCGGCTCTTCCAAGCTCCCAGCTCCTGATGGGAATGAGCAGCTAACTTGGAGTCTCTTTTTTCTTAATTAACGCTCTGGGACTTATGACATCAGACATTTGCACTAGAGAGATTTTGACACCTAGTGGGAATAAGCTAATGGATAGAACTGGTAGAAGCAGTTATTGCATAAATGCCATATAGGGGATGTGGGAGGAAATAAACCTCTTCCTGAGCATTCACTTGGCATCCATTCATTCATTTATTCAATGGACATTTATTGAGTATCTTCTATGTGTACAACACTGCACTGAGTACTGTGAGAGATAGAAAAATAAGGCGATACCTAGGTAAATTCGGATAAATCCCTTGACCCTCCTGAGTCTCAGTTTCTTTGTCTGTAAAATGGGGGTTGACATCTGCTTTGCCTGCCTCATGGAGTCACTGTGAAGAGCAAATGAGAATGTCTGTGAATAGGACCAGGGACTGGGTCTATGATTTCACTGGTGTAGGGCAAAGGGGTCAGATTCCCAGCCTGTAGGCAGAAAGCTGGCTGTACAGCTCCTCATAAATGCTGCTGAATCAGATTAAAATGTAATTGGGAAATGTCTAACAAAATAAATCAAAACGCAACACAACATTGTGGTTTTCTGACTCAATCTAGAGTCTGTAGGCATCTATTTCAATCTGAGTTTTCACACCATTGGTACAGGGAGCTCCTGGGTAAGGGAACTCCCTTTACAATGCAGATCAACACCTGTTCCAAGAATTATAGTCTTAGAAGAGAGATCAGGACCAACAACAAGTTATATAATATGGCCTGGGTCACACAGCCAGTATGTATCAGAAGGAAGACTTGAGCTCAAGTCTTCTGGGTCTGTGGCCAGCTCTCTATCTACTACAGCATGGCTGCCTTTCAAGGTGTGTCTTGCCCACTTCATTGAGATCCCAGAATCATCACACAATGGATTGTTCATTTTGTATAGTTCTCTACAACAATATTTCCACATGCCGATGGCTCTAGGATCTCACTGAGAGTTAATGCCTGCCCTCATCTTGTACTTGTCCTTTTAATTCTTTGAGTTTCAGCACTGCACTTAACACTTAGTATTCCATCTTATCTTATTAGATCAAGCTAATTGTTCTCACCTCTCACAAGCTTTTTGGATCTTAAATGTTATTCAATGCATGAGTGACCCTTGCCAACCCTCTGTCACCTGCAAATTTGGTCATTTGTACTCTCGTTCACACCACTGATAAAAGGAAACAGTCCAGAACCAAGGAGAGATACCTAGGGATTTCCATTGCAGACTTCCTTCCAGCTTGCATATTGGTCCACTAATGAACTCATTTGGATCTTGTCTAGTTGCCAACTCGGTGGATAGAGGGCTGGGTCTGGATTCGGGAACACTGGAACTCAAATCCAGGCTCACACATTTACTATCTGTTTGACTGGGCAATTCACTTAACCCCTGTTTGCCTCAGTTTTCTCAACTGTAAAATGGGGGTAATAATAGCACCTACTTCTCAGGATTGTTGTGAGGATTAAATAAGATATATATGTACAAGGTGCTGAGTTCAACATTTGGCAAATGGTAAGCACGATACACCTGCAAGCTCTTAATGTTGTTATTGTTATTTTCATCATCACTATCAATCATTGAGAGAGTTCCAAATCTCCCCTGCATCTCTCCATTTTGTCTTTGACTTGACAAATGCCTTGCTAAAATCGAGGAACAATATATCTAAAGAACTCCCCTGATCTACCAGTCTTCTAACCCTATCAACAAAGGAAATGAGATTAGTTTGGCATGGCTTCTTCTTGATGAAGCCATGCTATCTCTTACTAGTCCTCTTTATAAATACACACAAATCACTGCTTTACTAACACATCCTGTAATGTAGTATTAATGGCTATTTTTCTCTCTTTTTCAGGAATTTGTTGTTGTTGAGTCATTTCAGTCATGTGCATTTTGACCCCATTTGGGCTTTTCTTGGCAAAGATACTGGAGTAGTTTGCCATTTTCTTCTTACAGATGAGGAAACTGAGGCAAACAGGGTTATGGTGACTTGCTCAGGATCATACAACTAATAAGTATCAGAGGGCAGATTTGAAATCAGGAAGATGAGCCTTTTTGACTCTAGATCCAGTGCTCTATTCAATGTGTCACCTGGCTGCCCCATTTTTCAGGAGTAGAATGACATTAAGACAACCAGTCAGTATGCTAGTTGGAGAAGTCCAGCTTCTCCCCAGTGTTCAAGAGTACAAAACAAGACATATTTTTTAGAAATGGCCAATGCAGAAATGTTTTGCTTGACTATACATATTTGTAACAGAGGTTATTTTTTTCTTTTGTTTTCAATTGGTGGGGAGATCAAGTGGGAAAGAAAGAAGGCAGATTTTCTTTTTGAAAATTAAATATAATTTTTAAAAAGAGAATATAGAGGTATGTGAAGAAATCCAGAAAACAGAAGAAGAGAAGCATGATGGAGAACAGTTAGGCGAGGATCATTAAATAAAAGTGATACTGTCATGGATATATACTACCACAGCTCACCTAGATAGAGGGAGGCAATAGATGAAGAATTCAGGTTACCAACTAAGACCAGAGACATGGTATGATGATTATGAGAAACTTTAACTACCTATACATGTCCTAGAACTTTACCTCTGCCAAAAGCCAAGAGGCGACATGCTCTTGATTTGCTTTAATGATAATTTTAATCTTTGAAAGGAGTATAAAGCAACAAAGGTAACTACTATTCTAGACCTGTTTCTAATCACCAAGTAGTACTAGGTGTTGAAATAGGGGTTGGTAAATTAGGAATTTGATTAGTAAATTAGGAACATTAATGAGTGTTTGTCTTGAAATGCCAGCACTTGAGAAAAAAGAGGCTTAAATAGAAGAGAATGATGAAGATGGGACAGCACTGTTTGGGAAAGATTAGATAATGATAAATAGACAAAAGAAAACTATTTAATGCTTATTTTTTCTTCTTCTATCTCTGCCATGGAAAATGATCTCTGGACTAGGAAGACTAGAACAAAAATGGTCAACAAGGATATGGAGTCCAAGATTTTGTAAGGAGCCGATATCAGAAGACCTTGAACTCAGCGAGGTCCAGTTGCTAGGCCCAGACAAACTCCACCCCAGGGAACTGAAATAACCAGAAGATGTGATTGCAGAGCCATCATTAGTTGTCTCTGAAAGATCATGGAGAAAGGAAGTGTTACCATAGACCTAGAAATCAAATAAGCAAGCAAACAAGCAAGCAAATTTATGAATCACCTGCTGAGCAAAGGTGTTGACTTTGAAAACCAGGGAGAAGCTAGAATTCTCAAATTAACATACTGAATGGTTGCCTTAATGTCAATCTATTCCTGAAAAAAAAAAAAAAATATATATATATATATATATATTTTTTTTTTTTACTAATACGTGTGTTAGTAAAGCAATAGTTTCTGTGCATTTGTAAAGTGAAATGGGGATATACATAAATCTACATCCTTTGCTCTCTGGAATATTGCATTTCAATTCCTCATAGTTGTGGCTGCTTAATCATGTATAAACCTGACTGTGACTCCTTGGTACTTGTTGTAATGTTAATGGCATATAAGATCTTCCCTGCCCATTAATAGGTCTCACAGTGGAACCCATTAAGGGAAGCTTCCTTAGGAAAGGTTTGCTTGTAGGAAGGCTTTCACACCTTTGTTAATTTCTAATTAGGCACTGAGTCATGAGGGTTGTATTGCCCTCTGGCCTTAAAAAGGGTATATATACCCTGAGGTTAGCACTTTGCTTTGGGGCTCACTCATTAGAAAAGTGTTCTTGTGATTTGGCCAAATGAGACTCTGTGTAGCCATTAAGGAGCCCCTTGGCTTTGAAAAACCCAGATGTTGGTGCTTCACTCTCTGGTAACTATGTATGTATTGCCTTGGTCAGACAGTTGAATCTTTCTGTTGATCTGTGCTAATTTCTCAGTTAGAAGCCCTGTCTATTAGTCTTTTATTTCTCTGTTTATATTTTCTCTGAAGTTCAGGGTGCTGACTTTTCCCCTGAACTAGTAAATGTAATTTAAAAAGATTGTTGAGCCCTTAAACAACTACCTTTCCTAGTAAAGCAGATCTAAGAACCTATGCTAGCAGCCATCCTGGGTATGCCAGTGCAATTGCTGCTATACTTGTATTCTTTCTTTTCTGGATGCTTGTAGTATTTTCCTTTGACCTGTAGGCTCTAAATTTTGACTGTAATGCTTCTGGGAGTATTCATTTGATATTTCTTTTAGGTCTCACTGGTAATTAATTCTATTTCAACTTGGCTTTCTGATTTTACAAGATTTGGGCAGTTTTCTTTTATTAATTTTTTGAAATATGATATCTAGGTTTGTTTTTGGTCATGGTGTTTATGTAGTCCAATTATTCTTAATTTTTTTCTCCTCTGAATAATTTGAAACTATTCCCAAAGGGCTATAAAATGATGTATACCCTCTGAACCAACACCACTTCTAGGTCTGTATTCCAAAGAGATCAGGTAGAAAAGGGAAAAGGACAAAAACACTTATAAGAGCTCTTTTTGTGGTAACACAAATTGGAAATTGAGGGATGCTCATTAATTAGGGAATGGCTGAACAAGTTGTGTTACATAATCATGATGGAATACTATTGTGCTATAAGAAATGATGAATAGGTTTGGCTCCAGGAAAACCTGGGATGACTTTTATGAACTGATGCAAAGTGATATGCAGAATCAGAACACTGTACATAGTAACAGGCAATATTGTCACAATGATCAACTGTAAAAGGTTTACCTACTCTGGTCAAGACAATGATCTAAGACATTTCCAAAGGACTCATGATGAAAAGTGCTGTCCATCTCCAGGGAGAAAACTGATTTATTCCATGTGGATTGAAACATGCTTTCCCCCTGCCACTTTATGTTTCTTGCTTCTTCGTATTTTTTTTCAGCATGGCTAATACGGTAATATATTTTGCATCATTTCACACATATAACTGATATCATATTGCTTGCCTTTGCAATAGGTGGGGGAGGGGTGGGAAGGAGAAAGATAATTTGGAACTCAAAATTTTTTTAAATGAATGTTAAAATTAAGAAATATAAATTTAAAAATTTTTCTCCTTCATCTGTTTTTTAAATCAGTTGTTTTTGATATGAGATACTTTATACTTTATTCTGTTTTTCCAGTTTTTTGACTTTGTTTTTAACATTATCTTGTTATTTCACAAAGTCATTAATTTCCATTTGGTCCATTCTAATTTTTAGGGCAAGGCTTTGTACCTCTTATGCCAAACTATTAATTTCCTTTCCAACTCTTTCTTCCATAGCTTTCATTTCTTTCCTATTTTTAGTCAAGCATTATCATTTCATTGATTAAAAAAACATTTTTAACTCTTAAAAAAATTCTTGTTGGGATGGCACAGTGAATAGAGCACTGGCTCTGGAATCAGAAGGACCTGAGTTCAAATCCGGCCTCAGACACTTAACACTTACTAGCTGTGTGACCTTGGGCAAGTCACTTAACCCCAATTGCCCTGCCCTCCCCCCTCAAAAAAAAAGCAAAAAAAATTTCTTGTTTCATTTCCTCTAGAAATTTTACTTCAATTTATACCCAAGCTATCTTTGAGGCTTTACTTGTAGATGTTTTGGAATCATCATCTTCTGTGTTTATGCCTTGAACACCTCTATAACCATAATAGTGGTTTGGTTTTTTAAATAATGAGTCATTTTTTAATTGCTCATTCTTTGAGCCTACTTTCTGACTTTAGATTTGTTTTTATAACTAGGCTCTGCACCCTTCTGGAAGGAAAGTCTGGATTGGTGGCTGCTTTTTTTGCAGTTTTGAGTTATTAGGCATCTGTCTTAACTTCAGAATCTCAGGGACAACTCAGCCTGGAGAACAACAAATTTTCAGTGCTCCCAAAATGGTCTGATCCAGAGCAAGGTCTGATTGCTACCCCCTGTCCTGAATCCTGTAACTTCCTCATCTAGGTTTAGATCTAAGCAGCCCAGACAACTTCTAACCTCAGCTACTATCAGTCATCTGGGAAGCTTTGCTGGTTCAGAGTGACAGAACTGCAAACTTCCCTTTGGTTTGGGATTTCTTCCCTGGTTAATCTTTTGCAAGCCTCAGACTGGTCTAGAAATCTGAACCATGCTTTACTTCTGTAGCCAGAGTCAAACCACTACCACTTGCTTCAGAACTTGCTCTTCAGTTTGTACACACCCCAGGGCCTTCCCCCACTTCTTATCCTAAACACTACCCCAGGCATAGATTTTTCTCTTCAGGATGTCCTGGATCTGTGACTCGGATCTGAGTAGTGGGTGACAAAGGTGCAGTTGACCTTGTGCTGGGTCATGGTGCTCCTGTGTGGGTCTGAGACTTCCTCTTACCCTAGCTCACCCAGTATCTATGCACCTCTCTCTCTCCCTATGCCAGTGCCGGCTGGAAAAGTGATTCACTGTGACTTTTTCTTGGACTTCTCCCTCAGGATTTTGTTTAGTGCTTCTTGTAGATTTGTGTAGAGGACAGTTTGGGGGAGGTATCTTCCTGCTAATTTACCATCTTGACTCGCCCTCACACCTATATCTTCTTAATATAATAATGCTATCCTACATGCTCTTATCTATCCTCTTCTTTTTGCTTATGCTAGCCCCTGTCAGAGCTATAGTCCGGTAATGAGCTACATCCTCTCTCCTCTCAGTATACTCACAAGGCTGAATCTGTTTTTTGCATCAGGATCTCCAGGTCACTTTATTAGTCCTACTTTATACATTTGTATTTAGACTTCTGAAGTCATGGTTGTTATTTTTAGTCCTTTTCTTGAATGTTGTTTCCTGTGGGTCTACTGGTCCTTGCTACTGGTATTTTTCATTCTAAGTTATAGCTGCTTTTCCTTGTGGTATCTACTAGGGTCAATATATGTGGGCATTTTGGTTTAGAGTCATAAGACCTGAGACCAAAAACAAACAAACAAAGAAAACCCACCCTTTTTAGCTGCATTCTGTCCTTGCTAAGAGCCCAACACTTCTTTTTATTAAAACAGTGGTTGATAAATCCAAAGCTCCTTGTCATACTCCATTTTATTAACCAGATGCCCACTTCTCAATTAGTGATAACTCTGTACAATAGTCTAAATTTAGTATTCTTATCTTGTTATTCCACCTTAGACCCAGCACATCCTTCTGTAGCACTTGTTCAGATACACATCTGGGCTGCCCATCCAGATGCAAATCCGAGTCTGGGCCACATGTGGGACTCCATATTTTCCACAGTGCTTGCCTGAGCCCTGACTATTGCTGGCTCCAGTATGGAGTCAGAGTGAAAATCAATTTGTCAGATAGTTAGTTAGTCTTGACTTCAGGCAAAGGACCTTTCTAGAAGCTAGGCAGAGACTTGGGGATGGGGCTTAAAACATGAAGACGTTTCCCCTGCCCTCAAGGAGCTTCCAGGTTATACTGGCAATGGCAGAGACTTGGGGAAGGGGCTTAAAACATGAAGACATTTCCCCTGCCCTCAAGGAGCTTCCAGGTTATACTGGCAATGAATGGGGCTAGAATCATACCCAAATTTTTCATAGAAACTGGCCTCCCATAGTCACTTCTTTGGATGATGGATTTCTAGAGTCTTAAAATGCACTTGGCCATAGTTCAGTCATGGTAAGAAATGATGTACGTTTTGCTGAAATCTTTTTCCTGTCCTCTCTACAGCACCATGGACTCCTTGTTTGGAGATGTAGCTTTTGATGGATGACTTTTTGCTGCCTTCCTAGTACTGGGGGGAAGCATGGTTTGTTGGCTTTCCTGGTTTGCCTTTTTTTCCATTTCTCACTCCTTGTTCAGATGAGTGGATGATTTGTTCTCTAATTACTCCAAGTGTGTCCACTCTTGAGAAAAATCTGTAGAACTGAGAGCTGCCAGACTCTTTGCAGAGCAGCCCAATGTTTTCAGATAGCTGTCCTGATGATTTGTCTATTGTCATTACACAAGAGACCTAGAATGGAAATTGCTGTGGAGAGAGGCTAAAGGGGCCCCTGGAGTAATTTAGTGCATCTGCTGTGATCTGTGGTGTTAGGAATACTTAGAACTACTCTCTTCTATGGGCTATTGGCATGAATTTTGCTTTAAGAATGTTTTTTAGGCAGTTCTATACTCAATACATATCATTATGTGGACCATTATGACTTGTAACGTTTCTTGGTCAGTGACAGTGAAGGCCTCTGAGTAGCATGTGAGGAAACAGGACATGTGTCTATTTTATAAAGAAAATATGACAAATTTTTGAACAATTTGAGCTGTCAGAAAATGGATTAGGTTTTCTTCTGTCTTATAAAGCAGTGAGATCTTCATTACTAATGGTGTTCAAACAAATGCTGGAATACCATTTGTCAGGGAACTCACTCCCAAAAAGGCACAAGGTAATTTGTTCCTGCTTCGTGTACCGGTGGTTCTAGATGAGAGATGTCAAACTCACTGTGGTAGGCCTCAAAACTTCCAAAGACTCTGGAAGCAGATTAAAATATAATAGGGAAATAATTAGCAAAAGAAATAAAAATACAATACAACATACATAATGTTCATTTGTGGCTTTTTTAAAGTCAACATGCAGCCTGCAGAGATCTGTTTCTATTTGAGTCTGATATCACTGGTTTAGATGACCTCTGACAGTCTTTCCAACTGTGAGATTCTGTGATTTAACAAAGTGGTATTCATTTATTTAGCAAGGAAAAGGTCTTGGGCTTTTTTTCCTTATTTGAAAAAAAGACATAGAAGCATGACAAAATAAGTATCATGTTTCAAGAGGAAATGGTTGTTCACTTATCTGTTGAGAGAAATGATTATTTCTCTCTCATATTAATAGCCACTTATTAAAATTCGGAGACCCCAGCTTTTCTCCCCTGTCCTATTACCTTGTCTAATCTCTCAAGGACAGGGCCGATGGAAGATTGGATTAACATTCTCCTCAATCTGGGTACTGCTGCTCCATCCGACTAGGTTGTGTGAGTAGAGGGATAGTCCCTTTGGTCAAGAGTAACATGTTGTCACTCTCAGTCCCTCACTGGAGTAAGCTAGTTTCTCTTTGTAAAGTTTACCTATCATTCATTGCTAACCAACCAGAGCTGATTATCATCCTCAAGAACACTCTTCTTCCAAAGGGTATATAAGGCATGAGCCTGCTGCCATGATTGTTTTCAGCATTCTAGAGTTTCACTGATCACTTATTAAAAATTCTGGCATTATTAACAAAATTACTAATTACCCAGAAATGGTCTCTCAAACTTTTTAAATGTCACATGTGTACTCGTTGCTTCCCCTCAATCAAATGTAAGTTCCTTGAGGGTAGGCGCATCTTCATTCCCTCTGCGTCCCAAGCACATGACTCTGTACCTAGCACACAGCAGGAATTTAATAAATGCTTGTTGAATTAAGTTGAATTGTATGACTATCATGATACTCAGGACCTAGATACACTTTAGGGAATTTCCTCATTGTCTTTGCTCATCCGTCTCACCCGGAAAACCTGGGACAGTGTATGTATGGCACCCCCCTGCCCACTTTTCCCTCCAATCCTCATCCCTTCATGCTCATATACTGATTGGTTCTCTACTTACAGACACACAATTCACAGTTTTACAGAAAAATAAATATGAAAAGAATCTATCTACAAGTATTTATAAAACTCGTACTTTATGCTAACTAAGTACTGTGCTAAACATTATAGATACAGATATAAAAGTTAGACAGTCCCTGCCCTCAAGGATATTACATTCTATCAGGTAAACAGCATGTATGTATATAAGTAAATACAATTTTTAAAAATTTGGAGATAGGATTTCATTGGTATAGCGAGCTCCCTGCTGACCAGTGCCAATCAGCCCCTTCTCTGCAACTTATAGTCTTAGGGTATTGGCTGAGGACAACGAGAGGTTAAAGGCCTTGCCCAGGGTCACATGGCCCAGAATGTTTTGTCTTCACTAGTTCATGCTGCCCTTTAAATTAAAAAAACAAAACAAAACCATATAAGGGAACCATGAGACAGTTCTAGAGCAAGGAACCCTAGCTACTGAGTCTGGTCAGGAAAGTCCTTTAACAGGAGGCATTTGAACGAAGGTTTAAAAGCAGGGGTGAGGAACCTGTGGCCTCAGAGCCACATAAGTCTGGGTTCAGTCAAAGGGCTGCACTTGAGGACCTAAAGAGGCACATGTGTCTTTGAGGCCACAGGTTCCCCACCCCTGGTTTAAAGGAAGCTAAGGAATCTATGAGGCCAAGGTTAGGAGGAGGCATATTACAGGTATGGGATACAGCCTGGGCAAATGCACACAGACGACACGGAATGTCATGGTTGAAGAATGATCAATTGGTCCATGTGACTTTACCATGGAGGACATGAAGGGGAGTAATAAGTGACAGATCTGGAGAGGAAAATATCTAAAGAAGAAGTTTGTGTTTCATCCTGAAAGGAAGGAAACAAGCATTTGTTAAATGCCCACTATACACCTGGCACTGTGCTGACCTCTTCCTATCCCTAGACCCTTTCTAGGGTAGGGAAATACTTGTTTTGCAAGTATGGCTATTTCAGTGTTTTGGTTCTTTTCAACAGGGCAAGTTCTTTTCCATGACTATTCACTATGAGTGAAATAATAGCCAAAAGAGTAATGGGAAAATTTACAGTGGAAGAGATTGTTGTCTGTCCTTCATTTTCTTTTTTCTTTTCTTTTCTTTTTTTTTTTGGAGGGAGGAAAGCAAGGCAATTGGGGTTAAGTGACTTGCCCAAGGTCACACAGCTAGTAAGTATGATCAAGTATCTAAGGCTGGATTTGAACTCACATCCTCCTGACTCCAGGGCCAGTGCTCTATTCACTGTGCCACCTAGCTGGCCCTGTCTTTCATTTTCAAAAAGGACCAAAGGCCTCGTGAGGTTGGGGTAAAATAGTGGATGATGGGATGAAGTCTTAATTTGTGTGTGAATCAGATTTAAGAGAGGCAGAGTTGCACATTCGACAGTCTCACTCTCTCCTTCAGAGTCATCAAAGTCCAGTGATGAGACAAAAGTCAGGGTGGCTGGGGATGCCTGGGATATAGTGGATGACCTTGGTGTCTTTGACGTCTAACCAAGCTCTAAGTGCTCTACAACACCTGCCCAGATGGTTTTACTGGGGTGTGGCTGCTGCACATGCAGCAGCTTCTTGGAGCCACAGGTGACAGAGCTGGGTGACAGAGAGGGCCCCAAAGGTGCTCAGCAAGCCCTCACACCAGAGGTTCTGGTCCCCCCTGAGCACCCCATACACCCCTGGGGTAGAGAAGTACTAAGCAAGAGAGCTGATGCTGGTCATTTGTACAAGGCCCTCCCTTCTGTTTGGTCCACTAGAGACACCAGATTTTAGCTCGGAAGTTGCTACATGTAGAAATGGAGTTGAAAGTTCTTAGGGGATATTTCCATTGATGGATTGCCCTTCACTTCGGGGACATTTCTCTATAACTCACATTAGGCATGAGTCAGAAAACCCTTTGCTTTATTCAAGGTCAGACACAATGAACCGAATTCTTATTGCTTCGTTGACCTTTTTCCAGGGTTCTGGTGAATTTTTACTCTCCTGTTACGACATATAAACTACTCAATGCAGCTCCAGCCTCCAGCTCCTACCATAACTCAAGTTCCCTCCTCTGGGACTCTGGCCCTGATAAATACATATTCAGCTTATTTCTTTCTGGTCTCAGGCCTACTATGGTGCTTCATGGTCCTCTCCATGGGATACTACTATGCCTTCTCTTTCCTTTCCTCTTCCCATCACACATCCCCTTTCTAAATGGCTCTGAGAAGTATAGTTCAGGGGCGGCTAGGTGGCGCAGTAAATAGAGCAGCAGCCCTGGAATCAGGAGGACCCAAGTTCAAATACGACCTCAGACACTTAACACAAAAAAAACCTAGCCGTGTGACTGACCTTGGGCAAGTCACTTAACCCCAACTGCCCTCAAAAAAAAAAAAAAAAGAAGTATAGTCCAGTTAATGATGCCATTCTTGGAGAGAATATGCCAATCTCTTCCCCTATGACCCCATTTCCCTCTGACTTCTGGTCCAAAACATTCCTACCTGGACACCATTTCCCCCTATTGGAGAATACAAGATCTTTGAAGGGATGAATCGCCTTGCATGTGTTTGTATTCCCAGGGCTTAGCACTATGACCCACACATAGTAAGCACTTGAATACTTTTACATTCCTTCCTTCATTTAACTGCTTCCCATATAGATGAAGCCATCATTGTTGCCATAAATGGACAAACACACATATCAGTATTTCAAGAGCAAGAGATTTCATTAGGGTGGGTAACTCCTTGTTCCAGTACTGATCTCAACCTCCATCAGTTTTTATGGTTTCATATGGCCGGAAAAAAAAATCATCGCTTGGCTGCCAACCTTCTGGTGATAAGGGGCAGATGGGTACTTATCGATGGAATTTAATACCAATGATCTAGCCTGATTGTTTGAGGAGAGGGGGAGATTTCTCTGGCATTAGATGAAATGAGCTCAGGTTTGTATGAATGCTAAAGTCCTTACTGGGGAAAAACTGGTATTGAACTCTGAATGAAAAGAATCAGAGACTGAATTTGCATACCTTATAGGTTATCACTGACAGCCTGTATTGTTTAAATAATTAGATTCTGGGCACATTCTGGAAAAGGGCAGCAATAATTGTCTGCACAGATGGCAATGGCATCCATAAAGACAAGTTTTTCTCACAGACCATCATGGAACAGACCTGCTTGTGATGAATTCAACAGAAGCTTGAAGGATGGGATTCTGTTTGTATATTCATCAGAGCTGCCTATGGTAAAGAGAGGTGTAAAATTGTCTTTCCATATAAATTAAGAAACAAACATGAGGAGCAGGGAGGCTCAGAGAATAGTATGCTGGACCTGAAGTCAGGAAGACTTATCTTCCTGGGTTCAAATTTGGCCTTAGATACTTACTAGTTGTGTGACCCTGGGCAAGTCACTTAACCCTGTTTGCCTCAGTTTCCTCATCTGTAAAATGAGCTGGAAAAGGAAATGGCAAACCATTCTAGTATCTTTGCCAAGAAAACCCCAAATGAGACCACAGAAAGTCAGATACAATTGAAAAATGACTGAACAACAACAAAAGAAATCAAAGTTTCCATTTCTTCCATTTTATAGCTTCTTGTCATAGGCAAGAAGACCCAAGTTCACATCTTGACTTTTACTCTTTACTAGCTGTGTGATCCTGAGCTTCTAAGCCTCAGTTTCCTCGTTTTAAAAATGGGACTAGTAATAGCACTTATGTCACAGAGTGCTTGCTAGAACCAAATGAGATGATGTATTAAAGCACTTTGCAAATCTGCAAGCTCTACATAAATGTCAGCTGTTATTATTCATGCTTCTTATTTTCTCCTGTTATTCTATATTAGGATAACAATTTCTCAGAGGACATCCCTGTCATACTTTCCTTTCCCTCCCTGTCCCCATTTCTGATTTTGCTTCACCATCACTGATTCTGACATTCCCTAAGACATTTATTTTCCAGTCATGGGCCCCACTTGCTGCCAGTCGGACTAAAAGTGGGTAATGTATACCATGGATACAGAGGACAACACGTCTATAAAATCCTACTCGGATTTCAGTCCCTTTGCTTTCCAAGGAATGATGCCTTTCCCAGAAACTCGGGAGCAGATGTGCTGTTTGGAAACGCTGAAAAGTGATAGTCTAACTGAGATAGAGGGGGCAGTGATGGGAACTTTGGGATTCTCATTATCGAAATCTTTCTTACCCTAGGTGAACCCTCTGGCTGCTGCCATGAGACTTCATCAACCCATAAACTTGTTTTGGTTTTCAAAAAACCTCTGCCTGTAGGTGTTCTTCCTTCCATCAAATATATATTAAAAAATACCACAAACTTCCTGTGAATAGCTTCTGGAGTTGTCATTCTAGGGATGGAAATGTACTTAGAACCATTTTCAGAAACACTAGGGCTCTCTGAAAGAGAGCCCCTCTGACATCTGAGCTGGAAAGAGTTGGGGTGGGATGGTTGCTGAGGGCCCTTGCCAGGGCAGAGGATGCCATCCCACTCCTATCCTCCAATCCTAGTGGGGGGCTTTTCTGACCAAGATCTTTTTATCACTTTTTGGCTCCTTGAAAATCAGTCAGCAGAAAACAGGTTATGGGTTGATGAGCAGCATGAGATCAGGCTGGAAATTCTTGGGACCCAATTCTAGGGCACCCAATACAGTGTGAAAAACTAAAATCTTGAGGAAGTAACGTGGTGAAACGGAATGAACTCTGGATCTGAACTCAAGGACCCTCAGTTCAAATTTTACTTTTGCTACTTGTTACCAGAGTGACCACTACATTTTTTTCTATTAGACCATAAGCTCCTTGAGAACAGGGACTGAGGGTTTTTGATTTTTTTCTTCTGTTTATATCCTCAGTGCTTAGACCAGTGTCTACAGGTGTGGAAATTGTGGCCTTCTAGGTCCTCCAGTGTAGCCTTTTGACTGAATCTAAAAGTTCTGTAAAATTTGGTTTCAGTCAAAAGGCTGCACTTCAGAACCTAGAAGGCCACATGTGTCCTTAAGTCCACAGGTTCCCCACCTCGACCCATAATAAATGATTGCTCACTCCTGACTCTAGTTCTTATAGTAACTCAGTGCTATATAAATTGTTTACAGAGTAATTTCTTCAAAATAGCTCCATGCTCTAGGTGGTGGAAATATGATTATCCCTATTTTTCAGGTGAAGAAATTGAGGCACAGAAAGGTCAAAGGACGTCATCACGTCAAAGAAGCTATTAGAGCTGAGTCCTGAACCAGGGTGTCTTAATTCCAAGGCCAGTAGCTTTTCTACTCTAAGTTACTCCCTAAATCTTTACTGAATGAATATTTTAAATAATAATATTTTAAATATTTTTTAAAATCTAGAGTCAAATGGCTTCAGCGAAATGAATTCCTCTGCCTCCGTTTTCCTGATTGCTGAACAACTTGTAGGTCAACTGAGTGAATAACACCACTCACCATCATAATAATTGACATTTACATGGTGCTTTTATGCTTTACATACATTATCTCGTTTGATCTTCATAATCAAGGTGGGAGGGGTGGGAGAAGGGAAGAAAGAAGTTAGAGTCAGTGTGGATAAAGGGGATATGAAATTTATCATATAAATATGAATACATGTGTATTATATATAATATATAAATATAATTACAATTATCCCCTTTTAATAAATGAGAAAACTCAACCTCAGAAAGATTATATGACTTGACCCAAATCACATAGCTAGCAATTAGTAGCACCAGATTTTGAATCCAGGTCCCCTGACCCCAAGTCAGTGTTCTTTCTCCTATATAGGTACAGCATATGAGTATGTGAAGAGTGGCTGAAGAGAGTGGGGGGATGAAGGGAGTCATAAAAGGGAGATTTACACGTGTTTTTCCTCTTGTAAAATCAAAACTAGCAGCCAAAGTGCCAGAGAAACTTTCAGGAGTTGGCTTGTGACTACACTCGAAACTTCTTAGTGTTTTCATATGAAAGACATTAATGGAAGTTCAGGAAATGAAATGAAAATTTAATGGAAAGTAAGAATAATACAAGAATAGAGGTAATGAGGAAGAGGCCAGGGAGGACTGTCTTTGCACTTTGGGAGAGAAGAGCTTGGCTCCTGATTGGGTAGCATTGAATGCCATTGCTGCCTACCCTTACACTGCACAAAGCCTTATGACCCTCATTCTACTCACCCGAGAATGCAAGAAAAAAATATCTGCCTATTTTATGTTTTCTGGAAGGATAACGTGCCCAGTCTCTTTCGTCTCTTTCTCTCTTCCAGAAGTCTCTCAGCCAATCAGAAGTCACATCCCCATGGGGTTGTCTTAACCGTCTGCCAAGCCCATTATAGGATGGGGCTACATCCATAAATACAGCACTGAGAAGTCCAAAGAATTCCTCTTCTTTGGGTCTTCCATAACATGGCATCTCAAAGGACTGTCTGCCATTCCCTTCTCTCCTTCCTGCCCTGTCCTCTAGCATGGACTCTTGCTAATATGGCCCTACTATGTCCACTCCACCATAACCCTATTTTCTTTTCCCTTCTCTCATGCCAGAAACACCAAACACCTTTCACAAATAAGTGATTTAACAGGAATTGTAGTACAAGAGGGAATGCAGGTTTCTAACTCCACAGACCTCTGTATCCATAAGGAGGAATTCTATTTTCCCTCAGACCACAGTCAGAGATTAGCAGCTGGAAATCACTTTGACAGTGCCCGTTACTTGGATGCATACCACAGGGAATTTTAATTCCAGCCTGTGAAATTGTAATTGCTTCTCAAGACGAAGAGAGGCATCCTGGGTAATGGCCGCAGCCAGGCTCAGTGTCAGAATTGCCAGTTACTGCCACATCAGATGTTACTTGCTGTTTTTCAAAAATCATTCCAGCTTTCCATATGGTCGACTGAACTGGGGAGTGAAACTAAATTAATAGAAGCTGTCAGCTGTTCAGAACTGTGTAGACAGTAGTGTGCCAGGTGGGTGAACTCTCCCTTGCTTCAAAAAAGTACCTCTCTCTTTCTCTCTCTCTCTCTCTCTCTCTCTCTCTCTCTCTCTCTCTCTCTCCTTGCTCTCAGTCTCCCCCTTAAGATAAAGAATTTCACAGACATGAGTTGATTTCTTCCACCAGAATGTGTATGGCTGAATGTTGTCATTATTAGACAAGAAATGATCCAGACCATGACATGATCAGATTAAACCTGCCAATTTCTTATTTTAAAACTGGCAGTCAAAAAAGAGTAATTAAAATAATGAAGATAGTGAGCCAGTGTGATGCTCAGAATGGACTGAAAATATATCTATCAAAGTTAACGCTGTATCCCTATCCCTGTGAGGAAAAAAATTTTTTTGGAGTGACTATGTCCGATTAGAAGACATTCAGAGATGCTGGATGATTATCTAGTCATAGAAGATACTCTGATACCTATCTTCCCATAAAAGAAAGAGCAGTGCTAAATAAGAAATAAGAAAGTGCTAAATAGCTCTTCACATATCTATGATAATTGGTGACATCTTCAACCAAAGGTTTCTTCTTCATTTATCTTTTTTTTAGAGGGGACAGGATGAGTTGAGAAGAATAAATTCTGTTGTGTTTGATTTGTTTTAGGGAATTACAAGGAATTCAAACTGAAATTACTCTAGCACTGCCTGATGATTTTCAGGGTAGAACTCTCAGCTTAGAAGCTGACTCTTCCAGTTATATCACCACAACTGCCCAGAGCAGGGAACCTTCTCTCCCCTTGTTTTACTGGCTTTATTCCTTTTTCCACAATTGGGGGAGAGGGAGGGAAGAAGGAGTGCATGATTTGGGGAGGATGGGGAAGAGGGAGAAGAGTTGTTTTTAGAGATTTTATTGCAGTGCCACTCTGTCTCAGGAAAAATAACGGGGTGTTTTATCAACACCCTACTTTTGTTTAATTTTTATTACTTTTATATTTAAACAAGTAGACCAAAGGATTCAGAGTCAGGCTGTATTCAAACATCTTGCTGAACTGACTGCACTTCTGTGTCCCTGTGGTTTCTCTGGGGAATAATTTGGGATGGGTTGTTCTTGTTTTAACCTCCTGTTTTCAGAGCTCACAACACTGGAGAAAATGTCCTCTGGGATGAAATTCTGCACACTCCATCTCTTTCCAAGAGTATTTTTTTAAAAAACAAACAAAATCCCTCTACCAATTTTCGAATTAAACAGAAAGGAAACACCATTTTTCTTTTCTTTTCTAAAAATTCATCACACAAAGACAATTCTGTAAAAACGAATTAGCTTATGTGTGTCACTTTCACTCTGAGAAGCCTCACTGGCCCACTTTGGAGTAAATTATTAAAATGAGCAATGGAACTTCTGAAAAATCACCAACAGGTTTCACACACTAAGGGAGTTTTGTGAGTTTCTTTACTGTGCAGAACCAAACTGGGGGGAGGGTGTGGGTGGCATTAATAATTACTAGATTCTCGTGTTGTACCAAATGTTTTTGTAGTTGCTGTGTTTCCCAACAAGGAAAGAACAAATGTGAATGTTTTCCCCCTTTCAAACTGGACCCTAGGAAACAAGAGACAAAAGCTCATAGTAATGGAAAATAAAAATTATAAATGTAATTTCTGTAGCATCAAGAAATCCTATGGCCACAGAGATGGAAGGATCCTCAAAAATTTTCTAGTCTGAGGCAGACTGGGACAAGGGAAGAGAACTTGTTTTAGAGCCAAGGAGACTTAGGTTTGAGTCTCATCTCTGACATATTTTGGCTGTGTGATCTTGAGTTAATTGATTGAGTTCTCTGTGCTCTAAGCAGTTTTCTAAGACTATAACTTGGGGGGGTGGTGGTGGTGGTAGTGGAAAGATACAAATCTTCCTTGGTAGTGGGACTTTCCTCCCCTGGGAGTTCCCTATATCAATGAAATCACATGATCAATTTATATCTTTATCCTTTAATTTGGTTTAGGGTTTAACAACCAATAACACAGAGGTTGGCTCTGGTGCAGTCAACAATCAGAGTAAATGCTCAGGTTTTAGGGTCTCTGTAGAGGAGGAGAACTCCTGGGCGGGAATTCATGGAGGTGGCTGGTAGAGAAAATGATGGGGGTGGGAGGCAGGAGGAATGTGGTGATAGACTGGTGGTAGACTGGATAAAGTTGGTTGCCCCTCTCCTCTTCCATATACAACCCCCTTTAAGTATGTCCTAATTAGGGGCAGCTAGGTGGCTAGAGCATTGTCCCCGGTGTCAGGAAGACCTGAGTTCTAGTCTGACCTCAGACACTTACTAGCTATGTGACCCTGGACAAGTCACTTAAACCCTGATTGACTCTGAAAAACAAATGAAAAAGAATGCCCTAACTGCTCATTTTAATGATTGTGCCTGTAAGATGATATATGCTGAGGACACACTATAGCCTCAAGCACTTGAGGACTAGTCATGTGTCATTCTTACAGCTGGTCCATGAGGGAGACAGAAAATAGCACTTCTCTCGAGAATTAAGTACAGTTTCCAGTTGTTGGTGGAGGAATCTCAGCTTCCTCTTCTGGAGGAGATGGACAGGACAGCTAATGGTTCAATATTGTATGTGCAAAAAGAGGAGTCGTAAGAAATAAGACTGGAAGGACAGGAGGATCTTTTGGTTTCCTTCTTAGATGCTCTGATCCTATTCATTCTTACCAACTTTTCTAGAGCCAAATTTCTATTTGGCTGTGACTCTTGCTAGCACTCCAGTCCTAGTCTGGGCTTCTAATTCAATCTCAAATTTGAGGTAAGATGGGTGCAGTTCTGTGATGAGGATCATAAGATTCTGGGCTTAGACTCATCATGACCCTCAAACTCCCATGCAAGCTCTAAAATCTGGAGGTATGACGGAGGGATGGATAAATCCTGATACAGGGATCAGATCTGTCTAATCTAGGGATTAAATCAGGTATCCCCATTCCTGGTCTGTACTGAATAAGCTTTGGGCTATGAACACATTTCAACTTCACTGGGCTTCATTTTCCTCAACTGCAAAAGAAGGGAGTTGAATTAGATTAGATAATTACAGAATTTCAAATTTGGAATGGACATCAGAGGCCATCTATCTATGTCTCCCAGTCCTGGAAAAGAATCCCTTTTCAAACATATTTGACAAGTGGTCACCTAGGCTTTGCTTAAAGCCTTCCAAACTGGCATCACCTCATCACATCTCAAGGTGACTCATTTCATTTTTGGATAGCTCTCTTTGTAAGCTTTTTCCTGACATCAAGCCTAAATAAGCTTCTTTGCAGCTTCTACCACTGGGTCCTAATTTGGTTCTCTGGAGAAAACATGAGAAATCTAATCCTTTTTCTACATGAGAGCTATTCAAATACTTGAAGAGAGACCACATCCCCTATGAGACTTCTCCAGATGAAAAATCCTCTTCCTCTTTCTTCAGTTGACTCTCAGATGACATGAATTGGAAGGCCTTTGCCATTCCAGCTCTAGCTTATGAATGTCCTTCCTAATAAGATGTGGTCCCCAGAAGCGAACACAATAACCCCAATGGGGTCTTCCCAGGGCAAAGTGCAGCAGAATGATCACCTCTTTCTTCTAATGGCTATGCATATATTAATATAACCTAAGATCATAGTCAGTCAACTAGTATTAAGCTCCTACTATGTTCCAGAACTGTAATAAAGTTCTGAAAATGTAAAGAAAAGCAAAAAAGAAATAGTCCCTGCTCTCAAGGAGCTCACAGTCTAATGGGGGAGAAAACATGAAAATAACTATGTATAAAAAGATACATATATATGATATATATGATACATTGAAGGTAGTTTCAGAACAAAGACACTAAGATTAAGGAAAATGGGAAAGGAGGGCTTCTTATAAAAGGTAGGAGTTTATCTGAGACCTGAAGAAATGCAGGGAGGCCAGGAGGAGGAGATGAGAAGAGGGAGTTCCAAGCATGGGAGATAGACAGTGAAAATGTGTGGAGCCAAGAAATGAGGCTTGGGCCTCACTTCAGGCCTAACCAATGATTTATGAGGATGCACAAAGACGAGAGGTGGAATGTTAAGTTCAAGGAACAGCTCACGGTCCAATATAGTATGTGCAGAAAGAGGAGTAGTAAGAAATAAGACTGAAGAAGTACCTTGGGCCCAGATTGTGGAAGGCTTTAATTGATAGGGAATGAAATGGTAAAAATTTGCTTTTGGCAGCTGTGTGAAGGATGGATTGAAGAGGAGAGACTGGAGGCAGAGAAACCATTTAAAAGGCAATTACAATAGTTTATATAAGAATTGATGAAAGTTTGGATTAGGAACTTCACCTGTTGAAATCCCTTCATTCGAGGTCTAACTTTTTTTTTCTTCTTTTCTTCTATTTTTTTTTTGGAGGGGGAAGGCAGGGCAATTGGGGTTAAGTGACTTGTCCAAGGTCACACGACTAAGTATGTTAAGTGTCTGAGGCTGGATTTGAACTCAGGTTCTCCTGACTCCAGAGCTGGTGCTCTATTCACTGAGCCACTTAGCCACCCCTGGATGTTCCTTTCTTTATGAAGCCTCCCTTGTTTCCCCTAGCTAGAAGTCATGTCCCTTGGTGAATTTCTCGTGTTTCTCTTACCTCTTCTAAACATTTAACTCATGCTATCTTGGATTATGGTTAGTTAAGCAAACATCTGCTAGGGCAGCACTTCTTAAACTGTGGCTTTTGACCCCATATGGCAACAGTAAAAGGTTTCTGAACACCCAGCAATCAAATACATAGTGAATCTGAGGTGCTTCTGGCAGCCCTTGCCCCTGTTGCATCCCACAAGTTCACTGCAGCCTTGGTTGTGAGCACAAAAGAGGCACTCTTTACACTGCTCATGCCCTCAGGCCACTCAGTGCTAACTAACACCGCTGAAAGAGGAAAAGGAGTCAGTGGAAAAAGTTCAGAAAGCCTTGTGCTAGAGTGCAAGCTCCTTGAGGGGTGGGGAATGTTTTTTTTTTCACCTTTGTCAAACTCTGTGTCAGGGAGGCTAGGTGGTGCAGTGAATAGAGCACCAGCCCTGAAGTCAGGAGGACCTGAGTTCAAATGTGAGCTCCTACACTTAACACTTACTAGCTGTGTCACCTTGGGCAAGTCAATTAACCCCAACTGCCCTGCCCTTCCCCCCTCCAAAAAGCAAAAAAAAATTTAAACTTTATGTCCACTATAAGGTAGAATAAACGTAGTTTGAATTGATGTTCTCAAGAGAATGGCACTATACAAAACAACAGAAATTGGGGTAACTGGAAGACTCCTGTCATTATCTCTGTAAGATCACAATCATTATGCTACAGGCTGTGTTTTCAAGTGTAACAGGCCCCTCAGTCAATAGACTCTGCCCGCTGGCAGCTGACATGGGAATTAGCCTGCTGTCTCGAAGTACAAGATGGCAGTGAATGGACGTCAGAGCAAGAGCCGAATGGTAAAGAAATGCCTTGTGAAAACTGGCTTCTGAGCCAAAAGTGAGTGTGCATATAAAGACGCTAGCCTGATGATTCAGTCTTTCCTTCTTGCTGGCCACAACGTATAAGGATGACACTCTGGGTTCTGGGGGTGGCAAGAGGGAGGATGAGAAAAAAGAGGAGGATGCATTTCCCCTGAATGAGATTAGATAATTACAGAATTTCAGACTTGGAATGGACATCAGAGGTCGTCTATCTACATCTCTGTGGTCTTCAACTCAATTCAATAAACATTTATTAAACTGGGAATATAAAAAAAGAGGCCAAGGATAATCCCTGCCCTCAAGAGCTTAGCATCTAATGAAGAAGACAAGGTGCAAGTATTTACAAAACAAGCTATATGCAGGATAAATGGGAAATAATTAAAGGAGGGAAAACACTTTAAGAGAGGCTGGGGAAGGCTTCCTGTAGGAGGTGGGAATTTAGTTGGGACTGACAGGAAGCCAGGGAGGTCAGTGGTCAGACTGGAGGAGGGAGAGCATTCCAGGCATAGGGGACAGCCAGAGAAAATGCAGGGCACACCTGTGTCTGGGGTAGAGTTAGCTCCTGTTTGTTTCTTCTTTCTTTTGGTACAGGGCTTTGTGAGATCCTGAAAGGTCAAAAGGGCCAGCAGAGGTCCAGCAACCAAGGCCAGAAAGGACCCAGCTCTAAAGAATGACCTGCTTGACACAGCCCAGCAGTGAATCTATGCAGCAGCTGAGACACTTTGCCCTGAAAGCAAGGAATTGACTACTTTATCAGCTGTGTTACACCTAGAAGTGAACTTGTTGGGGAAAATGTTGGTAGAAGTTGGTTTAAATTTGAGTCCTCCTCCCTAAGGACCAAGGGGGGGGGGGGGAATGTGCCCTAGTTTTGGGGGAAGCTTTTGTATTTTGGTTCTTGCTATATCTTTTCAGTAAATATCCCTCTGTAAAAGATAATTGGTATTAATTGCTTTACTAAAATTGGGGTAGTAATCACTGGCAACTAATATTGGGGGCAGTGCACTGGAGTCAGGGCTTGATCTGGTAACATTAGAAGAAACCTCAGAGGTACTCCTAGAACTTTGGCAATGGGAGGGGAGATGTAGCCAGCTATGCTCTGGAAACCTCACTGGCTAGTGAGTGTGTGGACTGGGAGATTGGGTCCAGAATCTATATTGGCTACACAAGAATAATTTTAAGCTCTACAATCCCTCAAATGGTTAGTTTGACACTGCTAACATTAAATGATCTTTGCACCTCTTTTGTCTCACACATTTTAAAGCACTGGATGTTCTCCAACCAGGATTTGTTTTTTGTTTTTTAAAATATTTTTTCAACCGATCAGTCAGCAAGAACATACTAAGCTTCTTCTACATGCCAGGTACTCTGATAGACGTTGGGGTTACAAGAATCAAAAACAATCCCTTCCCTCAAGGAACCTACATTTCACTGGGGGAGACAATGTGTGTATGCAGACTAGGGCAGGGATAGGGATAGAACTGTGATTTCATTGATTATAGGGAATTCCCACATGAGTCTGGATCTTCTCTGCAATTTATAGTCTCAGTGAGTTGATTGGACTATAGCAGAGGTGTCAAAAGCAGTCCACTGGTGGCAGTGTGACTGCAACATTCCTAAGAGAGGTAGAACCAAATGAAAACACAATTGGAATATATTTAACAAAATAAATAAAAATATAATAGAACATACATAATGTTAATATATAGTTTTCTAAGTCATTGTGTGGCATGCAGAGACTTCATGCACAGGTTAGTAGCCCCCATTTCTATCTGAGTTTGATACCACTGGATGAGTGCTCTGAAAGTGACTTGTCCAGGATCACCCAAATTCAGCATATGTCAGAAGTGAGACTTGAATTTAAGTCTTCCAAGGCTGACTCTCCATCCACTACAAACATGACAAAGATGAAAAATTCAGAACTATATGAGAAGACTTAGACGAACTGATGCAAAGTGAGGTAAGTCAAGAAAATATACACAATAAGTATAAAAATGTAAATGAAATGAACAGAAACACAAAACTGAAATGACGTGTGATAATAACTATGCTTGACCTCAGAGAAAAGTTGAGAAAATACGTAACTTTCCTTCCTTGGAGAGGGGGGAGGCTATGGGTAGAGTTATTGCATAAAATCAGAAGTGTTGGTTCACCTGGTGGTTATTTTGGTTAAGCTGGTTTTATTTCTCTTCACTTATCTTTGCTACAAGAGATAGCTTGCTAGAGAGGAGGTTGGAGGATGTATTTGGCAATGAGTAACATGAAAATGAGATGTCAATAAAAGATTGAGATTTTTTTTTTTAAGTTTAGAATAGCCACTGTGTGATAGTGTCCACCAGGCATTAACAAACAGCTTTCCATGTAAGAGGGAAGGCTCATTTGAGCTTTCATGACATGACATGACATGACACAACATATATTTGTAGCAGACCAGGTGGGCTCATGAGTAGGAGAAGAAAAGATGGATTCCAAGAGGTAGAGGAGAAGTGGGAGTGCATTCCAGGCATGGGGAACCCTAGGTGAGAACATGGGAAATGGAGGGTTGTGTGTGAAGAATAAGAGTAAGAAGAAGTTTGGTTGGATTTTAGTGTATTGTTTAATAGGATTAGAAAAGGAATTTGGAGGCATGGGCTTTAAATGCCAGAAGACTTTGTATTAATAGGGAGCCATTACAATTTATTGAGGACAGCTGATATGATCAGAACTGTGCTCTGTGAATATTACCTTGGTAGCTATATGGAAGATCCGATTGGGTATGTTTTATCATTAGGGATGTGTGTGTGATACATCTGAAATTTGAATTTGAAATCGGAGACTTGATGTTCAAAACCTGACTGCTACTTCCTACCTCATAAAACATTAGCAAGTTAGGTAACATCTCTGGGCCTGATCCCTTATCTGGAAAATGGTGATGGTGGTGGTGGGGTTAGACTCAATAGCCTCTAAGATGCCTTCGAGCTGTAAATCTATGGTCCTATTAGTTTCAGAGGGGAAATTCCATGGCCATTGGTGCCACTAGCTCTTAAGACAGATCAATGCAGAGACTGTGGGGGAAAACACTTCCTTGAATTCTAGCAGTTGTGTGAACTCTCATGATATGAACTAGGAAGGTCCATTTCTGGGCCTGCTTATTAATGCAGCTGACTTGTTAATGTGTAATGACTTTGCTAATTAACATCAGAAGTTGGCATAAATGGAAACATCTACCTGGGAAAGAGACTGAAGTGAGCAATGGCAGGCCTATCTCGCTGAGTCGTTTCAAGAATAGCTCTTTAATAAGCCAACAACGAAGGGTTCTTCTTATAAAGGATTCCATGAGGTGAAAAAAAAATCACATGCAGGCTCTTATTTTAAGTCTAAACTTTTGCTTATTGAATAAAGGACTAGTATATAGCTTCAGAGTTTGTTCCTTCATATTTTCCAACAGAGAAATTTCTCTGATTTCAGTAGCTAGCTGTTAAATGAGACATACTACCTTCAGACAGCTCTTAAGTCTTATGTTGTTTGAACTGAGGAGAAATGAAGAATCCAAATTACTCATACAATGACTCATCTCACTGTCACGTCCCTGATTAGATCATCCAGATGGGAGATCCATGCTTAATGACCTGAAGTGCTTGTCACAAAAACAAAATAATAGTAGAGACATTGGAGCGCAGGCATGCCTGTGTATTCCTGAGTCTTTGGTAAAATCATTTTATCAGTGCTATCTACTACCCCTGAGGAATATAACAAATTAAGATCACCAATCACAAATTGTGGAAGGGAATAAGCCTGCACGAAGGGATGTTCAGTCTAACTGGACTGTCTTGGCCTTTTCCCGCCCTCTGGGGACAAGCTGAACAAGTCCATTCCCTCCACTTAAGTTTTTGCCTGAAAGGCCCCTCAAGAAGTTGAAGACAGCTCTCCTGTCTCATCCCCTCCCAGTTTCCTCCAATCTAAGAAAAACATCCCCAGTTCTTTCAATGATACCTGAATAGTGTGTTTTCTGTTCTAGCCCTGTGGCCTCATCAGAATGCCTTCCAACGAGTCAGATTCTTTCCTAGAAAGTATTGAACAGGGGATCCTTGTGATCAGTGTATTTAAGTCTCTGTGGTTAAGAGATTGTGTCTTGTTTTGTTTTGAGAGATATATGATTCCATGGGTGTAGGGAACTTCCAATGAGGAAACTCTCTTTCTTATAATTTTTCTAGTTTTGCCTGCCTAAAGCAAAATGATTTGGTTTGATAAGATCAGAGTTTGAAGGCTTTATAAAGTGAACCTTCAGCCTGCCTAAGGTGGGAGAGTGAGAGGGAATGGAAGTGCGAAAAATGTGTGTGTGTGTGTGTGTGTGTGTGTGTGTGTGTGTGTGTGTATGAAGCAGAGGGATCAGACTTTATTGGAGTCTTAACCTTGTCCAAGTACTCCCTTTTTTTCTCCCCTCACTATTCTTTCCCCTCGGTGACTTCTAGGTCTTTCTGTGCATTGCTCCCTGTTTGTCTTCATTTATGGCTGTGCAAAATCTCCTGCTGACTCTAAGATTGATTGTCCATATGTAGGTACCACACCATTTCCTCAGCTGATCTCAGTGAATACAGCTGCTGTCCCTTCTGTTTTCCAGGTTTCATTCTTTGGTTCTATTTTCCTGGGAGTTGGAATCTAAATCTCTTTAGGCACTAACATCCTTATTCCATATGTATTTGCTTTTTGAAGCTCATGTGCTAACATCGGAGTATCACAGCTTTGCTATATCCATATAGCTTTCTTTGAGCATTAAATGTTCAAAGGAACCCAGAAGGTAGAAAATAGCAAAGTTAAAGGATGTATACCAGTTAATTCAGTTGTATAACTTCCATTACAATTCTGATACTATGAAATAAACAAACAAAAACGTTATGGAGCCTGCTGTAGATTCATCACATATGTGCTATTGGTAAGCAAACATTATCATCAGGGAAAATCTTTTTTTAAAAAGTAATTATGATCCCAAGTGAAATATAAGTTCATTTATACGGAAGTTCTGTAAATTAGGTTGCATCATGAAGATTTCTCCCCAGGCAATCTATGAAAGAACTATCCCTTTCATCATGACAAAACCCTCCTGAAGCTTCATTTGTAACTAATTCTCTCTCCATGACATAACATGCATTAAGATTTTCAACCCTGAGTGAAATCAATAAAAATGGCATATGTTTTGACTGAATTGCATATGGAAAACTGATGTTTAAACGTGCTTTCTTAGGAATAAAGCAAGGTTGATAGCAAAGAACTGTTCTTATAACTTCCTCACACATGACAATCTTGTGGCCACAAAGCATCTTTATTCCTAAATCAGGGAAGAGTTAGGCACACGATGCATATTGTATCTTAAGGACAGAATGGAGTGATGCAGGCTTCCCCAATGCCCCATTCTACACACACACAGACACAGAGACATCCCACCCACCCCCACCCACCCCTGCCTTCTCTCCCATATTAGGTGCATTATTCCAGGCAGAGGGGAGTGTGCTAGGCAGTAGGCAGAATACTGTGTTCTGGTCCCTTAGAGAAGAGAGGAGAAAGCAACAACTGGATCTATCAAGAAAAAAAAAAAGTCAGTGTTCACACAACTCTAAAGTAATCCCAACCATCTGAGAGAAATAATTATATTAATAAGCAATGATTTGGGGAGATCCAGATTTCCCCCCTTTTTCTAAAGTCCTCATTTCAAAGTTTAGTCTTTTGAAGGACATTACTGATAATGAAATGAAATTAACTCTCCTCAGTCTTGGTCAGATTCCCCCCAACCTTCTAGTCAGGTTTGGGTAGGGATAAATTCTTTGAATAGATTGCCCAAGGCTGGGGGTTGTGTGAGTGTAGAGATAGTCTCTTTGGCCAAGAGTGACATAATGTCACTCTCAGTCTCACACTGGCATGAGATCACTTCTCTTTGTAAAGGTCATCTCTCATTAATTGTTAACCAATCAGAGTTGATTGCCATCCTCAAGAACACTCCTCTTCCAAGGGGTATAAGCTGTGAGCCCTCCACCATGATTGCCTTTTGGCATTCAAGAGTGACACTGACTTTTTATTGAAAATGCTAGAATTTATAATAAAATGACTCATTACCCAGAAATTATGTCTCTTGAACCTTTTAATCACCACCCCTCTCACCAAATCCTTCTCAGAAGGTACCGTTCCAGCCCCTCTGTTGAAGACCCTTATGTCTATGGAGTAGCTTCAAGTGGTCAGTGACCCTTTTTCTGTTTCATCTGTACCATGGCTCCCCCCTCCACATTTTGATGCTGTTAATTGCTATGAAGTTTTTTGTTTTTATCAAGCCTATCAGCAATTTCCATCCACTGCTCTTTCCTGCTTTAGACATTTACTTAGTTATGTGACCCTGGGCAAATCAGTTAATTTCTCTCAGCCTCATCTTATCTTTAGTTTGCTTGTAGGATCCATTCCAGTTCTAAATTTGTGATCCCATGACACCAAGATCTTCTATATCAGAGGTGTCAAACACACATACTGCAGGGCATAAGGCCCATAATACTCCCCAGAGCTGCTGGAACCAGATTAAAATATAATGGGGAAGTATTTAACAAAATAAAAAAGAACACAATAAAACACAGAATGTTAATATGTGGCTTTCTAAGTCAATATGCAGCCTGCAGGGATCATTATATATGGTTTATTGACCCTATATTTCTATTTGAGTTTGACACCACTGTTCTATATGACAGTCCTTCAAAAACTTCTGGGAGATCTATAATCTTTAAGTTCTTTCTATACATCTTGTCTTTAAGATCAATATGTTTTGCCTGTATAGAGAAAATGTTTTTGATTCTATTGCTTTTTGTTTCTCTTCTTCCAGATTATCCTTCCCTTCTACATATTTGCATTCCCAATCTTGTGTTCCTTTGATGAGATTTGCCACCATAGATTCAGATTTTTTAATTCTGCCAATCATTTCATCTGTGCAGGCTATAAATTTTGTTCTCACAATTCTTATTTCATTTTTAAAATGTTCAGGAGCAGTGCGCAATGGTTCTATCCTCTCTTTAAAATACACAGGGTCCTTTGCCTCATCGGGTGTTGAATCATTTTCCTTTGTTTTAAAATAATTATTCAAAAATGCCGGAACTCTTTTACTAGATCTGGAAGGCATATTTCCTTCTCCTGTTAGTGTCTGCCCTGTTAGTTTATACACTTGTGCTTAAAGTCTTTGAGTTTTCTTTCTTCTCATTGTTTTTGCTACTATCACTCTCCCTGCTGCCCCTTCCCTATTGCTCACTTTCTGACTCCCTCCTCTTTCATGGCTGTTTCTCTGGGGGCTGGATGTCAAAATGGCTCAATCTTCTCTTATATTAGGCAATTCAAGGTTCACCAGCCTAGATTTCTTCTCCAAGTGACTTCTGGGAGCGGGGGTCAGGGGTGGGGCGAGAGTGTGTGTGTGGTAGGATTGGCCACAACTAGATACTAAGGCTTCTTCCTTCAGGCTTAGGGGAATGCCACACAATCCACCACACATACATCCTGTTCCTCAGTCTTCTGCTTCACAGAGCACTGCCATGCTATTATCATACCCTAAGCAAATTTCTGATGTTTGGAGTCTGGCACTGGGAATCGGGAAGGTTGGGGTGTAGATACAAGCATGGATCCCTGTCCTGTCTTTGTTTCCTTTCTTCCTTTGCTCTGGCCAAGTTTTGTTGAGACACAAAATCCTATCACATGACTAACATGGCCTGAGCAAATTTCTGCTGTTTATCTCCAAGACATAGGGGGAGGGAAGTGGGAGGATGGGGTGTGGTGTTTCTGTTGCAAGTGTGTAGGTCAACTTGTCAATACAGTAGGGGAAGGAGTGCTGAGTGAGTGCTTGTTAGATGTTAGGGAATATTGGCCTTCTCTGCTATTGGTTCAAGTTAGTACCTCATTTGAGTACTTGGTGTCCTAGACTTGTAGAGACAACTGAAATTGCTTTATCCCTGTTGCTTAATTCTTATTTTGGAGATGTGTGAAAGGTGGTGAGGATCAGAGAAAATATTTAGTCCCCAAGCTTATTACATGATCCTGAAGTCATCCTTCAAATACAACACAGAAATATTTAAAGACATCTATAATGTCCCCTCTAAATCTTTTCTTCTATAGGTTAAACATTCCCAGTTTTCTCAAATGCCCTTCACATTTCGTGATCTTGAGGCCCTTCACCATCCTGATTGTCTGCTTTTGGACATCCTTGAGCTTATCATCAATTTTCCTAAAATGTGGTGCCTGGGACTAAACATGATGCTCAAGATCTGATCTGAGCAGGGTAATATCATCTCACAAGTCAGAGACACTATGCTCTTAATATAGCCTAATATCATTAACTTTTTTGCCTGCCATATCACACTGATGACTCATGTTCAGGTTACATCACTAAAATTTAAAAAAAAAATTTATTCCTTTTTTTGATAATTCATTAATTTCTGAACTGATCCCTTCCCTTCCTTTACTTAGCAAAAATTTCTTTATAAGAAAGATTTATATATTATATGTTACATAATATATGTAATATTATATGTTATATAATATATATTATATATCATATGTATATATAATATATATGTACATGCATATTAAAAGAAAGAAAAAAGTAATTTGGCAAAATCAGTCAATACAGTATGTCTGACAGCATATGCAATATTCTATACCCATATTCTTCCACCTTTCCAATTAAAGGAGGGAAGGCCATTCATTCCCTCTTATCTTTTCCAGACAAGGTGTTATTTAGCAACCTCTGCTGTCTTGTAGTTATGAAGCAGATTTTTTGACTACAAATTAAAAACTTTACACACATCTCTATTACATTCCATCTTAGTGGATCTTCCACCAATAGCCTGGAAGAAGAAATTTTGTTGTTTTACTTCATTTTTCTCTTTAGTCCTTACCATCCTCAGAGGTACTTAACTGAAGAAAGCAACCCTTGAATATGTTCTAGGAATGCAGTTGTTGTATAAACTAGTCAATGCTTTATGACAAAAAAAAGTCTTAAAAAGTGCATTCAGTGGAACTTCTAGGAAATGACAGTCATTGCATTTTATTTCCATTTTTAAAAGACTGAGCAGTGAAAAAATATCCTACAGGGTATGACATAACCCACAATGTGTGCCATCCTGAGTTTTCCTGTCTAACTGATTTTTTAGGACCCATATACTTATCTGATGGATTGTAACCAAAGGGAAGTAGTTTTCTCCAGTCTGCTGACTAAAAGGCAATCATTTCTTGGTGTGGTTGCTGCTCACAGTGTGTCTCATTAGTATATTAACAGTTCCTTTAGCAGCATGTTGAAGGTCTCTCCTACGTTCTTGATTGTAGTTTCTAAGAACTGGGGAGAGGTCTACACCAAATTTAGGGATGACTTATCCTTTATCCTTTTATTCCATAATATTTAATATTTCCCTGGGAAGAAGGAACTACAAAATGAACAAGGTCAAGAAGTAGATTGTTAGCTCTTTCAGGGCTGATTTCCTTTCTTTTTTGTATCCTCAGCATATAGTGAGCCTTTATTAACTGCTTGTTGAATAAATGAATGAATGGAGGTTGATTTCCTCAGAGTAAGTAGAACAGCATATGGGTAAAAGAATTCCTCTACTGACTGTATTTGGAAACGTGACTCACCGGCAGTGTGTGGTAGTGAAAAGAGCCTTGGATTTGGAATCCTGGGTTTGAAACTCAGTTTAAATCTTAGCTCTGCTACTTAGTACCTAAGTGGCCTTAGGTAAACCATTTTAATGTCCCTGGATGTCAATTTCCTCATCTTAAATCAATAGTTGGATCAGGTGATCTCGAAGACTCCTTTTAGCTTCAAACTCTCGTTTTTGCTTTTGCCCAAGTTGGAGGCAGTCACTGACAGATTTCACTATCATCAGTGACATAAGGAATAAATGGAGGAATTGGTCATCTACTAACCATGGAAACCACATTCTATTTTTTAGGATTATAGGACTTGGAGCTGTAAGAAATTTCAGAGATCATCTCATTTAAAGCCACAGGAAATGTCAGAGGCAGGCAATGAACCCAGATCCTCAGATTCTGAGTTTGTTTTTTTTTTTTCTCTCTCTCCCTCTTGCACCATACTGCCTCATGTCCTTCAGATAAGAAGACTTTCCAAAGCAGCTGTTATAGGCTCAGGGCTATTGAAAAGACAACGGGAAATATACTGTATAACTTCTTGAAGGTTTCAAAACAAATTCACACAAAGTATACAGCTTCTCCAAATGATAGGGCTTTGCCACAAAGTCGGTGGATTTAGGCTCAGATCTCAGCTCTGCTGCTTAGGATAAACATTCTACATTTTGTCTTTCTTATAAAATCTCTCTCTTCCGCATTTGCCTTCTTCCATCAAGGATTCTCCTAAGCACTCAGCTTTTCAAATGAATGCCTCATGTTGCCATGGACAGGATGATCTATTTGGAGATGGGGACCTGGGTCCACATAATTATTCTGCTACTTGCTCCTGTGTGATCTTACGCAAGTCTGAGGATCTTAGTTTCTCATCTGTAAAATGAATAAGATGGCTCTAAGATCCCTTCTTGCTCTAAATCTACAAACCTATTTCTCTTTTTTTTAGAAGTAAGGCAATTGGGGTTAAATGACTTGCCTAAGGTCACACGGCTAGTAAGTGTGTCAAGTGTCTGAGGCTGGATTTGAACTCAGGTCCTCCTGACTCCAGGGGCAGTGCTTTATTCACTGCACCACCTAGCTGCTCCTAAATCTATTTCTCTTCTATTTGGGAGTCACCATTGATGGTAACTCATCCCATATATCTGGTCAGCTGCCAGATCATGTCATTATTAACTTCACAACAGCCTCTGAATCTGTCCCTTTCTAACCACTCCCATAGAAAGCACATTCCAGGTCCTTCTCACCTCTTGCCCTGACATGCTTTCCTTCCCTCTGGTCTTTGCCCTCGTCCATCGACAGGTCGCACAGCAGCCAAATTGGTAAAATGCAGATCCGACCGTGTCAACCCCTGCTCATGATAAAGACTTAGCAGTTTCTTGTAGCTTGTAGGTGCAAATATGAACACCACAGCCTGGCCCACCTTTTTAGACTCATTTCACATTCTTCTCCACGCATCCAAACCATTTTCTGGACAAATGAGTCCCTTTGCTCTTCCTACAGGTGACATTTTTTCTCCTTCCTGCGTGCCTCACGTAGATTCATCCTCTGTGCTGCGATGCTCTCCCTTCACTCCTGCTTCAAAGGAGAATGAGTTCCTTTCACAGAGCAGCAGTGACAGTCTCTCAAAGAGAAGGCCTCTCCAGGTGTCTCCAGTTGTTAGTGATCTGTCCTTGGGATTCTTTTCATACAGACTGATTTGTGTAAATGCCCCCCACCCCACCCCCAAAAGCATGCGATTTCTTTCAAGGTATGGGACTGTTTGTTTTGTTTGTCTGAGTGTTTTTTTTTTGGAGGGGGGGGTGGCTTAGTACATTCCAGGCCCTATGTTCTCAATAATTTTCTTGTTGAATCAAAATGAATTACACAGGTGGTAATTCAGCTCTCTGAGCTTCTGTTTATTTGCCAGGATAGTACTAGAAGGTTTTTAAGGTCCAACTCTAAACCCATGAATTAGGATGGCCTGTATCATCTAAGAATGATAATAACTAACATTTACATGACGCTACGTGCTTTGCATTTATTATCACATTTGATCCTTACAACAATCCTGGGAGGTAGATGTTATTATCATCCTCCTTTTACAGATGAGGAAACCAAGGCAAACGAGGGACAGGTGACTTGCCCAGGGTCACACAGATAGTAAGTGTCTGAGGCTGGATTTGAACTCAGGTTTCCCTGACTCTAGGCCTGGCATCCCATATACTTCACCATCTGCTGCCCCACATGGAATGGATTGTGGATTTGGAGCCAGAAGGAACCTCGAAAGACATCAGTCCAACTCCCTCATTTTTCAGATAAGGAAACTGGACCCTCAGCAGAGAAGTGACTGGATTTAGATTTTTAAGAAAACAATCACAATATTTAGAAAAGAACAAGAATGAGAAACAAAATTTAAAAATATACTTGTACAGCAGGAGAGTCAGGATTTGTACCAAGCCTGTGTCCTCCAGATCAGTGGTCTTGCCATTACCC
Organism: Pseudochirops corinnae; assembly: GCA_028646515.1. NCBI lineage: Eukaryota > Metazoa > Chordata > Mammalia > Diprotodontia > Pseudocheiridae > Pseudochirops > Pseudochirops corinnae. The sequence goes on from CM053587.1 coordinate 210,504,319, forward strand.
CAGAGAGGGCTTCTAATGGCACAACAAATTCAATTTTAATTTCTTTTTTGGTCAAGGGAGTGTTTGCTGTAGTATCAAAGGCAGTTTCCATGCTGACATAATTAAAATATAATGTTTCCTTGAAGGGCACATAATAGATTGAAAGACAGTGTCAAATAGGGAAGAATAGGATGAACATATAAATACTCTCGAGGAAAAATTAAATATGCCTTTTGGATTAAATTCATGGGTTTCCTTGTGAATATAATTAAATAACAAATTCCCTGTTTTGTTTTTTTTTTTTTAGAAACAAAACAACTCAACTACTTTTACTTTAGAAAAACAGTAAAATCAGGGCAGCTAGGTGGTGCAGTAAATAGAGCCCTGGCCCTGGAGTCAGGAGGACCTGAGTCCAATTCTGACCTCAGACACTTAACACTTACTAGCTGTGTGACCTTGGGCAAGTCACTTAACCCCAATTGCCCTGCCCTCCACCCCTACAAAAAGCAAAAACCAAACAAATTCAGTAAAATCATATTTTGTAAAGATCAAAAGTGAGAAGTGAGAATAATAACATTAGTATATATTTATATTATATATCAAGTATTGAATTTTTATGATTTAGGTACTTTCTTCACAGCAACCTTGCGCAGTTTATACTGTAAGCAAATTATCCTCATTTTACAAGTGAGAAAACTGAGTCTCACACAGATTAACTGCATTGACTATGAACCTATAACCTAACAAAGTACAAGATTAGTACGAGTCAGAATTTGAACCCAGATTTCCTGATTCAAGTCTGAGTTCTTTATCCATTATACCATCTTGCCTCGAGTCACTTCATAAATGACCAAAAAGAAAAGTCATACATATGTATTCTATTTTTAAAGCAAACTGACATGAAAATTTATATTTACAAAAGAAGTTAGGGGATGATTCTTCACTTTATAAAATGTTTCTACTAGGCTCTCAAAATAGAAGATACCCCTAGACCATTTAAAAAATATGAATCCAATCACAAAATATTGACATTGAACATTTAAAGTAATACGCTACCTGGGTAAAATGACAAATAGCTGCAGGTGTGGATGCCTAATCATGAAATAAGGATTGAGACTCTTTGTGGCACGACCAACACAAAAGGACAAGTGACAAGGTACATTAAAAAAGGTTTAATAAAGCTTCAACATTTTCCATATTACAAAGAAATGCTTAGAATCATTTGCAGGGTATTTAGTCTCAAAATTGAAGACACAGAGAAGATTTTAAACCGCAGATACTCTGTATGTCTTGCTAAAAATAATCCCAAAAGATTTAATTTAAAAAATAAGATGTTTATAGACAAAACAGTACTAAGTTCTGGGCCAGATAACCAATGGATTCCACTCAAAGTTGAGCAGTGCTGTCCTCATTAAAATAGTGGATGAAGAAGAGGGAGGAGGGTTGAGTACAAAGCACTGCCCTTTCAGAACAGATGTGGTCATGTTTCCAAAGAAGCTTTTAATTAGAAATTACTCTCCACATATTCTTTATTTGGTCGAGTGTTCTACTGATGCGTTTTCATAAAAAAAGCAACAAGAAGAGCTAGCAGAACCAAGCCCACTGATAATATCATCAGCCCACCATCTTGCAGTGTCCACAGCATCCATAAGCCTGTCTTGGAACTCAGTGATTCATCCAGAGTCTCTGCAGACATGTGTGCTTTTGTTCTTGAGCCATTTTCAAGCACATGTCTGAACTCCTGTGGAGAGACAAAAGGCGGTTTCAAGATGTTTATAAAGCAGTGTCTATGATACAGATCAAATGCTAAATAAACTCTCTATCAGATCAAGAATGTTTCCAGTTTCTCTACCAACAATGCCACCCTTTTGTTCTCATCCCATATTCCAGTTGTTATTATTTGAATCTAGAACAGGATGAAGAATTTTTGCAGTGACTCTATTAAAACAATCCCTCAAAAGAAATTAATCACAAAATTGATAAAGCAGCTAATAATAAGTGTACATCTCTCAGCTACAGCATAGTCTAAATGTTATTATTTCTCGTAATCCTCAGTGCCTGCACTGATATCCTGCTGGCTTCCCTGCCCTTTGATTCCTTAACACAGAGGTACACAGCTGGAGAACAAGGAGACCAATAGCACAGCAATCTTACCCTCAGCAGGATACCACCAATGTCAAGAACTTCTTTAGTAGCTCCGTGGTGCTCCAAATCTGCCCACAGGGCCTTTTCCCCCTGTCTCAAACACTCGCTTTCCTGTTTAGTATACTGGGGCTGAGAGCAGCCTGCTGAGGCTGCCATTCTCAGCTGATTTAAAAGTAACCTTAAAAGTGACACCAGTCACAAAATGGTCGGTCTTTTGACAGTATGGGGAAGCTATTCTCCTGTTTTTCAGAATATATCCACATAGGTCATGTTATTAGTAAAAATACTGCACAACGGATACTGGACCAACTAAACAGATTTTGTTTTCCTGGTAGCAACTTGGTGTCCGATGGTAAAGAAGTTCTTGATCTCTAAGATGTTAACTAAGGAGCAGAGAGGTTACTTACGGGGTTAGAGTTGGGGCATGAATTAAGTCTAAAGCCAGCTACTTGGCTCCCTATCCAATCCGCTGCAGGTCACTTAACCTCTCTGGGGCTCAGTTTCTTCATCTGTAAACTACAGCTGGAGTAGAAGGCCATTAAGACCCCTTCCAACTTTAAATTATATTATCTTACATATAAGTTTGTAAAACTTGCCTTACATATCCTTAAATATAATACTTTCAATTCAGCTATCTGCCAGGAGATAATTTATAACTGGCTAGATTTTCCCTAAGTGTGGCTAGCTAATTCTGAGAGCACTTAGGATATGATTCAGTCAATTATGTTTATCTTAAAAAAATGAAATACAATTCTTAAAATATAATTAATCCTTGTTAAGACAGGTCTAAACAAATGATTTACAAATTCAAGATATAAAGAAATATAAATACCTAGGTTGGACTTTCTCCCAGTAAAATTTAACTATTAAGTAAACATTATTTAATTAATGTTGTTTCCCCTCTCCACCCTCTTTTCTGGTTGGACCAGGGATTCATTAGTGTAGGAAACTCCCACATGAAAACTTCCTTAACTGACATAGAATAGCCACTTCTCTGCTACATCGAGGTTTCCTGGAACACTGAGAAATTAGAGTAACCATGGTCACAGAGCTGGGATACCTCAAAGGGAGGACTTGAACCCAAGAGTTTTTAACTCCAAAGCCAACTCCTTATTCATTATACCATATTATCTCATCTTTCCCTTTTTATTTTGAGAAAAATCATTTTCTCTCACTCATGTTATAAGTATATAAAAGACTAGAGATCTAGGCCTTCTTATGGTCCTCTGGCACCAACTAGAAGTTTTTCTCAGGACTTTCTAATTAAGTTACTCCTTAGGTTACAGAAACTCATAAATACTTTTTCCTAAGCTCATGACTTATCTATTATACTTTTTACTATACAGAAAACAGAAAAAAGTCATAGAAACAAATTTTAGAGATAATATGAAACTTGGAATTCATTTTGTCCATCTTTCTTACTTAAAAAAAACAAAACTTTTTTTTTTTTTGGTGGAGGTAGTAGAGACAATCAGAGTTAAGTGGCTTGTCCAAGGTCACACACTAGTAAATGTCAAGTGTTTGAGACCATATTTGAACTCTGGTCATCCTGACTCCAGGGCTGGTGCTCTATTCATTGCACCACCTAGCTGCCCCCCTCATTTAATTTTTTAAAAAATTTTATCTTAAATAATATTTTGTTTTTTTCCAATTACATGTAAAGACAATTTTTAACATTCATTTAAAAAAATGATGACTTCCAAATTTTCTCCCTCCCTCCCTAACACAGTAAGCAATTTGATATACATTATATACGTGCAATTATGTAAAACGTATTAGTTATGTTGTGAAAGAAGAAACACACCAAAAGAAAAAGATGAAAAAAAAAAGTGAAAATAGTATGCTTCAATCTGCAATTAGACTCTATCAGTTCTTTCTTTGGAGATGGATAGCATTTTCTATCATAAGTCCTTTGGAACTCTCTTGGATCATCACATTGCTGAGAAGAGCTACAACTTCCTTATTTTTACATAAAAAATAAACTAAGGTATTTGAGAATTTAAGTGATTTATTCAAGGTCACATAGCCTACCATCAAGGTGTCTGGGCTCCTAAGTTAGTACTTTTTCCATTATATTTTGTGGCAGAGCCATGTTACATGATCTTACCCTTAGTTCAAGGAAAAATTCATGACAGAGATAAATGGTCAAAGGATAGGAAAAGACACTTCTTGAAAGAACTGTGAAGTATTCATAACTACACTGGAAAAAATGCTCCAAATCACTAATAATAAGAGAAATGCAAATTAAAACAGACCTGAAGTTTCACCTTACACCCTGCAAATTGGCAAAAATAACAAAAAATGGCAACAGTCAATGGTAGAGGGTTGTAGTAAAGATAGGCCTAGTAATAAATTAGTAATAAACTGTTGGTGGAGCTGTGAAGTGGTACAATCATTTTGGAAAGAAATTTTGCATTATGCAAATAAAATTACTAAAGTTTTCATGCCCTTTGAATCTTGGGCTTATACCCCGTAGGAAGCCACTGATGAGAAGAAAGTCTCTAGACATTACAAAATGTTTATAGAGGCACCTTTTGAGAAAGCTAATAATTGGAAATGGCACAGAAATTCATTAATTGGAGGCATGGATAAAAAAAAAAAACTGTAGTACATGAATGAAAGGGAATATCCCTGTGCTGTAAGAAATTATGTATGTAATGAATACAGAGAAGGATGAAAAGATCTTCATGAACTGATGCATTATGAAATAAGCAGAAACAAGGAAACAATACACATAGTAACTATAATAACATAAATTGAAAGAACTAGATACCAAAAAACCACAAAGTAAATATAACAAAATTATAATGATCAAACAGGACTTGAATGAAAAGATATGAGAAGACACTCACAATCTGCCCATTTGTGGAGGTGGGAGGTCCACAGGTTGCACATTTTTGGACTTTTACAGAGTGTTAATCGGTTGTACCGGTATTTTTTTTTCCCCTTTTAAAGAACTATTATTTATCATTTGGGACTGTCCTCTGGGAAGGGCAGAAGGAAGAATACTTGGGATAATTATGGTGGTTTAAGAAATAGAAAATATGAACAAAAACAAAAAATTTATGACTATCTTTTCTAATCAGTAGACTCTTTTCTTGGCTACCAAGCCACTCATTCCTTCCTCCCATATAAAATGTTTGGCTTTAGTTTAAAAGTTATTTTGTATAGAATACAAAGATTATAAATACAAAGAACACAAATTCAAACCACTCTACAACAAACAAACAGCATTTTCAACCTAGCTTATTGTAAGAGATTTTCTGGAGAGTAAATCCCCTTTGAACATTCTGAACTAAAGGAAAATTTTAAAAAAATAGAATTATACAGTGGATGGATCAAAGTTTCTTATATATCACAAAACCACGTGAATTCATCTACATTTTATGTGCTGACAGGAGGTTAAAATCTGAAATGGCTGCTAAAAGTAAATTGCTGCATCAAGAAAAAGGTGTATTGTAGGGTGGAGCCTCTTCTGGGGTTGACTGAAGCAGTATATAGTTTCAGTGTTCTCTCCTACAACCACAAAGGTCTAGATTAAACTCAGTGATGATGATCATCTAAAGGCATTCAATGACACAGAATTTCAAGAGTACAAATTAAAACGATTGTTTCTGACCAAAGCTAAACTCTAGCCAATTAACTGAATATTTCAATTGTTAGCACTGTTGTGATACTAAGGAAAAAATGGGTTAGAAAGCAGTCTACCAATCTCAAAAGGGTAAATACACAGCTATGGCAAAGTGATATTTTCACAGAATTAATAAACACACAATGGACAGACAGTTACTTAGAACTTCACTAAAGAAATAATGAGAACTTAATATTTGTATTATAAGTGATAAAAGGCTAATTGTATGGTCATGTTTTTTTAAAAAAGTAGAACTTGGGAAAAGGCACTACTAAATTTCAAAGAAAACTAAGCATGTACAGTTTTTATAAAGGAAGGTAATTAGAAACTATCCCTAAGGCACTTAAACACTAGCAATGCAATTTCTTTTTAAAAATCAAGATAATTTGTCTTTTTATCAATTCATAAAGTTTTACTTACTGGGATTTTTATTACTCATGGAAACCAAAGTTTCCCAAAGCCACAACTTTACTTCTGAGACTGATCAGAATTCTAGAGAAATCATACTTCACTTAGAAATGTCTTTCACTGATACAACTCTTTCAGCCTGGTGAAATATAATGTAATGGATTTATCCAGGGGTTCATTTATCATAGCAGATTTGTAGCATACTATGACCACCCGTATCACCACTAGGCAGTTAGTTTTACATTAGCTTACCACATGCTACTTTTTCCTCTAAGAACTGAAATTTCATTCCTGTCTTATTGAATTTCTAAAAAAAAAAAAACTCACTTCCTAATCCCTAAGCTCATTGTCCTTAAATGGCAGATAAAAGTTAATAAGGGAGAAAGGTATGAGAATATTGCTTTCCCTCATGTTCACTGAGATTACGGGTCAAATTTCAGCTACTTTAGTCTTCATGTTGTTCCATTAAAACAAAGTCATTATAATGGAGGACTATGGAACACTGAACAGACTGTCAGACTTATTTGCTGTGTTAGTTTTGTTGAACTGTTTCCATTTCCTTCCCATTTCTTTTTTTATTTTATTCTTTGTTATTAGGGATGGCTCAATGTGTGTGGGAAGAATATATTTAGAAATGAAGATGATATTAAAAGTCAATTAAAACAAAATGCATAGATAAATTCAGTATATTGACAATGTAGTTCCTTATTTCTTCCTTCTTTAATTAATATCATTATTCAAGGTAGGTTGAATATCATTTATTCAACATCAAAACAGAAAAAAAATACCTAAAATAGAGCCAGTTTATAGTCACAAGACACTAAATGGGACCTGCATTAGATGTATTACTCTGCATAATGATGCTGATAGAATAAGATCAATTAACCCTGCCATTTTAGCTTCTTTACACCTCTTAAATTTTGACAGTATAAAAAGCATGGTTTTAGATTTTGTTAAAGAAAAGGATTATCTTCTCAAATCTATAATGCAAAAAAAAATAAGAGTTGATGTCAGTTATTTTAAGGCAGATACATAACCGGGATTTAAATGAGCAAAAACATAATTAAGTTCCAGACCAACCAAAACTATCAAATATATATCACTCCACAAATAAGGAAATTATCCCCTGTACACTGGGCTAGGACACTTTACAATTGGGGTATGACTTAGGAGAAACAGGAACATAATTATCCATAGAAGTGACAATATTTTGGCCTGATCTCATACCTTGGAATAACAATGCAAAAGTAGAGAGCTCTCTTCACCTCAAATTAAACAAATCTTTTATTCCTGTTCTGTTCTGTATGTATATATTATCTCTGTTTTGTGGGGAAAATACTAGGTCAGGGGTCCATGGTGAGTTCATGTTCTCTAAGTGGGAAGAGCTGTTGGAGTGCTCCCCTTTCCAAGAAAGAGAGACTAGAGTTCAGCCTAAGGTAGAGGCCTCAAATATGTAGCCTGTGGCTGCTCGCTGCTCCTGTGGGCAGCCTGAATTCAATTAAAATGTAATTAGGAAATCTTTAACAGTATAAATAAAAATACAGTAAAACACAGCTAATATTTTATTTGAAAACTAAGTCAATACAGGGCCTGCAGAAATCCTTATGTATGGCTCGGTATCCTTATGTATTGTTTCTATTTGAGTTTGACACCATTGGCCTAAGGCTTCTAGTGGGCACTTCACCATTGAGTGTTCTCAGGGTTTCAGTTTGCTTTTACATTTATTTTTCTTTGGATTTTTAATGGATCTTCAATTGAAATGGTAGGGAAACATATGGAAGAAGGGATAGGGTGAGCTTCAACAGACACTCCACATCCAGGGCATTTGACCATGTGGGCTCAGAGTTCTATCCTATCCACTCTTGGGGACCCTTTTCCCACTTCTCTGCCTCCTCATTGTACTTTCCTTCAGTACTTCTAAAGCATGATGTTTTCTTCTGGATGGCTAATGCCTCCACTGAAACACAGATCGAAACCTTTCAACCACCTAGTGGATGAATAGTTTGACAGAGAGGCTTATAGGATGTGTCAAGACTGAAGTATTTGGAGGGCTATGATGCAGAAAATGGAGTAGACCTCCAAGGCCCCTCCCCATTCTAGAACTTATTCTCATTGGCTCCAAATGCAGAATTAGGGACAATCAGTAGAAGCCGAGCAGAGGAACATACAGGAAGTTGAGAGCCTTAATGGAAGGAAACATTTCTTAACAATCAGAGCTGTCCAAAAGTGGGATGGGCTTCTTGCAGAAGCAGTTCGGCTTTTAAAAGATCATTTGTCTGTTCAGAATTTAGTTTGGACCAAATAATCCCCAAGGTCTCTATCAACTTCTGAGACTTTATAGCTAGATAGGTCCACCACTGATAGATTTCAAGTTGGACATCAGGACCACAATTACATCTTTTTCCAGCTCATGCAGTTCACTCTGGCTGGAAGAGCCTTCAGGAGCCCTGGGGGATCATTTCTCTGCCTCAACTGGGCATTACGTAAGGCTTTACTGGATACTCTTCTTAATCACCATAACAAAATGGTGCTTATTAAATATAACATGTACTTAATTGTAACAAGTCCTGTTCAACTTAAGAGTTAAGAAAAGTACAAGAGGCTCTATATTTTCACAGTTTCTCATATAAGACAGTGCAGGTTCTCATCCTACTCCTAATAGGCCGTCAGTAATGCATTAAGAATACATTTGTAGTTTACCAGTATTTTTCATTGTGAAACATATGAAACAAGAAAAAACACGGTAATGGACAGTAATAATAAAATGATCATGATAATTGAGAATTCTGACATACAGATTATATTGTGCATTTAACTTACAGGGATCTCTAGCCCATGGTACTGGATTTTAACCTTTTTATTGCCACTCATATGTCAAATGGATCATGCAATGCCATTTATTTAATACTGCACCTCACACAAAGTCATTTAATATTCCTTTCCTTGAAATCCTTGGCTACATCAAGCTTTGTAGGTATAACCTGTGTAGATGGTACATACATGGAAGTGGTATATTTTGGAGGAGATGATGGGGAAGAGGTTGGGGAGAATATACTTGATCTTACATCAGGAAATGCTGCAAAATGTGTTTTAATGAGGAACAGTTGGTCTGGTTCTGCTCAAGTAAAAGATGTCCCTGGAAGAGAGTTGCCACCTGTCCTCCCATCTTGCAATGCAGACTCTAAATGAGTGCTTCTGTCCCTGATACCTGCAGGTGGTTGCCACTGTCTTGCAATAACATTCTGTTTGCCAGCTTGTATGAAATTTGGCTGACTGACAACTATGGCCCCCTTATATTTCATGTAACTGTCAGGGACAGTAGGGTAAAGGGAAGTATTGACAAACTCCTTCCCCCTCCATTTTTGTAGACAATTAAATGTGACACTTTATCTGATATTATGTAATCAGGAATCCCCAATTACCCCCCAATCAAAATTTCCTCATATTTTCTATATGGCTTTTGCATGTGCTGTATATAACAAGTATTTATGTGTGTCAACACACACACATACACATTTATGTTCAAACCAAATAGGAAATTGCAAAATCAGACTAGATTATGTCTTTACTAATATTTTTAACATTTTACCACACACACACACACACACACATACACACACAACATATATGTACATATAACATCAGTGTTCTACTATATATACACATATATACATATTTATTGCCAATTTGTATGCTTTATTTTAGGGGCAGAAACAATTTAAAATTATATATCATTCATAATTTTTTCCTTCCAACAAAAAAAATCCTGTATCTTTAACACTGACAGTCTCATTAAAATTATGAAGAAAATTTCGAGGTTCTAATACAGAGAAACAGTTATCATGAACTTAGCATCATGGCAAGCTTTTCATCTTGTTTTGGTGGTAGCAGAGTAAACATAAGGTTTTGCTAATAAGGTATAACATTAATTATTAAAGTATCTACTGTATGATCAAATGCATTTCAGATTATATTCTGAATAATTCTGCCTTGACAACTGCCAGAGGTATATATCTTATGTGCTCTTGCATAGTCTCATTGATCCCTATCTTTCTGATGCCCTAGTCTTAGACTTTAACTATGCAGAATAAAAGAAATAACACAGTCACTTCAAAACCCAAGGCCTGGCATCTGTCCATCATGTTAACGCTTTCCCTAAGATTCTTCTTCATGTTAGTCAACAAAGACATGAAGATAACTCTTTAGCTCTGAACTGAGATTTTAATAGATTCAAAATACTTCTTATACGTAAATTCATTTCATGGCTCAGAGGCACTGTTAAGAGCTTTAAGTACTGGCTAACTGTAGTGAAAAGCTACTTGATCGTACATTTTGTTGTTGTTCAGTCATTTTTCAGTTCTATCTGACTCTGTGAACCCATTTGGGGTTTTCTAGGCAAAGGTACTGGAGTAGTTTGCCATTTCCTTCTCCAGCTCACTTTAAGGATGAGGAAACTGAGGCAAACAGGGTTAAGTGACTTATCCAGGGTCACATAGCGAGTAAGTATCTGGGGCCAGATTTGAATGCATGAAGCTGTCTTCCTGATTCCAAGCTCAGTGTTCTATCCCTGCACTACCTAGCTGCTTTTTAATGGTATATAACTCAAGATAAATTAGAGTTTGGGACCTTAAATAACTGAAGTATTGAGTAGAGCGATTGTATTGTGTTACCAAGCCTAAACATGGTAACTCTATATAATTACAACCCAATTTAAATATAAAATGCAATGTCAGACACGATAATGCAAATTAAATAATGGAACTGATCAAGGTCTGTAATCTTTCTTTGGCTTCAGCTACCATATTTGCCTCCACAAACTTTTGTTAAGTAGAATGTAAGCTCACTGAGGGTATGGGCTGTTTCATTTATTCTTTAATAAGATTATTTGGGCACCTCTAAAGGGAACAGAAAGAAGAAGAGGGTAAGAGTGAAAGTAGGAAGACCAACTGGGCAGTTTTTCCAATGGTTCAGGCAAGGGATCCAAGTCATTTGAGGACTTGGGTTCCAGCTGTAGCTCTGCTCCTTAGTGCTAGGTGATTCGGGGGCAAGGAACAGTTTCTTCATATCTAAAAGAAGGGAGTTAGGCTAGATGGCTTCTTGTGTCCCTTCCTGTTCTAATCATTCCTATGTTTGTGAAATAGAAGAAGAGAGCATTTCTTTTATTAGCTATATTTAATAGTTCTCACACCACTTCCTCCCAACCCTGGTTTTAACACTCATTCTACAGGCAACTACAGAATGCTTTAAATCCTGGGAAGCTGGGTATTTCCAGGGAAATTTTACTTAGGAATGCACGCACGCATGTGTACACACACACACACACACACACACACACACACACACACACACACTCTGAGCTGTGATAAAGAGGAAGATAGTCACCAGTTTACATATTCTGTGGCCTTTATATTGATAGTGGCACAAATCAGAACGCAGAAACATTAGGACAGCATATACTTGTAGCACAGGTGAGGTGAAGAGGAATGAAGCAAGGGTGAATGGGGAAAAGATGCTTTGCTGATAATGAAACCCTTTTGATAATATCGGAAACCACAACTAAAACCACTGTTCATTCCACTGGCTGAACACAGGAAGTGTTGCTCTTGGATGTTGCCGAGCATACAATTGCTAGTATTAAATTTAATCTTTAAGAAATCAATTCAATGCAAACTAATTCCTCCTCAGGGTTTCCTCCAACGAGGTAACCATGGGAGTGAGTTGGCAGATGTTTGGTTTGTATTTAAAATGAAAGAGAAGTCATGTGTGATGTTAGCTGTTATTATAGGTGCCCTCTCATTCTCTTCTAAGCATGATTTTCAAAGGCACTCACGCTATGAGTATGAGTGGAATGAATGTGAGGTACGGTTTTAGCACCATTCAGCTCCACAGGCTGTACAAAATTAGTAAAGGAGATGACAGGTGCTTGCTTCTGTCTCTGTCACATAATTAATTAGCTAAAAGGGAAACCCATTTCCTACAGACCACCATCACTGATTTCTGGCTTTGAAAATGCAGATAAGCCATTTGAGAGAAATTGTATGGCACATATTTACCTGTAATTACACTGAACTTTTTGTTTTTGAATTCAGGCTTCTGTGGTAGGCTTATTTCCAGACTGCTTCCATTACAGAGATTCCTACATGGTCACATAATAGTCTTTCAAATACCCATGGTTAGGGCACACATGTGTGTATGTATGTATGTATGTATGTGCATGCATGTGTGTGTGTCTTTCTCTCACATATGTGTGTGTATTTTTCGTCTGTTCTTATTCCTTCCATGGAGATAAAAAAAGTCAAGATGGCTCTATCAGATCAAGAATATTCCTTAAAAAAAAATTACATAGAGTTTAATGTTCAATGGTTTAATTATTCACATCTATGTTTAGGATAACTATGAAGTAATACATATTAACCATCACCTTCTAAACTTTGAAAGAAAGAAAAAACCCAAGAAGTTTAAAAATAGCAGATTCCTACTCTATGAGCACTCCTTAATGCTGGGTTGGGTTTCAAATCAGTTGTTCCTAACTTAATATTTTTTTCCCCTACAGAAAGTGTTATACATGGGGCCAGAGTTTTAGGGTAGCTAACAAAATCCTGTTGGGCATTTATTTCATGGAGCTCACCACTCCCTACTTCCTATTTTCCTAGTCTTAACTCTCCTCTGTGTACTCTACAATGCAGACCTGTATCCTTGATGCTTCTTGTACATGTCAATGTATCTCTGGAGTCTGTAACTTTTTTTTCAGAGTTCTTTTCCTCCTCCCCCATTTTATTTGCCAACCAATCAGCATTTCTTTCCCTTCTCACTGCAATCACAAAAGAAAAGAAATAGAAAAAACAAACCCATGCCCACAATGCTTTCCCTTCTTATCTTTACCCTCAAAGACTCTGTTCAAATATGACCTTCTGCAGGAATCCTGTCCTTGTCTCCCTACTCCTCCACCTATCCCCCCCATGTCATCCCGATGAGGTCATATCTTCCATCTCTTTAGTATCTACTTTGTATACATACAGTTGTTTGCAGGTAGTCTCTCGCTAGAATGTGGGCTCCTTAAAAGCAGGGGCTATGATTCTGCCTTTCTTTATACACCCAATATTTAACCTAGTGTCTTGCATACACTAAGCACTTAATAAATGCTTGTTGACTGACAAGGATTTATCTAAGCCGTACTGTAACTTTAGTACTATGCCAATGCTTGTCTAATACTGTTTGGGTAGTAAAAACAGAGTTCCAATTTGGGACTCTGGGAACAATCTTCTTCCACTCTAAGGTGAAACTGAGACTGCTAAATTTCTGCTTCCTACTAATTGTTGCAAGGACATGGAGTTTCTTTCTAGAAGTGGTGCAATGTTGTATCCTTCCCAAATTATGACAAAGGATGGAAGGCCACTTGGGGAATGCATGTGGGTGTGGTAGAAGAGAAGAGGAGAAAAAAAAGAAAGACAAAGAAAAAAGAAAGGGGCACAAAAGTCAGGTTGCTTAATATAGGCTTATTTGCAATAGCCACACGTCAAATTAAAAGGAGCTGTACTAAACTTTCCAAATATCATTTAGTTTTTTAAAAAGCTGGAAAGTTTGTGTCCTAAAGAATTCTGTTGTTTGACTTCTTACCATCACATAAAAACGAAGAGCCGTGAGCCCACAAACAGGGAACTTTTCTTCAGCTCTAACTATGACAAACCTATCTCAATTTGGTTTTAATTTATAGAGCATCCTAGACCCATCTTGCTTAATTAGCTCGAGAACACTGAAGAAGTCTCGGGTTAGGGCTGATTTCTGAAGCAGCGGTTCTTAACTTGTGGGTCGCAACCCCTTCGGGGTCGAACGACCCTTTCACAGGGGTCACAGGGGGCGCCTAAGACCATCAGAAAACACATATTTCGGATGGTCTTAGGAACCTCCTCTGTTTCCAGGTGGGTCCACCCACATATGACTATTAAAGGGTCGCGGCATTGGGAAGGTTGAGATCCATTGTTCTGAAGGGTCATAGTGGTTGAACACACCGGAGAATTCTGACCTATGGTCAAACTGTGGGGATTGAGTAGACTGAGATCACTTTCATGTGGCTGAATGCAGAGCAGCCTTTTGAGTTAAAGGATCTTGGTTCTGCTGTTTGTTCCCTATGTGACCAGTAAGTCTTCACACCTCTTGGGCCTTCACTTAACTCATTTGTTTAAAAATAATAATTTGTTTTTTTAAAAGGGTATGGACTTGATGATTTTAAAGTTTCCTTTAAATCTGAAATCTCTAGACTCCAGGTGACCTTGGATCCCCAAAGACTCTGGGAGATCATGACAAACTAGAAAAGCTTCAGGTGTGGGCCCAGTGATAAGCTTTAAGTCCGCTCTCCAAGGACCAGCCCTGGCTGAGGTCTGAGAGAGGCTTATCATCATGTTGGCTTCAGACCAATGATTTTTTTTTTCTACCATAACAAATTCCAAACACCATCTACTAAGGCACAGAAAGCTGATCTATGTTGGTAGAGGGAATACCTAAATCAAAGATCTTAAAGTGTACTTAATTAAGCACACGGGTACTGTGTAGTAATAGCTGCATTTCTTATAGGTGTAGCAATTAAGGTATACAAAGCCAAGCAAACTGACCAGTATCAGAGGTGGAAAGACATGTATGGTCTTCTGCCTCCCACTCAACTGCTTTATTCACTAAAAGGTCCCTCCATTTAAAGAGAGCTCAGTTCAGACATCTCATTTCTCCCCTTGCTACACTACTCTGGACTTTTTCACCATGTCCCAAGAAGCTCAGTATTGGGGTACTCTCACCAGCCTTGGTCCTCTCTGACTGGAGAGTGGAGCCGTGGACTCCAAACCTCCATTTAAGGAAGGAGGCTCAGACGTCTCCTTGTTTCTCACTTGGCTGCACCACTTTGGGATGTCTCTGGCTACTCCACCATACCTCCATGCCTTTTCCTTCCTCTCCTTCCCCTAGGCTAGTTGTGTTTTCCCTTAGTGTCTCCCAGGGGTCCTCAGCAGCCCCTAGGGTGGGTACAATCAGTGGCTCAGTGGCTGCTGCCTTCAACAAGCCACTGAAGCTACCTTTAGGAAGAGGAAAATCATCACAGGTAATTGCACAATTAGTGATGCAACTGAAATGAGTGCTAATTACTCTGCATTATACCACATATATGGTACCTTGGTTGGTATTCAAATTGGTACCCTAAAGATGTCATATATGTCCTGAGTATATTTTGAACTAGTGCACTGATGCTGATAAGCACAAGAATTAATTCTGCTTTTTCACTGCACCAAGTAAAATATGATTCTTCAATATGAAACCCAGTCTACAGAACCGTACTAATTCATAGATGAGCCTCATGAATTGTCAACTGGTAATTCAGAGGGTCAGTGAGATGAAGTCTGAAGAAAAGCCATGCCTAAAACA
>CM053587.1:210520386-210540481 GCA_028646515.1 Pseudochirops corinnae
GGTCTTCCTCTCACTTCTATGATCTCTTTGGGATACAACCCCAAAAGTGGTATTACTGGCTCAAAGGGTATGCAATTATTTATAGCCTTTTGAGCATAGTTCCAGATTGCTCTCCAGAATAGTTGAATCAGTTCACAGCTCCACCAACAATGCATTAGTGTTCCAATTTTTCCACATCCTCTCCAGCATTTGTTGTTTTCCTATTTTGTCATCTTAGCCAATCTGACTAGTGAGATGTCGTACCTCAAAGTTATTTTGATTTGCATTTCTCGAATCGAGTGATTTAGAGCATTTTTTCATATGCTTATAGATGTCTTTAATTTCTGCCTCTGAAAATTGCCTGTTCATATCCTTTGAGTCGTATTTCTACATAACTTCACAACAGCTAGGGAAAAATTGATAGACAAATACATTAAATCTTGCATATATACACTCCAAGGAAATTAAACATAAGAGAGAGAAATGAAACTAAAATATAATATCTACCAAGGTATTTTTAGCAGTATTCTTTGTGGTAGCAAAGAACTGGAAACAGTGCCCATTAATTAGAAAATACCTTATATGTGAATATAATGGAATATTGTTATTCTAATACAAATTTAGAGATAATTTTCCCTTAAAGCTTCCTTAGTTGCATGCATCTCATACCTTTGTATATGCTCTTTGATCATTGTCATGTTCTTTGATGAAATTTTCTGTTGTTTCTTTGATTTGTCCTTTGACTCAACAATTCTTTAGAATTAACTTATTTATTTTCCAACTAATTTTTAATTCTTTCTTCATAGGCCCTTTTTTAATATAATTTTTACTGCAGTAGATGAATAGTAGGTGAACATTTAGTATTTCTATATGGTTTTTCTTTATTTGTTTATGAAGTTTTTATATCCCAGTTAAGGCGTCCAGTCTTTAAAAATATAGTTATGAAATATGTGTCACCAAAGATCTGTTATCTCTATAAGTCTTATACTTTTTGTTGTTGTTAGATTTGTTAATATTAGAAAGGGATATATTGAGGTTCCCCACTATTATAGTTTTACTGTCTTTTTTGCCTACAATTTGATTAACTTTTCCTTTAAGTATTTAAATACTATGCTGTTCAGTAAATTTATAAAGTATTGATATTGCTCTGTTATCTATGTTGCCTTTATGCCGCATAGATATTTTTATTATATCATTTATTCTTGTTGTATCGATTTTTACTGTAGTCTGGTCTGAAATCATGCCAATACATCTGAAGTATAACTTCTATTCAAGGCCCTCATTTTAACTCCATGATAATCTTTATGTTTCAAGTATAGTTCTTGTAAACAACACATTATTGGATTCTTTTGTTCTGATCCATTTTGCTGTAGTCTTCTGTTTAATGGATGAGTTTCTCCCCATCACAGTTATGATTGTTTTTTATTTCTCTTCTAAATTTTCCTGTACTTCTTTCTTTATATTCCAAATCCATTGTTCTTTCTTTTGTTTCTTTGGTGATTCTTTACATCACAGATTCTTTTCTGCCAATTATTTTTGCTCATTAGGACTTAAGTTCTACTGTAGTTCTTATTTCTCTTCTAAACCTCTTAAGAACAAGGTATTTTGGTTCCTTGCTCTTTTCCAGTTCCACAAAGACCTCTGTCTCATCAGATATTGGATTATTTCCCTTTGTTTTGCAGTATTTATTCATAGATATCTGAAATCCTTTACTGGATCTGAAAGTCATATCTCCTTCTTCTGTTAATGTTTATTATCTGCTTTCCTTGAAGGTCTTCGAATTTTCTTCATCCTCAGATCTTTGATAATTTCGTTAGTTTTGCTCACTTTCTGACTCCCTCCTCTTTGATGGGGCTTTCCCTGCTACTGAATCTCAGTGCTTCTCAGTCTCTTTCCCACACTGGGAAATATGTGGTTTACCAGTCCCCATGTCCATATAGTGTCTTATTCCAGTGTTCTGGCCCACTCTCTCTGTTCTTCAGATCTCTGGACTGGCACCAACCCTTTAGAGTGCCAACCAACTGGTGCTTTGGGGTTGATTTCTATAGTGAAGTCAAAGTAGTATCAGTTAATTGGTTTGGGTTTTGATTTCTTTTTTATCTTCTTTTGGGTTCCAGGTGTCCTAGGTCATGGACACTGCTGAAGTTGTTTTATCTTTTATGCCTAATTTCCATTTTAAGGGTATTTGAGGGGACATGAGGATCAGAGAAAATATCTAGTCTTTCCTCTTGTTGGTCACATGACCCACAAATCTCCACAGTTATGACTGTTAATGTATATTTACATTTATCTTGTCCTCTTGTAGTTTTTCCTCTTATGCCCCCTATTTACAAAGAAGGTGATGAAAAAAGAGTTTGCCTAATACTTGTAATCTGTTAATGATACAATCTGTTTCTGCTTTGTTGCCTCTCTTCTCTTTCCTTTCCCTACCCCTCAATTACAGGGTTGTGTTTTTTACTCTTTCTTTTTTAATCCTTCTTCCACACCTCTCCTTCCAGCATTGGATTTTTGTTTGTTTGTGACTGCTCTTTTACTTATCTTGTATTCCCTATCCCCTATTTCCCTGTTAAGTTAATATATTTGTAGGTGTATGTGTAGGTGTGTGTGTGGGTATGGGTGTAGGTCTTGTCCTTTATCCAGTTCGGATTCAGCCCAGATCCAAGAGACTTCTGTTTTCCCATATTCCTTCCTCCATGTTTGCAATAGTCTCCACCTTACGCACCTGGTTATGTCATAGTGAGTTTCCCTTCCCTTCCTCCTCCTTTACATCCCAGTATAGTCCTTTCCATTTCCTTCTCTTAAGAATACCAAGAACAAAATCACTCCCAGGCCATCTGCCTATCTTACTGAACTTTTTCCCTAACTTTTGACCACATTAGGAATCTGAGAGAAAATTTGTTTCTTCTTCCTGTATTATCGTGAATATAATTCATCCTTGCACAGTCACCTCTAATTAATCAAATGTATGTACCTTTCTGTATTTTTTGGTCTCCTATGTTTTCATTTTAAAGTGTCTACTCATTTCTGACTCATTTTTTTTATCAGAAATACTTGAAAAAATCCTCTGTTTTGTTAAAGGTCCATCTTTTCCCCAATAAGGTTATGCTGTTTTGCCCAGTAAGTTATTCTTGATTGTAAGCCCTTATCTTGTGCCTTATGTAACATTCTATTCTAAGCTCTTTGCTCTCTAAGAATGACAGATG
Source organism: Pseudochirops corinnae (assembly GCA_028646515.1). NCBI lineage: Eukaryota > Metazoa > Chordata > Mammalia > Diprotodontia > Pseudocheiridae > Pseudochirops > Pseudochirops corinnae. The sequence continues at coordinate 210,523,569 of CM053587.1, forward strand.
CCACTCTCTTTTTTTTTGACCAGGAAGTTCAAGATTTGGGCTGTGATGTTCCGGGGAAGTTTCATTTATGAGATCTAAACAGTTTGTGACTCTTGAAATAGCATGTCCAAGCTAATTTTTTGGGGGGGGGTCATTATGATTTTTTGGTAATCTGATGAATCTTTGGTGATTTCTGTTTGACCTGATATCCAAATCCATTGTTTTGTAAAGATATTCCCCAGTTTTTCTTCTGTTTTTTTAAAACTTTGGATTTTTATTATAACATTTATTTTTCTACCATAGATTTACTGCTTTCTATTTGACCTGTTCTCATTTTCAAGGAGTTCAGTTCTTGAATGAGGTATTAATTCTTCTTGCTACTTTGTCCTCCCTAGATATTCCATGTTATATCTCCTGTTTAATTTCTTCTAGTTGATTTTGTAGTCCTTGGGGTCAAGACATTATTTTCTCTGAGACTTCATCTGAAATATTTTGTGGAGCTTTTACCAATTGGACTTCTCTCAGGCTAAGTAAAATTTCTTCATTGTGTTTGGCACACACATGCATGCGCATGTGCGTGTGTGTGTGTGTGTGTGTGTGTGAAGGTTCAGTTTCTGGATTGAGGATTTCTGCATAAGACAAACTCTACTTCCATATTCATTGATAGATTGGGTAGGCCCTGCTTGATCCTGAGTTTGGTGGCTAAAACTAGGCCCTTCTTTCTGCTGGAATTATCTGGCCTATTCTCCTACCATAGTTCAGGTCCAAGTTTCCTAGGTAGTAGATTGTGCCAGGGCTGCCCAGATGTTAGGAGGGAAGGGATGGAGGAAAACAATTTAGAAATCAAAAATTTTTTAAAAAAATTGTTAAAATTTCTTGTTTACATGTAATAGAGGGGGGGAAAGGTCTTCCATAATCTGATTCTAATATACCTTTCTATCCTTTTTTTTTTTTAAACATCACTCCCTTTTGTATGTATTTTCTGCCATCTCCTGTCTGGACACTTGTACAGAATTTCCCCCAAGCCTGAAATACAGTCCCTCCTTATCTCTTAATTGCTGAAGCCTTCATTGATCTTAACTGCCCATCCCTACTCCTCCCACCCCTAGTAAAAAGTGATATCTCCCTCCTCCATTTTTCTTATATAACACTTTGTATTCTTCTTTGCCCCATCACAGTCTGTCTTCTGTTATATGTATTTGTTTACATCTGGCATTGTAGTGAGCTCTTAGAAAGCAGTTACTGTGTCATGTTTTCATATCTCCTTCCCGCCTCTCAGTCCTTTACACATTTATTTAATTGAATTTATCTACATTCTTCCCTTTGTCTTAGCCATTTGTATATATGTTTCGTCGCACCACCCCATTAGCTTTTTAAGTTCTTTTAGGGCAGGAATTGTCTTTTTTTTTTTTTATTTATGTGTACCTAGCACCTGCCAAAATACCTTGAATATCCTTGTTTTTCTAATGGATCTGTGATTTCCTTGATTTGAGTGGGTAGTTCTTCTGGCACAACTCATCCATGATTTTTATCCATTACAGTTTTTAACTATGTTCTTTCATAAATCCTCCATAATCCGCCCAACGTACTAATATCTTCTTTGTGTATTTTAAGATTACTAGTATCAGGCAGGGGTGGTAGTGCATATATGTAATCCTGGCTACTGGGGAAACCTGGTGGATTTCTTGAGCTTAACACTTATGAGATGCAGTTGATGAACTGATGAAATGTCAACACTGAATGGGGGTGGGGGTGGAGAAGGTACTAGAGACTACCTAAAAAGAGGCAAATCAATGTTGGTCAGAAACGAACAGCTCAAAGCTACCAGGATGATCTATAATGGGATCAGGACTCTGAGTAACCACTACACTTCCAGCCAGGGTGATATAGGAAGACCTGGTCTCAAAAAGCAAAAATAAAACAAAACCAGATTTTGATGTCATGCAGCATTTGTTAAACTGAATTAAACTGACTTTAGTACTCCTCTCTCCTTATCATGTACCCATCAGACTGCCCTTGATGTTGCTTCTAATTGGCTGACTCCTATATAGAAAGACTGGGAGGAGAGCACATAGTACTATCTGCCATGAACCCTATCCCCCTTCATGGATGGTCCTATCTACTGGTGATGCCATACTCAAAGGCTTATCCGTGTATTTTGCCCTGGGTCCCAGCTTCCTAACATTTCTTTTCCCAAAGATTGTCTCAGGAAGTTAGAATCCCATGACATAGAATTAGAGGCAAGTAACAATTAGAGTCATAGGATTATCTGTCTAGAGGTAGAAGGGACCTCAGAAGCCTTTGAGTCCAACCCATCATTTGAAAGTTGCAAAAGCTGAGCCATTGAAGTATGGAGGCTTTGGAAGCAGGAGGCTTCATGGAGATAGGAGGTCTTGAACTGTTCTTAAAGGATGTCTAATTTGAGGAGAGAAGAGGAAAAGAAAGGAGATCCCAAGTGAGAAGAAAATAGAGACAGAAATGGTTATCAACCCTGCATTTGGAGGGCATAGGAAGGAGAATGACCTTGACAAGATATTTTATCTCTCTTGGTCTGAATTTGTATATCCTGAAAATGAGGATTTGGTTAGACTTGATCATTGCTGAGGTTCTTCCTAATAGCCAGAGAGGCATCCTTGCCTCTATCTAACTGTCTCTCTTCTGATGGAACTACAAGGAGATAGTGTTATCTGTAGCCCTCCGCATTATACAGGCCCATTATTCATTATAAGAATTTGCATAAATAGCACCGATCTACTCACCATTATTTAGTGTTCTTGGGAAACAGAGGTGTACCTCACTTACTTTATAAAAATGCAGACACCTATCACCTTCACTATTAAAAGACAGAACTACAGTCAATATATATTATAGGTAATGGTAAGTATGTATGCATAGCTACCCAACTACATTAATTCCGTTGCTGAGGAGAAAGCAACATAACTCCTCAATATTCCACAATTTCCTATAATATTAGATTAATTTTCTGAAAACTTAATAATGTTAGCAGAAGTATAATTATAGACTTCTTCAAGAACCATTGACAGGTACTTATCCTAAGTTATAAGCAGCTCACACTGTGAACTGTGTGCAAACATTAAGTTTTCTCTCACAGGAATATACTTCAGTACAATCCAAGCTTGCCCATTGGATTTCATAAATATGACCATTGAAGCACAAACAGAAAGTTGAAAAAACTTTCTTGCTTGCATCTTGATTTTTGAATGACTAATATTTAACTCTTCTTATCTTTCATGGATAAGTCTCTCATGGGTATCATCTATGAGACCTTACAACCTTTGGCTAATCAATCTTCAAATGATGAGTTTTGGAATTTGAGTTTTGTAGGATTTTATACAGCTGGGTTCACATTTCTTAAATGTCTATAGCAAGAACATGTTGACAAGTCTCTTATCTAAATGGAAAGAGGATTTTTTTCAAGTCAGCCGGCTAACCTGATGTGATTTGCAGGGTTGTTTGTCAGGCAGCAAAGCCAAAAGGAGTTCATGCTACAACCAAATAATATATCTGGTTTGCTGTGTTAGACATTTTGGCAGCACCATAAAAAATAACTGATACTTTAAAGGATACATTTCACAGTGGGATAAACTTGGAAAGGATGATGGTTTTCAGTATAGAGAGATTTCTTGAGTCAGCCTTTTATCTATATTCACATTATAGCTATGAAAAGGATAGGTTTCAGCTGTACCTTTTCTCACTTCATGCCATTGTTTCTTTGATCCAGCAACGAAATCCTAGTCCTGTATTTCTGACATCTTCAAACTTTTAAAGTGTTAGATTCACTAGAAATTATTATTTGCTTGCCACAAAATTATATGACAAAAAATAGACGATTGGTGCAAAGGTAAACATTGGAAGATGAAAATAACTTTGGAAACAAGTGAGCAAGGCTTGAAAATATACATAAAACATAAAATGTTTAAATGGCAGTGTTTAATCTGCTGCTAGTTGGAGACATTTTCCTCAGCCCCTCATCACTCAAATAAATGTTTATTATTATTCTTTCCTATTGCCAAAATATTTCTACAAACTTGGATTGAAAGCAGCTTGTTCTGGCTGATTTTGCAACTTGGTTACAAGAAACAAAATGATGTTTGAATGGATTTGTTTTTGTTTTTAATTATAAGCCTTCATTATCTGTGGTAAGGGAGGGACTAAGATCAGATTTTCTGATCAGCTATGTGATAAAATGATAAGATTTCCAGTTATGCTGATTTTTTTATTATCATGTTAGACTTCTCACAGGACATTTGAATTGGTATAAGGCTGCCCTTGTTTCAGCTGTTGAAATAATTAGCAGCTATCTCAGCCTGCCTTAAATTCAGGCAGAGAGTGTACTGTTAGGCACACAGTAGGAGTTTGATAAATATTTGCTGAATTGGATTGAATTAATAAAAAAAATTATTAATAATTTATGTTTGGAGTCTATGAAGGCTAATGTCATCTTTCCCAGAGCAGATATGTAGTGCAGTGGATAGAGTGTTAGACCTGGACTCAGGAAGATCTAAATTCAGATGCAGCCTCAGATACTTACTAGCTATGTGACCCCAAGCAAATCACTTCATCTCTGTTGGCCTGAGTTTCCTCCTCTGTGAAATGAGAATGAGGCTGTCACCTACCTTTCAGGGTTGTTGTGAGGATCAAATGAGAGACAATGCTTGTAAAACACTTAGCCCAGTACCTGGCATATAGTAGGCACTTCATACTTGTTTCCTCCCCTTCTTCCTTTCCTCTCATTTTTTTCTTCTTCCCACAGATTGGTGAAAGACAGCAAGTGCTGGTAACTGAAGAATCTTTTGATTCCAAGTTTTATGTTGCACACAATCAATTCTACGAGCAGGTAATAAGTTCTGTTGTAAAATTTGCTATAAATCTGAGCTTTTCCCTAACAAGAATAATAAGTAATGAAAATGAAATCATTCACATAAAATCAATGAAGAAAAAAGAACCTGTAGCATCAAGACTGGCTCCAGCCAGCTGGGCTGAACCATAGAAATCTTTATGGAGTTTATTCTACTCCCAAAATGTTTGCAGCAGAGTTTACATAGTGAGTGTACTTTAATTCACATTAACCTTTAACAAGGCCAGTCTCTGACTTTGGGAGTTTGGGACTACTCAGTTGTAAATGTAGAATGGAAGGTAGAACTGGGGGGCACTGTCAAAATTCATACAACTTACCAGAGATAACTTATTAAAAGACATTCTGAAGATAAGGAGGGTCTTTGTGAGAGACACCGGGATGAAAGCAGAGATCCCTTACCATTTCCTTTTTAGCTACCAGTTTTGTCATAAGATCATAGATTTAGAGCTGGAAGGGACCTTAAAGGTCAGGGTCCAACCCTGTCATTTTAAAGATGAGGAAACTCAGGCCCAGGGAGATTAAGTAATTTCCCCAAAGTTATGCAGTAAAGAGGTGACAGAGATTGAATTTGAAATTGGGTCCTCTGCTTCCACACCTAGCACCTTTTCCACTGCATCATGCTGCCTCCCACTTTTCCCAGAGTCTACCTTGGCTGTGATGGCAGAAGACAGAGAAGAAAAGGAGATCTGCTCCTTAGATCAGTTCAAATAAACTGGATGAGAAAGCCTAGACTAGATTTTACATTAACAGTAACAATAAGTTGGAGGCAGGAGGCAGCATAGATTCTGTAATCATCCATACCCCTGTTCTGCTCTTGCTGCAGAGAATGGTCCACTCTGATGGTAGAGTCAGAGAATGGTTCTTTTATATGTTTTAGGAAAAATGGAGAGCTTTATGATGAGATAGAGGAATTGAATATAAATGCCAACGTATAGCTGAGATATGGGTGTAGAGATTGGGGAAGGTACGGACAGAAGGAGAAAAGGCCTATTTCAGTGAAAATTATGCATACATGATGTTTATCTAATTGCCTTTTATGAAATCATATATGTACACATATACATATATATATGTAAAAATATAAAATCTTTTCTGCCACTTTTCTACATGCTATTCCTGAGTCCCTAAGAGTAGCTAATAATAACAGCTACTGCTACTTCTACTACTAATATTACTACTTCTACTACCACTACTCCTACTCCTACTGCCCCTACTACTTCTGCTACTACTGCTACCACTGCTACTATACTGCTACTACTGCTATTTCTACTCCTACTGCTGTTACAACTACTACTACCACTGCTACTACAGTTACTATAACCATTGCTACTACCACCACTAGCACACTACTACTGCTGCTACTATAATTACTACTGCCACTGTTACTACCTCTACTACTACTACTACCACTACTACTACTACTACTACTACTACTACAACTACTATTACTACTACTACTATGATTGCTACTACTTTTCTCAGGAGAAAAGAAGTCAGTTTTTTTCTGTGAGTTTTTCTTTGTGTTAGCCACTAAAAGTTCTGTGATTGGCATGGTAGACTAGGCTGCTGCCAGTCGGTCAGCACTGGTGGTCATCTAGGTGCCCCTTATAGGCAGCACAAAATAAGACCATGAAAAGAATAGATGGAATTTGCTTCTTGTTCTCAACTCTGTATAACCTGAGTGCTTAACACTCATTTTCAAGCTGGACAGCAAATGCACAGGAGTCATTGCTGTGGCACACTCAGAAGGAAGGGTAGCTTGCAGATAGAATAAGGATTCTCATCATTCCATGTTTTAACTTGAAGCTACATCACCATCCTTGTATCTTTTCCTTGTATCCCATAGAGGAGCATTCTTTTACAGGCCAGAATGATGCTTAGCCACAGGGAAAAGACTGTCTGACTGCATTACTACTGCTCCTTCCTTCTTCCCCTTCGCCTTTCCCACTTGGGCTTTTGTCTCAGCAGGGAACTTTTTTCATTTTAAAGGCAATGGCATGCCTCATTAACTGTTTCCTTCCATTTAAAGAGGAAGGATTTTTTCCATTTATTAAATAATAGGGGAAGGAGGAAGCTTTTTGCTATTCATTCAGGTCAAAGCATAAGACCAGGGGTTTGGCAACAGATATTTTACCCTGGAAGATTATTAAACTTCAAGTTTGCTATCAAGATTTTTTTTAACTAAAAAAAAAAAAAAAAGATTTTTTTTTAACTATATAAACTCTGACAGGTTCAAAGCAAGAAGAAACCTTACCCCCAGTTTCAGAAATTCATAATTTAGCTGTTTTAACCTCCCCTTCTTCTTTCCCTCAGTTTCCATATATTGAAACTGAGGCCCAGAAAGGGTGATTTCCCAGAGTTATATGACTAATAAATAGCTCCTTCCATCACATCAGAGATTTAATTTACAGGTATTGAAGACCATTTTAATTAATTTTTCTGATATGTAACTTTACATAACAACTTACAGTGTAGGACTAGAGGTCATTTTTTCCTGAGTCATTATCCTCAGTATTCCTCAGAATAAGGCTGTGTATGAGAAAATCCAAGTTCTAGTTGTCTTTCTCTAAGAGGTTTGGTGCAGATCTGATTAACTTAGCTTCTCTCTCTTTTTTCCCCATGACTGAGTATATCAAGGATAGCATCAGAATTATTGTTTATAAAATAAGCTGAGATACAAAGGTGAATCTGTCATTAGAGTGCATTGTATCACAGCATATGAGTTAGTAGATTTATGCTGCATACTCATCTAATGTATATTCAATTGATATTATATACTTGCTTGAAATAAACTTTCAAAGAGCTTCTGTTCTAAAAAAGCTGTACAATAAAACAGGCAAACCACAAAGACAGAGAAGGAAATGTTTGAGGTAAACTAGGTATCACCAACTCTAGTAAAAAGAATCCTTTCTGACAGATTCATGTGAGTTAGCCAAAAGAAGTCTCATTTCAGAGAAGCTGATTTTTAAAGAGTAGGACTTTAGAAGTGACAATCAAAGTGATTGTATGAGAAAAGGAAAGACAGCAATCTGCCTCAGACCGGGATTTTGGAGAAGTTTTCTTTTACCTGCTCTGCCTCCATCTCCAGTCTCTGAATGAAGAAAATAAGTAAATACATGCAATACTATATTTCAAACATCACCTAAAACTATCATGCTGACAACTGATAGGATATCTAGTAAAAATGACTTTTCATTAGAATTGCCTCAGCTGATTTCATTGAGAACTTAAAGTTACTTAGGTATGGTTAAGTAACAGCTCCTAAGGACTAGACTTTGAATGCAGTCCCCTCCTGGCTCCAAAGCCATCATTGTTCCTCTATGTAGCATCCCTTGTATCTATCAATTAACTGTCAATAAACAAGTTATTTGTACAGTTTTTCTTGTATGGAGACAGCAAGGTGGCACAGTGGGTAGTGTGCTGGGCCTGGAATCAGGGAGACCTGAGTTTAACTCCAGCTGCAGCGACTTAATACCCAATGTCTCTGTTTGCCTCAGTTTCCTCAACTAGAAAATTAGGATTAATAATAGCATCTCATGTTAAAAGGATAAAATGAGCTATTACTGTAAAGCACTTGGCAAATCTTATTTGTATAAATGCCAGTAATGATAATAGTTACTACAACTACTACTACAGTGGGCTAGGCACTCGGTTAAGTTCTAGGAACACAAAGAAAAGTGAAAACAGTCCTTACCCTAAAGGAGCTCATATTCTATTTTTGGGGTGGGGGCCATACATAAATAAGTGAGTACATACAAGGTCTATATACAGAGTAGATGGAAAGGAATCTCATTGGGGAAGGTATTAGCAGCTAGGGATCAAGAAAGGCCTCCTGCAGAAGTTGGGATCTGAACTGAGTCATGAAGGAAACCAGGGAAACTCAGGAAAAGATGAGGAAGGAAGAGTCCACATTCCACATGTATATTCCACATATAGGGGATACTCAGTATAAAAACTCAGAGGCAGAAGATAGAACATGTTATATGAGAAATGGCAAATCACTTCTCCATACACTTCATAGAGTGTATGGAGAAGAGTACAGACTGGAAAGATAGAAAAGGGCAAAGATACGAAGATCCTTAAATGTCAGCACACTTTATATTTTACCATGGAAGGTAATAGAGGATACAAGGATACACAAGAATTTATTCAGCCAGCAAGAGGTGGGGTGAGGGAGTGTGACATTGGCAGACCTGTCCCTGAGAAAATTTCCATCAGCTGAATGGATGATGGATTAGGGTAGGGAGGGACTTGAGGCAGGAAGGCTAATTTAAAGGTAATAGCAGTAGTCCCCATAAGAGATGAGGACCTGAACAAAATTGATAATTGTGTTAGTGGAAAGAAGAGGAACGTATACAAGAGGCGCTACAAAGGTAGAAATAACAAAATTGAATATCTGGGGTGAGCAAGAATGAGGAATTAAGGATAATACCAAGAGTACAAGGCTAGATGAGTGAGAGGATGGTCGTGGCTTTAACAGCAACAGGAAAGTTGGGAAGAGAAAGATGAGTTCTGTCTTAGTCATATTGATTTTCAGTTCAATAAACATTTATTAAGCACCTGCAATGTGCCAGATACTGTGCTAAGCACTGGGGATACAAAAAGAAGTAACAGACAGTCCCTGCCATCTCAGAGCTTACAATCTAATGAGTTACTGCCTTCAGCTGCCTACAAGGCATCCATTTCAAGACATTTATTAGGCCATTGATGATGTGAGACTGGGACCAGGACAGGTGGTAGGGCTTGATTTTAGATCTTGTAATCATATAGGGAATAATATATAAGGATAATAACTAAACCTATCAGAGCAGATGAGATTACCAAAAGAGTTATTATAGGAAAAAGAAGAGAGCTCAGGACAGAGCCCTTGTGGGACACCCACAGCTGGTAGGCATAGTGTGAATGGAGAACCAGCAAACGAGACAGGTAGAAGGAGAACCAGCAATATCATAAAAACCAAGTGTGGAGAGAGTATTCAGGAAAGAGATGGTGATCAAGTGTTGAATACTGCAGAGAGGTCATAAAGGATAAGGATTGAGAAAAAGAAGGGGCAAAAAAGCCATTAGCTTTGGCAATTAAGAAATCATTGGTACCTTTGAAGAGAGAAGTTTTAGTTCAATGATGTCAAAAGTCATATTACAGGAAGTTTAGAAAAGTAAATGGAGAGAAAAGTGTAAGTACCTAGCAAAAAAAATTACTTTTTCAAGGAGTTTAACTGAGAAAAGGAGAGACATGGGATTGGTTGTTATCCTTTGTTCTCAAAGATGAAAATGATATTACTATGTTGAGGTTGCTGTACTGTGTATCCAAATGTGGCTCATCAGACCAGTACACTTAGAAGGCTCTACAACAGGTTGGTCATAGATAGCCCATATGAACATTTGGAGTAGACATGTCTCTAAATTTGTGCACCTCACATTTATAGGATTTCTATATCTCATGGTATATGATTGTAGCTTTTGGGGATTGTAGGATCTCGTGGGGGCTTTTTTTAGTCTGGGGAACACATAGGCATGTTTGTAGGCAGTAGAGAAGGATTTAGTAGATAGATAATATGAAGAGTGGGGAAGGTAGTAGTAACAGGATGCTGAAGGAGATGGGAGGAGATGAGATCGAGGATGCATCTAGGTTTGGTCTTGGCAATTAATAAGTCCACCTCTTCTTCCAAGACCAGAATGAAGGAAGAGGTAGTAGAGGAAGATGTGGAAGTGATATGAAATGATAAAGTGAGGAGAAGAGGGCATTCTTGACAAATGACCTGAGTGCTTTTGTTGAAGTAGGAGGCAAAGTCCTTGGGTGAAAGGATGCTATAGTGGGAGGAGAAATGAGAATGCGTAGTACAGCCACTGTGGAGAGTAGGGTGGTAAATTGTTTTTGGAAGAATAGAATAATTGTCTTTGTGAGGGCCCAATTGAAGTCAGATTACATAAATCTGTAGTTCACCCAATCAGCAGTTTCTAGATATCTTCCAGCTCTGTTCAGCAGCATATAAACAGGAACAGAGAGGGAGATGATAGCCATTTGGGGAAAGTGGGATATTTGATAAAACAATGGAGTAAGACATGTGAAGACAGTAGATAGCATAGAGTTGATTTGGTTTACCAAGGGGTAGACAGGGAGTAAGAAGAAAAGTGTAATCAGTGTGGAGATAATGACCTGGGAAAGAACTGAAGGGAGGAGAGTCATGGTTAGGAGAAAGAATTTGGTTAGGGTTTGTGAGACACTAGGGACATTGGAAGGATAAAAGATTACCAAATAAAGGAATTTTAAATTCACAGATATGGAAGTGGAACATTTATGGGTGAATGAGATGATCAAGAATATAATCATCTTGTTTCTTATCAGAAGAATCAGAAGTTCTTTGTAATTTGTGTATAGTTTGTATACCTTTTCTCAACACTGAGTAACATAGAGCTACCACAGAGCTAGCCCCGTGAGTGAAAACTCCTATCTTTTTTCCTCATCTACTTTTAGTACTGGAACATTTCCTACAACCATTCAGGAAGATGGTAAGACGGGAAAGTAATTGAAATGCTCCTTGTTCAGATGCACAGAATTTAAAGATTTGTTTTCATAAAACAATTTAAAAACCCATTTTCTATTGAAACTTTATCTTTGTAAACCTCAACATATAATTAAAAGTAAGCATGACTTTTGTTACATTTCGGTGTCATTTCTTTACAGGTGCTTGTGCCAAAGAATCCCATGTTCATGGGGAAAATGGTTGAAGTGGACATTTATGAATCAGGAAAACACTATATGAAGGGGCAGCCAGTATCCAGTGCCAAAGTGTACACCCCATCCATCAGTAAACCACTGGCAAAAGGAGAAGTTTCTGGTTTAACAGAGGTGAGTAAAATATATTTTTCTCCTTTACTAAACTAGTAAAAACGGTTGCTGTTCAAGCACAGTGATTTCAGGTTATGTTTCTGTTATCATTTGTAGTTCCCTTTTTATGTATGCATGAGGCTTTAATCCTTTCTGACAGATTGAAATCTGTATTAGAGAGATGCCTCTGCTGATGCCTGTAGCTTTGCTTCTCTAACTGGAAAGGAAATAAGCTGTTTCTGGTGCCAGGCTGTGCATAGAGGGCAAAAGCCATTATTTGCAGGTGAAAGATTTAACACCAAAGAATATTTAATCCAATATGTTTCTAAGTCAGTAGGTCTTGGGAGTGGGGGGAAGAGAAGGATGTGGTAGAGGGACAGATGTTTTTTTCATCCCTTACAAAACTATTTGTGACAGTATGCAGATATACCTTGAACAGATAGTAAACTCTGTGTGTGTATGTGTGTGTGTGTGTGTGTGTGTGTGTGTGTGTGTGTGTGTGTGTGTTTGCAGTATTTTAAGTAGGGTCTTTGCTTGGTATCTGCCTAAGTCATGTGGAGTGAAAATTAAACATTTTTTATTTCTATGAAAAAAACAAGTAACATGACCCCTATTTTATACCTTGGTAAATATGGCTGTTTGCCAAGCTCCCTCTTACATTTCATTGAGCCTCAGTTGTAAAAGCTGATGGAGTGTGAAATGAAAATGTGTATCACATTGCTAAGCATCATTTGAGGTCCTCTCTCCAGCACAATTGTTAGGCACTCCAAAAAAAGTGTGTAGCTGTGGTTTAACATATGGAAGAAAGATAGCTGATGGCTTATCCAGCCATGTAATTCCAAAATTGTTTCTATCTGTGTGTTGTCTTTTTCTCTCTTAAAATAAATTGCAAATGTGTATTAATATAAAATGAGGGAAATATAGCTTGTGTTAGGCAGTGACAGTGTACTATTATTAAGATTATCATTTCCTATTACTGTCTTGGTGGTATTAATGGGACTCCTTCTGTATGTTGGAATCTGGTGAGGAAAGAATGACATTATTCATTCTTTGACAGCACATGGATGTAGTAAAACTGGTGTTTATAGCAATCTCTTTGACTGATACTGAAACTAGGCAGTATCATAACATGTTACTGGAATGTTACTGGTGAGAAGAGCCAAAAGTGCAAATTGGCTAGAGTCTAAAAGACCCTAAGCATAGCTAGGTTTTTTGGAAATGTTATTTTGGCAACTGTGTGACAAATAGATTGGAAAGAGGAGAGATTTGACTTTTGATTATGAAGATATTGCTGTAATCCAGGCAAAAGATAGTTAGGGCCTGAACTAAAGTAGTTAAACTATTTGAGTTGAGAAAAGACTTAGCAACTGGTTAGATATGAAAGTTGAGAGAGGGAGTGGAGAATAACTCAGTATATGAAAATGGATGGTGATCTGAAATATGGTAATACCCTCAATTGGAATGGGGATGAGTGATAGGACAAAGGGGTGACACACTCCAGAGCAGAGAACAGTGTAAAGTTGAACTAATAATTTCAAGGAAAAAAATTAAGTTAAAGCAAGAGCAATGCCCTGGGAAAGCAGGAATGAATGAAGCCATTAGAGGTTATGAGTGAAAGAGAATAGGTTAAGGAGAGGTGAGACATCATTTGAGGAAATGGGAGAAATGGGAAAAATAAAGGAAATTAGGGTCAGTTAAGGGAATATCAGGTTCATAAACATTCCTTGATCCTCTCCGATAGTCAGTCTGAAAAGCCACCTACTGTAATTGAGAAACTTAAGTCCCAGAGATACCTTAAACCATTGAATGGCATAGTTGGCACTCAAACTGAGGTCTCCTGACTTAAAATCTGTTGTCCTTTCCACTACTCTGTGTTGTCCTTCATTATAGCATAAATTAGTGGAGAGCATAGGAGTCCACAAAATAGTTTCTGTTAAATTTAATGGCTTTAGTTAATGGTTTAAGTTAATGGCTTCCATTTTTCACCCCAGCCACTTTCACAAAACAAGAGAATCCCAGTTAAAAGGAACCTCAGAGTTTTATCAACCCTTACCTAATCGTAATCCTTTCTATGATATCCTCGGCACAGTTTTTACAGAAGAATTTGTCACCTCCCAGTGTGATCCATGTTCATTCCTGTGCAGCCAACCCCCCATGAGAATTTCTGTCGTGGAGAATTCTCTTTTTGTGGGTGAATTTTCAGGTGATTTCTTAGCTATTTGAAAGCTCTCCTCTTATAGGACATTTTGTAAGTGGGCTTCCTATTGCCAGATATTTCAGATCAAAAATATCATACTGAAGAAATTCATTCCTGTTGTGATAAAAGATTCTTGATGGAGAAATTCATATCGGTGCAGGCAGCTACGTAGTATGAAAATGTCTTCTTTAGTTATTTGTCCAGACTTTGTCCTCATCAAAATGGCCTCAGAGACATAGTCTCACTTTTTTATACATGGGCTGTTTTGGATGTCTAAAATAATTATTACAAGTGTCATGGCATAATGAAAGGAAACGAGATTGTGAGTTAGGACACTTGGGTTCTTCCATTTCTAAGATTCTGAATTGAGAAATGTTGACCGCAAACACTTAATGAGTGTCTCTATCAAGTAAATTCATTTCAGCAAACCTTTACTAAGTGCTGATTACGTGCGAGACTGTGTATTTGTAACTTACACCACTCCATAAATACGAATATGAAAAATGGTGGCGGGGTTTGTAACAGAGATACAAGTACATGCTCACTGCCCTCTAGGAAATTAGGCTCCAAAGGAGATGAAGTATAGAGACAAATATCAATATCATCTTCTTATTTCTACACATTTTTCATTCCATAGAGGAAAAGAGAGGGGAAGGAGAGAACAAGGAAGAATGACAAAAATCGTGCTGATTATTTTTAGAAATAATGAAAACCTAAATCTCATCTCTAATTTTATCAGGACTTTAAAGAACAATGTTCTACAAAAGCTGAGTCTATTATCAGTCTATAGTATTTTTCTTTATAAATTAATAAACATGGTTCAATACACTTACTTCCCTTTTATCGCCCAGAAAATTAAAAGTTCCAGGATGCCTACGTTCCCAAGACAGTTCATTTTCTGCAAAGTCCCTTTCTATTATCCCATTGCTTCCAGATTCATAACTTTCCATATCTATTATGTAGATGCACAGAATTATTGAGCTTTATAGCTGGAAGTACCTCAGGAATCAAGCCCATCTCCTTTACTTTTCAAGTTAGAAAAATGAAGGCCCTCTCCACCTGCCTATTATAAAGCACATTTAAACTTACTTTAGATACTGAAGGAAGTAAAATGTATTGATACTTTTGAAATGTTTCTTACATTTTGTTTGGTCATCCTGTTACTAATCTGAGAATCCCTTCACGGTGAAAAGACTTTGGTTCTCTTCTATCTGAAGTAAAACTAAATAGTGCACTCTCTCTCTCTCTCTCTCTCCCTCTCTCTGTGTCTCTCTCTCCCTCTCTCTCTCTCTCTCTCTCTCTCTCTCTCTCTCTCTCTCTCTCTCATGTGTGTGTGTGAGTGTGTGTTACTATTCCATAATAGATAACACAGTGTGGCAAACTGGCATTCTTTCTCAAATCTTAATAAAACTATATTGATCTTGAACAAAAGCATTTAGCATGAAGAAATATCAGATGGAAATCATCAAAGATACTTTGGAATCAAAGAGAATTTTTGTATTTTCAATTCTGTTTTTGACAAAATATACAAGAGTTCTGAATTAGACATCTACTGGACAGGATTTATTTCCTTTATCTAAGGATTAATCTTACACTAGAAACTAAATGATCAAGTGATATGGGATGGGAAGAGATGAAGAGTGAGAAAATGTAATTCCATTGCATTTTATTCCAGAAGGATATTTTTGGTCTCACATATAATGAACTTAGTTTGTGTGCATTATCATTAAAAGCATGCATAAGTACTTGTGAAGTGCCTACTGTACACACAGTTGGATTTGATGATAGAGCTACAAGTCTGCCTCTGGAGTGTGGGGGAATACAAACATTACCTTGAAAGCTAAATGGTCCTGTCTAATTTTCTGTTTCAGTTCCACTACTACTGTCCTTTCTCTCTGCTTTTCTTTTATAGCCCCCTCTTCTGTTTGAATCTTAACCACATCTACGCCTGAGGCTTATCAGAGGCAAAAAAGCTCTACCTCTAGTAGGATTAGGACAAGAAGAGACATTCCCCTTTCTGTACCATTTAATTATAATAGAAGCTGTCAGTTTCCTTCGAATATGTGCCAATTCTGGTCTGGCAGTTGTAGTGGTAGCTAACGTTTATACGGCGTTTACTTTGTACCAGACAGTGTGCTAAACTTTTTACAAAAATTATCTCATTTGCTTTTCACAGTAACCTTGGGAGGCAGATTCGATTCTTATCTCCATTTTACAGATGAAGAAAATGAGGCCAGCAGAGGTTAAGTGACTTGCCCAAGGTCATACAGCTAGTGTCTGAGGTCATATTTGAACTCAGATCTTCCTGATTCTGAGTCCTACATTCTATCCATTTGTACCACCTAGCTGCCCATGAGCCATCTAGCTACCCATAGTAGACAATGGATATTTTCATTACTTTTTAAAAAATTTGAAATAAGCAGCAGTTTTTGGTTGAATATCTGTGACCCAAATGGAAAAAAAAAAAAGATTTCTAATTTTCTCTGTTGTGTTTTTATATTCAATCCCTTAAAGTATATAATGTACAGTAATTAACCGTTAGCACCAGAGATAAACATTTAACAGCCAATAATTTTCTCACTTTATTATTTCCGATCAGTCCATTGTTTCTTACAAGCATGAGGATGGATTTTTTTTCTTTATAATTATTGTAAATAGAAAAAAAGTAAGCAGGAAAGAGATCAACTCACTAGCTACCCTTACTGACTTTCTCTAATACTTCATGCTCCATTATTTAGTACAGTACTGTAAATTGGAGCTTTGTGCTTAACCTTCTATATTATACAAGTGAAGGGGAGGAGGCCTGAGGGTGCATCACTCCCACCTATTTCTCATCTCCCGGCACTTTGATCCTCATGCTGGAGTACCAGGAAACACATCGGTTTTGGAAAGGGAGCAGAAGTTTTAGAGTGCCAGTTTTCCTTATTACTCAACAAAGGGTTAGCAGGCTATTCAGGGGTCCTGAGTTTTATGTACACTCTGTGCTGTATTTTTAAAGCTCTGACCCTTAGAAACGCTTTGTTAAGATTT
>CM053587.1:210540981-210585024 GCA_028646515.1 Pseudochirops corinnae
CATGGAAGCAAGGTTTTCACTGGTAGGTTGAAAAGTTAAAATAAATTGCATTTTAACTTTGGCTTACTCTATAAAATATGATTTTAAAAAGTTACTTTTCTTTCTAGTTTCTTTTTCATATTTTTCAACATGGAAAATGTGAGCCCCAATTTTGGAAAACCATCTCCATCTTATTTGGGTTTGTGTTTGAGAAATTTCAGCATTTCCATATTGTTGCTAAGGGTATGAATGTGACAGTTTTTAAAAAGTGTACGAATACTTGAGGAACTCTGCAATACAAACATTTATTTCTTGATAAGAGTTATACTAAGGTAAAGAAATGATATTTCTTTCATTGAAAGCAATTCTAACAATTAATTTTTCTGTCCACACTACTACCAGCTGCCTCGGGGAAAATGTGGAGATTAAAACACATAAACATAAAAAGCCCTCATAATTATTAACATCATGTTCCAAATAAACTGAAATTTCATCTCTGTTTATCCTGCAAAAAAAAAAAATACTGACATGATACTTTTGAAGCTAAGCTTTTTTCTTTATTGTAGATAATAAAATGCAATTTTTCTACCTGACTGGGTTCTGAATGCATGAACTCTGGGAAATGTCAAATGTCTTTCTTTAGCTCAGTCAAATTAGTTTTTTTTTTTTTTTAAGCTGCCTGGAACATGTTAAACACAAGGCTGTGACCTTAAACTCTGAAATAATATTTCTAGTGTCTGTGCAAAAGACTGACCTCACATACACCTTTAGACTAATTACTGCAGTGTAATGTTGCCAGTGAACCACTGTAATTACACTCCGAGAAAAGTATGGTCTTGTTCTTTCCTAGCTAATGAAAATGATAACCTTTCCATTTTGATTCATCATTCACAACAGGCAGAGCATGCGATGCGGGGTCCCCAGGGTATACAGTAATTTTCCTGACTGTTTATGCACACTTCTGTTTTCTGGCCGCAGAAAAGAGGGAATTAAAGAAGCAGGCATACTTATGCTAAAAACAGCCAACAGGAATAGCAGCAATAACATTAAAATTTAATATTACCCTCACTCCATCATGTCATTCCATCATGGAATAAGGCTGCAAGGACACCTCGAATGTGTCAAAAGTGAAAATGACACAAAAACAAATAATAAGTTGTAAATTTATCATGTTTAAGATACTAGCCACCAGCCTATGAAATTGTCCCTTTGGATCCCAAAGATAGTTAAGAGAATGGTAGAACGTTTTGCGCTTACAGGGGGTTAGGCTCATATCTAGTACTTCAACAATCACAGACTATGACTTTCCCAGTTTTTTTTCCCCCAGGCTAATATTTCTTCAATGTAAAAATATGAGTATTCTTTATATCATTTTATTAGTAGCACTAACACTATAATGTTACAAAAAAATTTAGTATCTAGTACCATAAGTATTTTCTTGAAGTATGATTTTTCTTACCCTCTGACGTGTTCTAAATATTTAATTTGTGCTTACACATTAACATCTACTCGCATACTAACAGCCATGCATATCACTAGAATCCTCACTTCCTTCCTTCCAAGTAGCAGGCTTTATTTTCTTTAGCTAATTACAGCATTCAGAGATTACAAAGAGAATTACTGGTGTACCTGAATGTGTTCCCTGATTTCAAAAGCACTAAAAATTGTGTATATTTCAGTAGCGGGAAAAATTAAATGTGTTTAAGAGTAGAATCTCACTCAAGGTATCTGATGCATAGTGGGAGTTTTGTTATTTCAAATCAGACTAAAATTTTTCTTTTAGTTATAGCCAACCAGCTTCCCTGATGGTTTTTCTCTTCTCCAGCTGCCCTTTATTTTCTTCTAGCCCATGTCTCTTCCAGCTTTAGCAGAAAGACAGGTCAGGGCTACCTCTGTTCATTTGGAGGTAAAATTCCATCCTGCTCAACAGAACTATTTCCATATCCTGAAAGATTGCTCATAATGGCAGTGCTTCATTGATCTGGTTGTAGCAATTCTTTAAAACAAACAGTTATATATGACAAATGTTATCCTGATTCCTGTTCGGTATAAGAATAGTCCTGTGTACTTGATGGAACACTATTTAGGCTGCAAGGAGGGAGAGGGAGAAGAGCTAATTTCTACATAGAGCTCTAGTATTCTTCAGTAATTAACCTTTGACTCTGCTCACTCCTACTTACCTCAAACACTTCAATCCCAAAGCCCCCATGGAAACAACAAAACATACAAAGACAGAAGCGTGGAGGAGGAAAGGTGTGTGCAACACCTCCCCATGTCCCCTGATAGGTTTTTACTTAATAATTTATTACGAAGGTTTGGCATTAACTCTATTTTACCTTGCTCCTGCAGACTGAGAGTGTGCTTTCTGACCATGAACAGCACTCATTTTCAATAGGATCTCACTATAATAAAACAATCATATGTCCCATGGAGTTTGTTATAATAGGACTTTATCCTGCCAATCTTGCAGGCAAGCAGTTAATTACACCACCACCTCATTCTTTCTAGGAATTCAACACATATTTCTCTTTTAATTGAGAAGCATACTGCTTCTCTGGAAAATCACTCCGTGGTTAATTCCTGTGGTCACTTTTCACAAGCTTATTTTTCATAATTCATGTTCACCTAGTTCAGCTATCAGGATGAAATTATTTGATTCAAGCTAAAAGAAATCTTAGGAAACCACTTTTAAAAACTGCACCCAGAGATGCAAATCTTGAATTTGTTCAATGTGTCACCATGTCTATTGATTTTTCCCCCTTGTTTCCATTTTCTAGCCTCCCTGATGCTTAGGATTTGATCAACTTACTTATTTCTAATAGGGAAATCCAGGCGATCAAGGAGACCTCGTCCAACTTTCTCAATCAGTCACTTCTCCTTTTGTATGGTTGTACAAAAACAAACAGTATTCAGAGACAGGAATCGATCCTTCTAGAAGCGATTTGTTCAAATGAACATTACAAATAAAGACTGTGTTAAGTAAGATAAATCTTAGCCTACCACAGCACCACTGCCGAGTACAAAATAGATGTGGCAATAAACAACATGTGTTGTATGAACCACCATCTTTCAACCATTTGCCAGCCTGGATGGAGGCTGAGCAAGCAGAAAGGATTAGGTAGAAGTCAAAGACGGCTAGCCTCTAATGGTGTCTAATTAGCATAACAAAAGATATTCCCCTCAATCTTTCCACACTGGGCAATACATCTCATTAAAGACAACTGAATAACAATTATTCTCTCCCACCACCCCCATCTCACCCTCAATACTTCTGGCCTAGCTGGAAGTAGGGGGGTTGTGGGGAGAGAGAGATGCACACACATTTGGAGAGAGAGAGAGAGAGAGAGAGAGAGAGAGAGAGAGAGAAAGCTAGAGAGCCTGCTTTATTCACCAGGCGCTCAGCTTCAGGGTAAATAGCCACTTCTATTCCTGTGCACCTGCATTTGAATGCTTCATTTTGATTTTGTCTCCTGCTGTGAAAATGTAGCTTCTTCAGGCGCATACAAGTTCTGCCATGCAGTATCTATGAATATAGTATTCAGAAATGTCAGTTGGTGACCTAAAAACAACTACTATTCCTCAAAGTAGTATGTTGTTCTAAAATAAAATCTGTTTATGATTTGTTTCTCTTTCCCTCTCTACTAGGTCTGCCCCGCCTCCTTTTCCTTTCTCCTTAACATGACTTTACTGAGAAAGATCTGATGAAGCCTGGTTGAAATCTTTCTAAATGTTGCTGTAGTCACTGATTAGTCACACTGGAAAATAGCAGAATCCCCTTTTCCCTGTCCTCCTACAAGCTTTTTAAGTGAAATTTCTCATCTTCAAGGTTAGCTTAGTTCAGACTCATCCCATCCCCCCTATTTTCTACTGATCACAGAAAATCTAGAAAATCGAAATGCAACACTGGAAAATTACGGATGCAGGTAGTCAGGAGGCTGGTGCTTGTGTGAGCAAAACTGGTAGAGGGGAAAAAAAAAACCTTCAGAGGGGACAATGTGATTCTTCGGGGCTGATCTGCAAGGGAGATGAAAGCTCTGAATGAGTCTTTGTAAAATGCTAGTGGTTTGCCATATCAACCCAAGTAGGAGGCAAAAAAGAGGCAGAAGAAGATTTAACTTTATAAAGCACACAATTTTTGATTCTAAGCTACTATTAAAAAACAAAACTTATCCACTGAAATAGATGTGATATTATCTATATGTTAAATGACTTTGCCTGACAAATAAAACATTAACGGCCCAAACCTTCTAGTTAAACACTTGTATTTGAATATTTTGTCAAAAAGGGCTGTTTTTTATAGATGTAGGAAGGAACTGTTGAGATTGAATATCAAAAACTTGGCCAAGACATAGTCACTGAGTAGGTCTGAATTTTGCAAAGGGCTATAAATTATATGACTGCATCACTATTTGATTGCGAGAACCTAGTAATATTCAAATTGTTACAACTGACCTTAGGATCCAACTTGGAATTTCTTTAATTCCTATGTCTGCCTGATTATATTCATTGATTTCAAAGGCATTAAAAATTGTTCAAATTTTGGAACCAGGAAAAATAAGTGTGTTAAAGACTATGTGATAGTCATATGACATATGTGATAACTTTAGAATTAAGCATGAGATAACTTAAAATACTGACTCAAATATTTTAAACTGGATGTCCAGGGAAGCACTAAGGTAGCTGTGGAGAATGAAGTCTAATCAGAATGAGCTTGTGCTAGACACAATCTTTTCTGAAGGTACAGTTGTCTCAGAATTTTCAGACTTCTTTTTGTGCCCTAAGCCCCACAGAGTACCACCCCTCTGCCTCCTAGTGCAGTACAGTGTCTAGTCATTGATCTAATAAATTTATTCAGACTAAGATATTAGGCAGGACAGCTAAGTGGCATAGTGGATGCAGCACTGAGCCTGGAGTTAGAAAGACCAGAGTTCAAATTCAGCCTCCCATACTTACTTGCTGTATGACCCTGGGCAGGTCACTTAATCCTACTGGCCTGAGTTTCCTCATCTCTACAATGAGCTGGAGAAGGAAATGACAAACCACTCCACTTTCTTTGCCAAGAAAACCCCAAATGGGGTCATGGTGAATCAGAAGTGACTAAAACAAGTGAACAACAACAATAAAAAAGATATGAGGCAGTTAGTGTAGTATCTGACAGGCACATAGTTGTTGCTGAGTTATTTTTAGTTTAGTCTAATTCTCTGTGACTCCATATGGGGTTTTCTTGGCAAAGACACTGGAGTAGGTTGCCATTTCCTTCTCCAGATAATTGTATTGTATCTCCAGATATTGTACAGATGAGGAAACTCAGGTCAATAAGGGTGAAGTGACTTGCCCAGGGTCACACAGCTAGTAAGTGTCTGAGGCTTGATTTGTACTCAGGAAGATTCTAAGCCCAGTGCTCTATCTACTGGACCACCTAGTTGCCCCAGGCACATAGTAAGCACTATATAAATGTTTATTCTCTTCTCACTTCATGTATTTACTCTTCCTAGGAGTAAAAAGAGGCATCTTGGAATAGCGGCTAAAAGAACAATGGAGAAGGAGCCAGAAGACTGACTCTAGACTGGGTTCTGGTCCCAGCTTTGAATACTATGTGATCTTCAGTCATAGCCTCTTTGGCCTGGTTTCTCCTTTATAAATTAGGGATAACAGTCACAAGTTAGGCACAAATGAGATAAACTGTTAAGAAGGAATGCATAGTGGAAAGAGGCTTGGTTTCCGTAGGCTTGAAGCTCAGCTCTATCACCTTCTGTTTAACCCTGTCCAAAATCACTTCAGTTTTCTTCGATACAGTTCCTCCTCTATAAGGAAGGGGCTAGATCAAATGTCCACAGTCTCTTTTAGCTCTTGATTCTTTCACTAAATATAAATTCTTATTGCTATTTTTAAAGAGGTTATGAGAACAATTAGCACAAAATGATGAAGGGAATGAATGGGGGACTTTCAGGCCCAAGAGGAGATAGTCAGGCATCTGGGGTGACTCTAGAGGGCTAAAAAGCAAAACTTTAGCATTACAGCCTTTATTTATTCTTTATTTCTCCTTTTCTTTACATCATTTACTTGCTTCTTGCACATACCACCTTACTGGTTTTTTTTCCCCAAAATTTTATTTTAGAATCAAATGCTAGAACACAATATAGAATAAAATAGAATAAAAGCAGAATAAAATAGAATAAAAAAAGAAACAAAAACATATGATAAACTTAAATATTGAAACAAATATAAAGTCAGAAAGAAATAAAAGCATGTCATGTACATAGCAGAACATGAGAGGATTCAAAATATGTAACAATAAATTTTCATTTTAAGAAAGCCTATATGATAAATATCACCTTACTGTTCATTTCTTTTCCTTCCTTCCCCTTCTTTCTCTGTAGATATCTATATGTATACATCTATATATACTTTATAATATTTATAGGATGTTAGAGATAGAGTTTGAAAGACCCTCTGAAGTAATCTAATCCAGTCTTCTCATTTTACAAACAAGGCATCTGAGGCCCAGGGAGACTAAGACTTTTTCCCATGGTCACACATTTAATAAAAGGCATAGAAGGTATTTCAATTCAGATTTCCAGAAACAAAAGTCACGTACTCTTTAAATTATAACAATTAGTCCAGAAATTTTTGTGTGCCTTTGATGTACCAGGTATTGTTGTAAACCTAAAAGAAGAAAAGTCCCTACTTTCCAGATACTTATAGTCTACCTTAAAATCAGCATGGATGGTACTCTCTTCACACATGTTATATCAGCTCTCTGGTGCAAAGCTCAGTTTGCCCTATTTACACGCTAGTAATAGTCCTAGGAAGTGGAGACAGATAAGGAGAAAGAAAAGTCAAAAGATGATTCCAAGAGTTTTGTGGTGGAAGATTAAAGGATGTTGGTACCAGGGAAAGAAATAAAATTGCTGGCAAGCGAAGTTGGTTTAGGGTTGAGTGACAGGAAAGATGATGAAGTACATTTTGAGAATGCTGAGCTTGGGGTGGTGGCAGATCAATTCACGTGAAATTGCTCTATAAGTACCTAGAAGCATAAGATGGTTAGGGAACTAGCTCCTGTTAAGACCTCAATTTCTACCTTGAACAAGATCTTCCATGGGTGTGGAAAACTGGGTTTTGCTACCTCATCAATGGATTTTAAAATGCAATTTGCTTTTCAGCCACTGCACACCCTTTGACTGCTAGGCTAAGGAGCTGGAACTTGACTCAGTCAATGATAAGGAACTACCGACTATTTTTGAGCACAAGCATGACATGATTGGATCTATTCGTCAGGAGAATTAAGCTGACAGTAGTTTGAAAGATGGATTGCAGGGAAAGAGAGTGGAGATGGGAAGACTGGTTAGAAGGCAATAGTCCAGGCAATCATGATAGGGCTGTTTTGAAGCGATAACCTGAATCTAATAACTTTAGTGAACCTCCAAAGTGAAAAGATTGACTGACTGACTGTGGGGGACTCATTCATTTATTCACTTATAAAACATCTGCCCAAAGCACTATACTAGGCAATGGGGGAGACACAAGGTTTAGACAAGAAATGGTCACTGGCTTATGAGTCTTAGGGGAGGACTACATACAAACATAGATTAATATGATAAATAATGTAATTTGGTAAGTCTACTAGCAACATTCAAGACAAAGTGTTATATAAAATCTGAGGAATTAACTCTTTCCAACAAGGCAAAGTCAAAGAAGGCTTCATGGAGAGGTAGCAATTGACTTGTCCTTTAAAAGATTTGTACAAATTTAACAGGTAATGATAAGGGAAGAAATTATAGCCAAAAAGAACCACACGATTTACAAAGGCATGGAAGGCGGCAGAGCACAGAACACATTCAGAAGATAGAGGGGTAGTCTACTTGAATGTAGCAGGCCATATTTGAAATTGTGTCTTCCTGACTCCAGGCACAGTGCTCTATCCCTGGGGAGCCACTGGAGATTTTTAAATAGAGAAATGCCATAATTAAGTCATTTTTTAAACCAATAATCTAGCTGCTAATGCCCACAAATGACCTTGTAGAAAAACTTGTTCATTAGGCTTGAGAAAAGCTTGCCTAATATTGGTAATATTGACTCCAGGTAATACTATCTCCAGAGCTCCTGTTAACACTGTCTCTCCCCCACTTCATTTTTTCAGTCCTCATTGGAATGGAATTCCAATCTTGTCCTCATCTTTCATTTATTGTTTCAGTGAGAAGAGGCAACTACAAGAGCTAAAACTTACATATTATAAAACAGCTACTGGCTATACTCAAGCAGCCTGGGAAGATTTTGATTTTAAATAACTGGCTTGAGAATCTTACTCCCACTTGCTGCCTCAGTCAAACAGTTCATTAAGGAGAAGGCAGAAGCTCCATATGTAGTGGATTTAATCGACAATATATTAATTGAAAATCTGGATATTTCTTATACAATGATACTTTCTAGAAATACTCAACTGGGAGTGTTCCTATTTAAACTACCGGGTAATTTGCTGCTTGCAAGTGACTTTCATTCCCCTGTTGATTGATTAGACAAATAGACATTTCTGAATACTTAGAACTCAGACATGTTAAACCTGCTCAAAATTTAAAAGAATTAACTATGGAACATCATATGGCAATGAAAAGCTCCCCTCAGACATGACGAAATCCTTCTTTTAGAAAAAAGAAAAAAAAAGGATCTTGCTAAAAAAAAAAAATTAAGAGACTATTCTTGGGCTTTCCTGTGAAAAATACAAGAGAGTAGAGTAAGAAAATTACTGAAGAGGGGGAGAGAAGGAAACAATTTCAAAACTGATAACTGTGCAATAATCTTCTACACCTCCTGGAAAAGCAAAAATGCTACCCCAAATTTATCTGCAGTATAATGCTTTTAAGTCCTCTCATTTCTAAAACATGATTGCATAGCATGTGGAAAGAGTTAAAGCTATATAAATATTTATCATCCTTTTTTCAAAAGGATAAGTAAAACTCCTTTTGCATACATGAATTTCAGATTGCTACCACAAACATGAGAACATGGTCAGGGGGCCCATCATCTTAATGAGGATATGGTAATGATAATGACTTTTAAGGCAGCTTATATATAATCAAAATCCAGAGACTTCAGTGTTGTTCTAAGACATGCTAAGACCTAGGAACAGCTAATGCTTTTAGAAGCATATGGTTGAATGACAGGAATACCATCAAGGGCTTATGGTGGTACCAAAATGAAAGATTCATTAAAAGTGATAAATGGGATGTGCCTTTCTTAATGTTTTGCAATTGCATGTTCCATACCCAGGCCAGTGGCTATGCATTTTAACTGCCTTTTTTAAAAAGGAGAGCTACCAGACCTTAATTATAGATTAAATAGTTATTTGCAAATTAGAACTTCTTCATTAACATACCAGAAAAATAATTATGAACAATTCTCTAGTACTAAACAAAACATACTAATGGAAGACTATAAGAAGTTTGAGAACATTATGAAAGTATGGAATGAAGGCAATGAAAAATCATTTAGGTCACAGTGAACAAGCTAATTGGCTCCCTTTATACATTATAAAGGGAACAAGAGATAATTAGTTCACCATAATGCATATGCACAGTTACAGAAACTTCCACCACACACTGTCATGTGTACTGTAGACTGGTGATTTCTGAAAAACTAAAATATGGTAAACTGGATTTTTCTTAAAGAATCTGTACTTTTATGGCTTCATTTTAATATTCCCACATGAACCAACCTTTCCTATTATAACCTCTTACAAATACTTCATCAACATAAATTGTCAATTACAATAATCACACCACTACTTTGCTGTAAAGTTTTCATAGCATGTTCACTGGTTGTGGCATTCAATCATTCATTCAACAAACTTCTGTTAAGCACCTAATATATACCCAGGGTCGTGCTAGCTATTAGGGATGCAAAGAAAAAATTGAGGAAAAACCCCCACCCCATAGCACATTATATCCTTACAGTGATCTCATAAGGTAGGGCAAGTATTTTAATAAATTTTACAGAAAGGGAAACTGAAGCAAAAGCAAATCAAGTGACTAATTCATGAAAAAGTCAGTACTAAACCCCACTACAGGGTCTTGTTTCCTAGCCTGTTTCTTTATAGAATACTATATGATGCTGTTCCTCAATATTTCCAGGATCATTTGTTGTTCAGTTGTGTCCAACTCTTCGTGACCCCATTTGGGGTGTCCTTGGCAAAGATACTGGAACAATTTGCTATTTCCTTCTCCAGCTCATTTTACAGATGAGGAAATGAAGGCAAACAGGATTAAGTGACTTTTCTAAGGTCAAACAGCTGGTTAAGTGTCTGAGGCTGGATCTGAACTCACATAGATGAGTCATTATGAATTCAGGCTGGGCTCTTTAACTACTGCACCACCTTGCCCTAACCAGGATCACAGGAGTATAGATTTAAAGCTGGAAGTGATCTTTGAGGCCACTGAGTTTGAATGCCTCATTTTACAGATGATGTAAGAGGATAAGGCCAAGGTTATGAATCTGGGAGATTGGAAAGATGGTGGTACCTTAGATAGAAACAGGGAAATTTGGAGGAAGAAAGTGGTGAAGCGGGATGGGGATGAGAAGAGGTTGTAGCAAAGGACAATGAATTCTGTTTTGTGTGTGTTGAACTGGAGAGGCATGCCTGTTGGAAATCCAGTTGTTGATCAATAGGTAATTGATGACGTGGACTGGAACTCAGGAGACTAAAGAAGAATAAATAAATGATAAAAACACAAACTCAGAGAGGATAAATGACTTACTCAATGTCACATGGTAAATGGAAAAAGTGAGACTGTTATTAAGGTTTTCTAACTCCAAATATAGAGCCCTTTCCTTAATATTTACTAACATATGTAATATGAATAAAACAAAACAAGAAACACAAAGCATGAGAGACAGAAAAAGAATCCTTGTAGTAGTTCTATAATCAACTGCTATCTTAAATCTCTTTTGGAAGTAGGTTGGATATAAATCCCAAATAGTAATCAATAAAAATTAAAGTAATTGAAATAGTTCAAATATTTTATAATAACACTTCTTTAAAGGACTTTGCTTTTCACTCTTTCAACGCATAATGCAGTTCAGTATTGTTAAAATTGCAATTTGGATGAGGAAATATCAGCTTTTAATATTTTCTTTTTATAGTCATCTGAAAGTCAACAGGCAGGATTGGGGATTATAATTCTCATTTAATATTAAAAAAAAGAGGTGATATTTATATACACATTAAGGTTTAGAAAGTACTTTAGATATATTCTCTCATTTGATCTTCATAACAACCTGAGTTAAGTACCCTAGAAGCATTTTTATTGTCCCTCTTTTATGGATGAAGAAAATGACACTTTGAGAGGGGTGACTTGCCCACAATCACAGATCTAACAAGTATCTGAGCTGAAAACTAACTAAACCAGCTCTCCTGATTCCACATCTATCGCTACCCACTGTACCAAGGTATCTCTCATTTTGACTTCCGCAGGATGAAACATATACTTGAGCTCTTCTATTCCAGAAGAAACCACACATAAAGTAGTGATCTACACTACTAGAGAGACTATCTCCATTGATCTTATCAGAGGTTTTGTTTGATGTATTTAGTACAAGGCATTATTTGAATAACTGGCTGATACGCTCCTCTATAATGAAGACAGTCACAATCTCTTAACAAAATGAATATAAAAAGCATACATGTGTTTTTTCCTTCAAGCTAAAAAAGGTAAAAATGTAAAGGGTAATTAACATGACATGGCCTTTTCTCAGTCTACATCCTCTTGACCTCTCTGCAGGATTTAACAGTGTTGACTGACTACCTTTTCCTCTTAGATATTCTCCCCTCTTAGAGTTTTTGTGTTATTGCTTTCTTGGTTTTCTTCCTACCCATCTGAGTATTCCTTCTAAGTCTCCTTTCCAGGATTGTCATCCATGTTCATCCCCTCACAGTGAATGTACTTCAAGGGTTTGCCCTCTTCTGTTCTTTCTCTACACACTTTCTCTCAGTGAATCTCTTAGTTTCCTTGGGTCTAGCTGGTCAACAAGCATTTAAGTGTATGCTATGTACCAGACACTGCTAAGTACATGGGAGATGAAGACAAAGACACGTTTTGGGGTGGAAAGATAATAAGTTGTGTTTTGGACATGTTGACTCCACTAGACATTGAATGCAGATAATTCTTAGATCAATATCTAGTCTTGGTCTCTCTCCTGAGTTCCACTACCACAGCTCTAGATATTGGACACTTAACACTGACTATCCCATAGGTAGGTACCTCAAACTCAAAATATCCAAAAGGGAACTCATCTTTCCACCTAAACTCACCTTGCTTCCTAATTTATTCATTCCTTTTGAAGATACTATCATTCTTCTAGTTACTCAGATTTATAACTTTGGAATCATTCAGAACTCTTCACTTTAACCCCACCATACCTACACATCGCTGATATTTATCCCATTTCTTACACTAACTTGTCCACTATTCCAGTTAGAGCCTTATTACCTCCCTGGATTATAACCAAAACTCTGAATTTGATCTTCCTGCCTCAAATCTCTCCTTTTGCTGATCTATCCTCCATATCTGCTGAAGTGATGTTCCTTAATCACAGGTCTGACAAGGTCACACCACTGCTCAAAAAACTCCAATGACTCCCTCTTGCCTCTAGGAAAAAGTACAATCTCCTCAGTTTGACAGTTAAAATCCCTTAGAATCTGGTTTGGGCTACCTCTTCTTACACATTATTCCCTTTCATGTACCCTACAGTGTAGTTGCTATCCATACATCAAATCATCTCACATAAAGATCTAGAAAATGTACCAGAATGAGTCTTGATAAGTAAATTCAATAAAAAAAAAAAAGTGTGTTACTTCTCAAGGTCAGGTCTGCATAAGGAGACAGACAGAGAGGTTTTTGGACCTTGGATAATGGGTACAACCAGAACAGCCATGCAAAGCATTCCAGTGAAGGAACTGAAGGAGAGGCCCATCCACAGCTGTGCACCAGGGCAAAAAAGAGGTCCTTGATCTAGTGCAAAGGGACCTGACTTTGTGTGGGAAGCAGGAAGAGGAACCAACTGGTAGTACTACCTAATCACAAACCCAGTGCAGAATGAGAAACTGATTTGTACCTACATATAGTAGTCCAGGGCAAGGAGGGGTAGCAGGCCCTAGAATCAGAAGTTTCCAAACTTATTTGGTCTACTGCTCCCTTAAAAAAAGTTACTCAACACTCCTCTGGGGTTTGCTTAGGTTAACCCTTATTTTTTTTATTCAATGCCCCCCAATTTCACCCGGGGCTACTTACCCCCCCCCCCAATGTTCCATTGTTCCCTAGGGGGAGATATGGCCCACTTGGGGAACCTATGCCCTAGACCAGTGGTTCTCAACCTTCCTAATGCCACGATCCTTTAATACAGTTCCTCATGTTGTGGTGACCTCCAATCATAAAATTATTTTTGTTGCTACTTCATGACTGTAATTTTGCTACTGTTATGAATTGTAACGTAAATATCTGATATGCAGGATGTATTTTCATTGTTACAAACTGAACATAACCCACAGGTTGAGAACCGCTGCCCTAGACTAAGAGTGGGGAAACTGTAGCCTTGAGGCCACATGTGGCCCTCTGAAGTTTGGATTCAGTTAAAAGGCCACATTTGAGGACTTAGAAGGTCATATGTTGCCTCAAGGACGCAGGTTCCCCACTGTTGCCCTAGACTGTCCACTAAGTGAGTCACAAATATAGAGGTAAGTAGCATTTGTGTTCCTCTAATCCTCACCTTCACCCTAACACCAAATCCAAAGTCTGGAAGCAAGGTTGGAAGAACAATCAAACAAACAAAAAAAAGAATCTTACTATAAAGAGCTATTATGGTGACAGGCACCCTCAAGACACAAACTCAGACTAAGAGAATGCTTCCAAAACATATCTAAGCAGAACTTCATGGAAAAACATAGCTTGGGCACGAGAAAATAAGAAGAAATAAGTGGAAAAGAAATGAAAGATATTGAAGAAAACTGGAAAGACAAGGAGATCAGAAATGAGAGATATTGAAGAAAGAACTGGAAAGACAAGGAGGTTCAAAATCTTATTCATGCAAAGAGTTCGCTCTTTGAAAATTAGAATGGACCAAATAGAAATCAATGATCCCACAAGACAAAAAGAAATATTAAAACAAAATCAAAAGAATGAAGAAATAAGATAAAATGTAAGGTATCCTGTCAAAGACAAATGACCTGGGAAACAGATTAAGAAGAGATAAGTTAAGAATCCCTAAACTACCTAAAAGTCATGGCCAAAAAAGAAAAAAAATATCTAGGAAATATATATTGTATTTCAAGAAAACATGAAAGTAGCAATATATAATTTAAAATGCACTTATTTAAATAGCATGTCAAAAAATTTACAGGATAATGATAAGAAATATTTTAAAAATAATCCCTTCAGTGAGCCATCAGCAGCATTTTCTCAAGCAATGTGTCTCAGCAGAAAAATGAACTGGATTTAGAATCAGGGGAACTGGGATCAGATTAGCTCTGCTACTTAAATCTTTTGTGACAAATGGGCAAATCACTGAACTTCTCTGGGTCTCAGTTATCTTGTCTACAAAAAAAAGGGTGAGAGGTGTTAGATTAGAGTATCTCTATGGTGCCTTCTGGCTCTAACTCTTATGACCTGCAGAATACTGATGAAATGTCATGATAACTATTAAGGTACCTAACTGGTAGCATTAGAAAACAGATCTCTTAACATCTTTATGTTAAATGTGTGGACTTATAGATTATCATCCTCTTCATGTTAAATAAAGCAAAGAAGGAAGACTCATAGAACTACAAAGAAAAACTGTAATGAGAGTGGTCACATTAAGAAGCATCTATAAAAGCTAATAATTTTACCCTTTGTCTGCACTGCATGTGAAAGGTTGGGAATTTGTGAAATCCTTCCTTTCCACTTCTAAAACTCCAGGTCTCTATCTCACTATCCAAGTAGGCAGCAGGTAGGGTGCTATTTGGACTTAAGTCCTACCTCTGACACATACTCTGTGACTATGAACAAATCACTTAACTTCTCAGGTTGCCCCAAGTAAGCCAACAAATCCAGTGGAGAGCAGCTGCTGACCTGCACAGGTGGACAGATGGAGCATCTGCAATGGGCCTGCCTTACACTAAAAGCAATAAAAATATTTACATCAATTCATCTCATAGTTTGCAAAAACATCTGCCTTCCATATGAGTTAGTCCTTATCCCTGAAAAGAGTAGTAAGGAAAAGGAAACTGCCATCCCAAGAGTGGAGAAAAAAGCATTTTCAAATCTTCTAATGTTCAAGTTATTTGCTGTACTTTGGGTAAGATGGTGCTGGCAATGGCAAGATATGTGTAGATTCACCAAGTTCATCTCACAACAATCCTAGAGTAGATATTCTGTTGCTTCACAAGAAGTTTTAAAACATGGGGCTAGAATAAATTTATAAGCTGTTTGGTGCTTTAGCAAACTACCAAATATTAGAAAACTCAGGTAACAAGACTTGTAGATAAATGGCTGCCAAGAAACTTTGTCTGTTCCAGTTAATGTCACTGCTTTGGCAATGATCTATAAAAGATTTCACAGTTCAACAATTAATCTTTTTTTCTATTAAAAGTATGTGGGTTGATTAAAGGAAATTTGTATTTAAAAACAAGTAAAAACTACCTGCTTCCACATTTTTAAGTAAATATTTCTTCCTTGATTTGATTTGGGAGTTAAACAGCACATAAAATATTAGCAATACACTTAGAATTTCTTTTCTTATCAGTGAAATGACATCACAAGCTATAATGTATTTACCAGGGAATTGTAATGCACTGGCTTTGTGCAAATATTGTACAATCCAGTAATATATTTCAGAATAATTTCAAACCCATCATACAATTTACAACATTGATAAGAAATGTAATTTTACTATTTCTTCCTCCTCCCCTCCCCCATATCTCACTTTTAAACATTCATACTACCCTTTCCCTAACATACTAGGTGATTTCCCTTTAAGTCTCATCTCCTTTTGCCTATCCATGCAACACTGATTAGCATTTTCTTTTCAATCACATTTCTTTGTCCTGTTGCTAGAATAGACAGGGAGAATGGTTCAATGGGCTAAGCAAATGGATTATAAAATAGGATGGGTTCCAGTGAGGCCCTGATTCTTGCTTAGCAAAATTGTTTAATTTATACTTCAGTTTTGTCACCTGTAAAATGGGGATAATGTGTATCCTTCCAGTTTTGAATGAAAAGAACTGAAATGTGTATGTATAATACCAATAATAACACATTATAGAATTTATATTTAATAAAATGTTACTGTTCTGATACTGACTTACATCAAACAGTACACACAGGATAACTTACCAAAAATATGATACTAGTTAAGTGTTTAGTTTTCTCAAATATATGTTTACTTTAATGTCATTTTTAAAAAGGCAAATATATTAATAAAGATTGACTCTTCCATTAAAAGATCTTGTTTATTGATCATATAAGCTGTTCTAATAGTTATTATTTAGACTCTGCATCCTCAGCATAACACAGATGGGAGGAGAGATCAAATGGATACCTTAATGAATATTTACCACTGTTTACTCCAAATTCAGCTGTGTTGAATATCACAACACGTTCTTTAAATCAGGTGCTCTGGTTTTGTTCAAAACACCTATTTTCTCATGTATTCATTTGTAATAGTTGTTAAAATGAGAGAAAAAATATTTAACTTATGTTTTCAAATAATAT
This sequence comes from Pseudochirops corinnae, assembly GCA_028646515.1. Taxonomy (NCBI): domain Eukaryota; kingdom Metazoa; phylum Chordata; class Mammalia; order Diprotodontia; family Pseudocheiridae; genus Pseudochirops; species Pseudochirops corinnae. The sequence continues at coordinate 210,557,700 of CM053587.1, forward strand.
CATGTTGTAGAGATCAATTCCTAATTTTCAGAAAACCAGAACTTCTCTTTCATTGTGTTTATTAACAAACATATTAACAAACAGAAATAAATGGTTTAAAAAATAACAGACTTAAACACATTTATTGGATATGATAAGATTAGGAGAAAAATATTCAGTTTCCCAAATGAGTAACTATAATGTTACATGAAACATGAAATATATTAATTGAAATAAGATAACATATCCAACATGGGCCCTATCAAAATTCTCAAGGGAAAGTTAAGACATGGCAAATTTAAAAGCAATATTTCCATTCTGTTTTAGTGTCATTAAATAACTTAAGAATAGACAAAAGACCATAAAATACTATTTAAGCAATCTAACATTTAAGGAAAAAGATGCTCCATTACATTCACACAACTTCTGGTGTATAACAAATTTATCTAATAATAATAATTCTACTCTAATAGTATGGGACTGCATTTCAAAGGGCACAGGGGAAGTGCCCTCTCAACTGGTTGTTGAGTTAGAAATTAAATAGTAAAGTGACCAGATTCCTGACATTTCCTAAATTTTCATGTTAAGGTATGGATACAGGTTATTCATAGCTATTCATATTCAATTTTCTGAGAAGATCAGAAATTATTATAGTTCACAGTCTGTTTAGTGAATACATTTGACTTAGTTGCACAACTTCTAAAATAACAACCTATTCATTCACTCGTTTTAGTCTTAATTTAGGTCACTGTTGGGCCTTGCAATTATAAAACTAAAATTAATAAGACACGTACTCACCTTTTTAAGAGTCCTCATAACATCTATTATCTAAAATTAATTTATGCTAAGAGAAAAGCTCTTATATTTTAGGAGTATACTTGTAACAAAATAAAATCAAAATCTTATCTTTAAACCTATATAAATCTCTCCTCTGTCATACAGTCCTTAATGGAATATTTTAGTGACAACTATTTTGTTGAAGCTGACAAAAAAAGGTACTACATTTTAAAAACAATCTCACAAAAATTAAATTTACCTTTTGGATCCATTACTACTTTGAATGCTAAGTGGAATTAGGGTTGTCCTATTAATAGAAGATATATTTTCAAAATAGTGATAGATATTGATACCTTTAAAAAATTAAACAAAAAGAGTCCTTTGACAATCACAAGACATGAAGAAACAATGTTGCAAAAATGGGCACTTTCATAAGTTAAGACATATTTCTCTTATTAACCTGTAGTCAGTATGAGAAGTATAGCTCAATACATTTGCGATCTTATCAACCTGTGTACTCCCTCCAACTGCAAATTCATGATTGCGAACAGCAAGCTGTCCACACCCTATCTCATGTGACTGTTATTCATGTACATTCAAATTCTGTATAAAAGGGTCTACCCAATGTGCTGGAGGCCTTCATCTAGGTCTTTTAATATTACATGGGAAGTAGGATAGTACCTGGCCTATTACATATCTTGTCCATCTAATTGGTCAGATGGATAACCTAACAGCAACTGGAAAAAATATATCACTTGAATACTAATAGTTTAGTTTTCAGTATTATGCTTTATGGTGTCATTTTCTTAAATTTGCTTTTTGGTCTTTCACATTAGTATGACATAAAATTTATCTATAGTCACACAATGATCAAATAATGCTTAAGTAAATTGAGGGTACTATGTATCTAGAATTTTGATGATGGAAGAGTATAGCTAAATAAATCGTATTCTTTTTGGATTCTAACTATATTATTTTGACTTTCTACTATTTAGCATTAAATTCAATTTCAATTTGCTTCATCAGAAAAAAGCAATTGGGCTGGGATTCATTGCCACCAAGTGAACCCAGTAGTATCCTATGCATAACGCCCACAGCATAAGAATTTGGACTATTGGGATTAGTTTCTACTTGCAGCATGATAATGGATTTTTAAACTCGACCAGTCTTAGAAGCAAAGACCTTAGCGGAAAAGCAGCAGATGCAGAAGAAAATGGACTCTATTAGCTACTAATTGTTAAGGTGCACAAATGGAAAATTTGGCTGGAATAACTAAAACTGTCACATCATAACTGTTAAGGAGTATTTGAAAATGTTTATTAACTTTCTTTTTAAGGAAAATTAAAATGATTAAAAAAAACCCCTTTCTTTTAAAAAAGTTTTCATGCTATACATTGCTATAAGTAATGAATTAATTAGTTCTTATGAATAATTGTGAATTAACAATTCACCTTAGTTTATTAAATGAACTAATGGTGAATTCATAACTCACCTTTAACTGTTAATTAATAAATTTATTAATAATTAATGAATTATGAATTACCATAATTAATTTATTGTTCTCTTTGGACAATGCTTTCAGTCATTTACTGAGTACTTACAGAATGCCAGCATTATGCTAGGTTCTGCTTATACAAGGATGAAATAAGACAAAGTCCTGGTCTACAAATAGCTTGCACTCTAGTGAAGAAGGAGGAAGAGAATATATAGACTAGTAACAATAAGAGTTTTAATGCTTTGATGGGTTTATGATTTTATTCACGTGATCACTCCCTTCAACTATAAAAATTCCTTGGATTCCTCCAAACCTTCTCATCTTATACAAATCTTGTTCCTACCATCCTGTGAATCTTTTACAGAGGGTTGAATCGCCATTCTGGGGGCGGACTCCCTGTAGACTTCTTTATATTGTATGGACTGCAATAGGGCTTAAATGCTGTCTATCAGTTATCCCTCGGTTTTCTGAAATGACCAGCCTATCTCCTTTTTTGATCAGATATTTATCTTTCTGATGATTACCTTCACACTACATTTACCATGCAACATTAAATTATTGATGGACTAAAAAATACCATAGTCATTTCCACATATATTCTATTCTCCTAAATCCAAAATCTCCACTTAAACACAGTTGAGGAAAATCAATCATGTCTAACATCAAACGTGTCTAATCATGACAATAGTCCTCTACATCTACCAAAAGATTCACAGGAACACAGTTTTTAAGCTAGAAAGGACCCTAGAGGTCACTGAGTCCAATTACTTGATTTTACAGGTAAGGAAAGTTAGGTTAAAAGAATTTAGGTAACTTATCCAAGGACACAGAACTAATGAGTATCTGGAGCAGGATTCAAACCCAGGTCTTCCTGATTCTAAGTACAACATTGCCCATTACGCGCAGTTTCATTATTTGCTCTCAGGTACTAAGACTGGTCATTGAAATTAATCTGAATTTTGTTTAGAGTTATTTTTGCTTCTGTTATCATTTTTGCCAATTTGATGTGTGTGAGGTGAAATCACAGATCATTTTAATTTCTATTTCTCTTGTTATTAGTTATTTGGGGAACTTTACATAATGTTACTGATAGTTTGTACTTCTTTAGAAACTTGTTGATATCCTTTAACCAAGATTATCTTTTAGGAAACGCTATGTGTGTGTGCGCGTGCGTGCACATGTGTGTGTGTACAGAAGCCTATTCACACCTTCCACGCATCTTTTCTTGGGAAACCTTCTAATTTAATTCTTTGGAGACTCTGATATGTCCTGATTCCTATATAGCGTTACTGGAATAATACTGATGAGCTTTTGTTCCAAGAAGCAGCTTAGGATCATTAAATTATTAAACAATTTTCCTAAAGCAATACAAATGTCTCTTTTTTTTCCTTTTCAAATCTGGATCAAATTCACTGCCTATCCAGTATCTTATACATATATGTAATATGGTCTATCCACTCAAGTATATTGTGGTCTGGACAATAAGCATTCTTTATCCACTTTTTTTTGTGTGTATGTGGATTGCCAGACAGAAATCTTATAGCTCTTGTTCAGGCGACTCTTCAATGTGCCACGTGCAATTAAAACAATGCCATTCAAAACCAGGAACATCTGGACTTCACCATCTACAGGGCATCCCTCTTCTATTTGGACTCTGAACTGGACATCTTCCATGATATTGGCAAAAACCTTAAGCAAAAATGTATCTCCCTGTTTTATACCCTGTTTGATATTAGTAATCAGAGGGTCACTGAACAAACTTATCTGTTATTTAATTTTTTGAGGTATATATCTGTTTTATACCCTGTTTGATATTAGTAATCAGAGGGTCACTGAACAAACTTATCTGTTATTTAATTTTTTGAGGTATATATTCTATGATTTTTACATATGAATGTTCTACCTTGTTGGAGCACAGCCTGCTCTATCAAACCAAAGTGTGTGTGTGTGTGTGTGTGTGTGTGTGTGTGTGTGTGTGTGTGTTTTCAAATGCCACAAGCAATAAACACAGTTGGACCTTTTCTTCATTCTTTCAATCACTTGTATATGTATGGTGGCATTCCTTTATAGGGGTACAGCCTAGCATTTCTATTGGGAGCTGAAGATAATACATGGAAGTCCTTAGGATCATGGTCTTTCTTCTTGGTTCTTCCATAGTAGGTCTTGCTTGTAACATCTGATCTAGCAGCAATCAGTTGTTAGGGTAAATAGCTATTCTTCTTTAGCTGGTGGAGATCTCTAAGAATATACTATACAAGAAGAAGTAACACACAGGTACTATACACGGTCAAATTTTTTCTAGTGCCACTTCTTAGTCCCAGCTTTACTTCAATATTTTATGTATATTCGACCCTCCTCTGCACTCTTACTTTTTTACTGAGCAAGCAAGCAGACTTACCCTGTATCTTATATGTACCTATTTCTATATAGGTCATCTCCTGTAGAATATACGCTCCTTGGGTCTGGTATCCCTACTGGTTGTGCCTGCTACTTTACTGGAGGAAGCTTAAGCTGGTGGGTCACTTGAGTTTAGGTCTGTGTGGTTTTTTTTAAGCTCTAGTAGGGGAAGAAAGGGTGTTGGAGACAGATTCAGTAGATTTATTAAATTGAAGACCTGACAGTTAAATTTTCAATATTAAGCATTTACTCCATGGAAACCGGCAAACACTACAAACCAGGGCTCAGTTTATTGTTCTGTTAATTATCTAGACTTATGAAAGGGAATGGAGAAAATGCTAATAATGCATATTAAACTTAAGAGCATGTTGTAGGCACATCTTTTGGAGAGCCATCTGGAAAGCCAATGGGTATTTGCATTAAGCCCTTCACTAATATGAGATGTCCCTGGGAGTTGAGGACCACCATGCTGCCTATGAATGGGAAAACTAGCTCAGGTCAGAAAAAATGAAGCAGGTTTATACTTCTATGTCAAATGGCAATGGGTGGCTCCTGCATTTTCATCCCAAGCAAGATAAGATCCAGCCTCAAAACAAAAAATGAATATGTTTGTGGTAAAGAGGGACTAATTTTGCTTTTTCTTTGCATGTTTAGCATTGTGCCTGGAACATAGTAAGTGATGACTAAGTCCTTGTTTGTTGACTCTGTACACAACATTACACCTTCTGTCTTCATGCCTTAGCTCTTGTCATTCCACATGCCTGTAATTTACTTTCTCTCAGAGTTCCTTTCTTATTTTAAGACTCAGATCATCTACCATCTTCTGTATAAGTGTCTATGTGTTTCTTACCCCAATCTACCTTGGATTTAGCTACTTTGTATTTATTCACTTTATCCTGTGGATAGATAGATAGATAGATAGATAGATAGATAGATAGAAAGAAAGATAGGTAGATAGACAGACAGACAGACAGATAGATAGATAGTTTCCCTCATTAGAATGTAATTTTAGGTCAATTTTAGTTTTAAAAAGGCTGAAACAGAAACAGAGATTCTGATTAAAGATATAAATAATAAAAGAATCATAGATTTAGAGCTGAAAGGGACCTTTGAGGTCAGTGAGTTAACAGATGAGAAAATGGAGGTGAATTTGTCTATGCTAAGGTCACATAGGCTGTAAGCAGCACAGTTGATATTCAAACTCTGGTCCTTTGAATTCAAAAGCTATGCCCTTTTCAGCAAACCAAACTGTTGCAGTGTTTTACTATAGTATATGCTCTTAGTAAGTATAGCTGGGGCATTATGTGTATACACTATAAGGTTCTGTTAATATCCATAATTGCCAGACTGCCCTTCACAATTCATTAAGAAACTCTACTTGTTTTTGTTATAATGAGACAAACCCAAAGCATAACTGCTATGATTTAAAGTTATCTAGTAAATTAGACTAATTTAAAATATGTATTTAGAATATGAAACTACTCCCTCCCAACATCCAAATCTCTGCCTTCTGCAATTAACACTATTTCAAGAAAACATCATCATAAATTAATTCATGCATGCAACATTCATGTGACTTATTAAAAGCCTCATGCTAGGCACAATAGACACTTGCATTCAAGAGCTCAATTAATGAAAATGGCATTTTGTTCTTCCCATTCAAAGACTTCTTTTCTTTGCACTGTAGTTTAGTTTCTCTCTAAATGTGGCTTTTAATATAAAATGACAATAATTATGAGCCCTTTGAGATTTCAAATATGAATCTCAAATTATCAAGCCTTAATAAAAGCCTAATAAATTCCTTTATGTGCCATATTATGTCTGCTTAATTACTGCAGACACATAAAGAAAGCAATGCAAGACCACAGTCTTTATATTAGCTTTATACAAGAGTGGTTTTAAAGATTCTTTTTTTCTAAAGAGAATTTTTTAGGTATACAATATTTAAAATAGATATTAAAATTTTTTCTTTTGAATCTGTAATTTGGATGACCAAATAAATACTGTGAGGCATGGCAGAGAGCTAGCTTGTGAGCCAGAAAGATATGGGTTCAAGTCTGGCTTCTGACACATGCTGTCTATGACTCCAAGTCACTGAACATCTTTACCTTCCTCAGTTTCTTGAACTGGAAAATGGCAATTAGAAGAACACCCACTTGCATAGTTGTTATGAGGATCAAATGAAACAGTATCCACAAAGTGCTTGGCACAGTGCGTGGTACCTAGTAGGCACTTAAAAAAAAATACTTGTCTCCTTTCTCTCTCCTCTAGACAATAAACTGCTGAGAAAGTGCAAAACTGCACTAATTACAAACCACTTACAGAGCTGCTATTCCAATAAGATATTTGGCTTATATCTTTGCCTGTGTATACTTGATATTAGTGGAATTCATGCAAACATCTTAACATATTGTGTAGTTTCTCTCTCCACCAATAGAGACAAGATGTGCTGCACACATCTTTGGATTAGCCTGAGATCATAAGTATATATAACAAGCCTAGAACTGCATTTCTATTGGTTCATGCCCTAAGAATTTCCCAGACTTTAAAAACATAAGCCTGAAAACAGTGGAAAATTAGCAATAATAGCTAACATTTATATGGTGCTTTAAGGTTTACAAAGTGTTATTTGTATTACCATACACTATTTCATTGGAGCCTTATAACAATCCTGTGAGATGGGTGCTATAATGATTCTCATTTTGCAGATGATAAAGCTGAGGCTGAGAAAAGTTAAGTGAGTTGCCTAGAGTCACACTGCCCATAGGTAGAATTCAAATTCAGGACTTCCCGGCTCTAAATTCAATGTTCTAAGCTCCATGCCACCCCGCTGCCAAATAAATAGTTCAAGACCTAATTTTAAATGTTTCTAGCTCCACACAGACAAACACATACTCACAAAGGAATTTTATCTCTTTATGGCAGGGATTTTTAACCTAGAGATCCATGAACTTTTAAAATAAATATCTTTTGATAAATGCATTTCAATAGAATTGGTTTTCTTTGTAATCCTGTCAGGCAATAAACATTTATTAAATACCAGCTATATGCCAGGCACTGTTTTTTTGTTTGTCCTTCATTCTCAAAGAGGACCATGGCATTAGGAAGGTGATGCCATGGCTTGCAAGTGAATTAGATTTAAGAGAGGGAGAGCTGTGCAAAGTCACCAGCCTCACTTTCTCCTCTAGAGCCAGCTAGGTCCAGTGGTAAAATATAGATCAGGACGACTGGAGACAGCCCCCACCAGGCACTGTGCTAAAGTATCAGAGATACAAAGAGAGGCAAAAGATAGTCTCTGTGCTCAAGGAGCTTAGGACTTAGTGGGAGAGGAAAAAAAATGGATAAATAAGCTTTATATGGTATAAATTGGTAATAATTAAAAGAGGAAAGGCATCAGAATTAAAAAGGGTTAGAAAAAGTTTTCTGTAGAAGATGGGATTTTAACTGGGATTTGAAAGAAGCCATGGAAGCCAGTAGATGGAGATGAGAAGAGAGAGTGTGTCAAACATGGAGGACCTGAAAATGAAAAGCCCAGAGCTGGGAACTGTGGAGTGTCTTGTTTGTATTATAGCAAGGAGTCCATTGTCACTGTACCACAGAGGAGTGGCCTGAAGTAAAGTGTAAGAAGACTGGAAAGGGGGAGGTGGAGCTTAAGGTACAAAGAGCTCGAACAGCATTTTGTCTTTGATTCTGGGGGCAAGAGGGAGCCACTGGAGTTTACTGAGCTGAGTGACACAGTAGGATTTACACTTCAGGAAATTTACTTTGGTGGCTGAATGGAGGATGGATTGTAGTGGGGAGAGACTTCAGGCAGGCAGAACCACTTGTAGGCTATTGCAATAGTACTGGTGTGAGGTAATGAGGGTCTGTACCAGGGCAGTTTCAGTGTTAGAGGAGGGAAGGAGGCATAACAGAGATGTTGGCAAGGTGAAACCGACAGGTGATGGCAACAGACTGGATATGGGATGATGAGAGAGTGAGGAATTAAGGATGACATCCAGGTTGCGAGCCTGAAGGACTGGGATTCAGCACAGGAAATGTAGAAGTCAGACAACTAAACTAAGAGGAGAACCCAGAGAGAGTGGTGTCTCTAAAATGAAGAGAGAAGAGAGTTTCAAGAAGATGATCTGTAGTGTTAGAGGCTGCAGATAGGTCAAGAAGAATGAGGATTAAGAAAAGGCTACGGGATTCAGAAAATTAGGAAATCACTGATAACTTTAGAGAGAGCAATTTTGGTGGAATGGTGAGGTAGAAGCTGGCTTGCAGGGGGTTAATAAGAGAAGGAGAAAAGAGGAAGTCAAGGCATAAATGGCCTTTTTTTTCTCTTCTTCAGGATCAAGTTCAATTATCGTAATTACAGTGTTCTGTTGTTCTTTCAATTGACAATTTCAATGTTGTCGTTACAGAGTATATCATTTCCTGGTTCTGCTTACTTCACTTTTAATCAATTCATAGAAGTCTTCTCGTGCTTCCTTGTATTCTTCATATTATTCTTCATAGTTATCATTTCTTATCACTTGGTAATATTCTATTACATTCATGGATCACAATTTATGGAATCATTCCCCAATTGGTGGGCATTAAATAGTTTGTTTTCATTTTTATTTTCACTCACAATGACAAGGGAGATTCTGGGAATCAGGAATTCATCATCCTAAGGTACTTTGCAATGATAAAATCTAGTCAGTTACTGGAGAGGGAAGCATCAACATCTGGGTTTTTCAAAGCCAGGGGAGCTCAATGGCTTCCCAGAGTCTCGTCTGGCCAAACCACACAACTCTTCTCAAAGAGAGCCCCCCATAAATGGCCTTTTCAAGGAACTTAGCCACAAAGAGGAGGAGAGATACAGAATAACAGTTGGCAGGGACAGAAGGTTCATGAGAGTTTTTTAAGGATGGGGGAGAAAGAGGCATGTTTATAGGCAGCAGTGAAGGAGCTAGTAGATAGGATGAGAGTCAAGATCAATGAGAATGAGGATGCCAGAGGCAGCAATCTGATGGAGTGGGATAGAATGGGATTGTTCGCTCAAGTAGAGTAGTTTGCCTTGGTAAGGAGTGAGGCCACTTCTTTATGTGTATGTGAAACGTGTAAGGAGGGAATAATGGCCATTGCAGAAGATATCTGTGTGGTAGGAGATAAAGAAAAGAGAGCTCATAGCAAATAGCCTCATTTTTTTTTTTCTTCTGTAAAATATGAGGGAAGGTTTTCAGCTGAGAGGGTCAGGGTAGATGGGAGTTTTGAGGAGGGAGGAACAGGTTTGGAAGAAGAGCCATGGAGAATAGGATAGTGAGTTGATAAGGGAGGTATCTTAAGGACCAGTGGCAGCAAGGGCCCACTAGAACAAAAATTGGCTTTTTTTCTCAGTGGCACGCTTGGCAATACTGTTTAGTGTTTTGGAGAGCTGGCCAAGCTTTTTTATAAGCTGTTCCAAAGGGCATCCTCTTGTGTTGGGATTCAGAACTGTCACTGTGCTGTGGCTTCTAGGGGGTGCCATGTTCTTTCTTGTATTCAACCTGAAGGTGTGGGATACAAGACCCCCCTGGAGCATCAATGGCTACTCTGGAGTACTGGGTCTCTTCTTTGGCTATTCAGAAACTGGCAGCAGATGTAGTATCACCAATTTATTGTCATTTATTGTGAAGTTTCAATGTACAAATCTGACCCAGGTGGAGTTGGAAATTATCTCATTTTGCCAGCTTCCTTCACCCTCAAATACTCTCTACAATCCATTCAGGCTGAGAAGGCCTGGAAAAAGCAAAGTCTAATCTCTCTCAACCTTCTAGGGGCCTGATTCAATGTTTCTAAGATCCCTTGAAGGTTTAATAGTCTATGTTTCTGATTCCCTAGAACATGGGGCTCAAGTGGTTTAAACACTTGGGTTTCAAGAAGTTTTTCTTCTGGCAAAATAAAGAGGATGTAGGGATGTCACTGCAGTGTTTTAGTTATACTCAGTACAGAGTCCCTATTAACATCACAAAAACAACATAGTGTAGACGAACTTCAAAGCAAGATTTATAGTCGATGTGATAACCAAACTCTTAGTTAATCTAGAGTTCCAAGTATTTTCTAGCAATAATCAGTATGGTTGTGAAAATAAATAGATGTTCACATTTTATTCTTAGTTTATATATATATGAAGAAGTTATAATCTACCTCTAAATTTAACTGAATACATTGTCTATTTTTTATGACACTACAGAAGCTACTCCTAAGAGACATTCATTAGAGAATTTATGAATTTACACAAATCATTTAAAGGAAATATTTTATACCAATAATTGATAGAGAGTTAATTAATGGCTAAACATCTAAAATAATAAAACATCATAAAGATAGTAATGGGTCTACTTATGAAAGAAGCTCCTTTTTTCACAGGACAACAAATTTAAATCTATTAATCCTCAACACATAAAATGTCAACTTATATATTTTCTCTGACTAAAAAGAAGGTAAGAGACAAATAACTTGAACAAAAAAATTAAAATTTAAAACTGGATGTATGAATAATTTTAGGTATTTTTGAATAGGTTTTAGTGGGCAGAAAGTTAATATCTCAAACTAATTGTGAATATTTCTGTTCTTTCTCAGTTAAGTCAGCATTGAATATACACTTCTATTCAACAATGAAATTGACACTCATGTGCCTACTTATATTTCAGTATTTCTAGGAAATCTGTCACATCTACTTTTGCTTAGAGTCATTTTATTTTGAATGCTACAGGTAAAAATCAGAAGGCAGATAGTCAAAGGCAAAATCAGGCTGAAGAAATCAAAAGACATCTTGGGAAAGGGTGAGAAATACTCTTTCCAGTATATGGCATTTCTAACAGTAGTAAAGTAGAAGTTACCAGTGCCTGCAGTTGTCTGGCTTGTAGCCTTCATCATGACTGTTTGACGTTTTTCCCCTGTGTAAAACAGGGGTAGCATATCAGATCCCTGCAGATGCTAAAGCTGAAGGCAATGGAAAGAAAAGCTTTGACATTCTGTCATGGGGATGACAGGACAGAATGGACTGCAATAAACAACAGCCTGAGCAGGATAATTTGATGCATTGGGTCCTTAAGCTTCTCCAGATGCTGAACTCAGCTTGGGACAGGAGATAAGAGGACAGCATTGACTGCGCTGAATAGAGTCGACTTGTGTGAAACCAGGAAAAAGAAACGCCTTTATGTAAATAGAAAATAGTCCACCAACAAGCTATTTTTTTTTTTGGCCTGTTGTCCTCAAAGCCAATAATGAAGACTGAAAAGCAATACAAGTGTTAGTGAGATATCCTTAGGATGGAAAAAAAAAAACCACAATCCAACATTATAGCAATATTTTCAGTCAGCTTAAAATCACTTAATAGTATATTGCTCCACAACTATTACACATAAATAAAATGACTTTGAATAACATTTCTTTTCTAAATAAACAAACACATGCAACTCACAGATTTTGACTGTGAAGATTTAATTCTCAACAGAAGGATGTTGCTTATGGAGTGAGAAGTGAAATCACAGCCCCTCTGGGAACATCTAGGTGCTTTGCCAGCTTTCTATCAGAAGGCTGAATGATTTGCTTACATTTCTTGAAATCTGTTTTCTTTCAAAAGGCTAGTTTAGGTGACTAGAAGATGTCATAATTAAACTGAACTACTACCCAACTCACTTATTCCAGTAACGCGGGGCAGAGAAAAAAACAAAATCCACTCCCACTGGTGAGCCATTTAACTATGTTCTCTCCTCTACTTAGGCTTTTTAAGTGTTACTAACAGAAATAAATCCATCACAAAGAAATGACAAAATGTAATATGCTTACCCAATTGGGAAATATGAAACATAACAGTTTCATAATATCATTGAATTAACAAAGATCAAAATGAGGGAAGGGGTAGAGAAAGCAAAGAAATTTCACAAAGGAAACTTAAAGAATTCCTAAATTCTACAATGGAAAAACAGATCCAAGTTTACGGCATATATTTTTGGGCAGATTCCCAGAACAACAGTCAGGGGTTAATCCTAGGCCTGCTTTTATCCTTTTGCTTTGGCCAGTCTGCTGACCTGGAATGCTATGTCCCTTCTCCTTACCTCTCCGGATACTCTGGGGCTCAAGCTTGGGTTTCCTGAGAACTTCAGCCAGCACTGCTCTCATTTTCCTGATCCAGTTACACTGGCCTGTTTGCTGTTCCTTATAGATCATTACATCTTCTATCTTTACTCTTTTGCACTGGCTGACCCCCAGGCTTGGCATGCTCACCCTTTTTATCTCTTCGTGTTAGGTTTTTCCTTGTTGGCTTTCTTTAAGTTTTAATTCAAGTCCCACCTTCTGCAGGAAGCCTTTCCCGGTTCCCCCAGCTACTCATGTGCCTGACATAAAGGGAGGGCTTAATAAATGTTTGTTGCATGTCTGCCTGTCTCTATTCTCTTTAGATCTTGTATGTACCTGGTTATTTATATTGTTTCTCCTATTACAATGTGAACTACTTGAGGCCAGGGCCTATTTTTTTTCCCTTTTACTGAAGTATGAACATTTAGCACAATGCCTAGCACAAAGTAAGTGCTTAAAAGATGCTTTTTGTTTTGACTGAGTAGATAGATAGATTGCATTTATAAAGAGCTTACTATGGGCCAGGAACTTGGAGAGAGCAGAGAGGATACAAAAGTAAGCAATCAGGATAGCTCCTGCCCTCAAGGAGCAGGATAATAGGGGAAGACAATATACAAAGGGGAGCTTGAAGTAGAGGAGAGAGCATGCCCATGCACTCATGCAGTAGAGACAGCCAGGAAATACTACAGAATCATGGAATGTTAAGAACTAGAATGGATCTTGGAGAGTGTCGGGTTCAGGGTAGGGAACCTGTTGGCTTCCAGGTCCTCAAGTGTGGCCTCTTGACTGAATCCAAACTTCACAGCACAAATCCCCTTAATAAAAGGATTTGTTCTGTAAAACTTGGACTCTGTCAAAAGTCCACAACACCAAGGACCTAGAGGGCTACAGGTGGCCTCAAGGCCACAGGTTCCCCTCCCCTGGTCTAGTTCAATCCCTTCATAATTAATCATAGATCTATTTCTCCAGCCCTAACTTCTCTTCAGACCTCCACAGTCCTGTATCTCCAACTGGATGTCCTGTAGACATCTTCAACCTAACACATTTAAACTGAACTCATTATCTATTCCCCTCAAACTTCCCCTCTTTCTAACTTCCCATTACTCTCATCCAATCAGTTTTCACATCCTTTCACTTCTACCTTGGAAACACTTCTTGTATATTCCCCCTCCTCTCCTCTGACACAGCCACTGTCTTGGGTACGGGCGTAACACCTCATGCCTGGACCACTGTAGCAGCCTGCTGGTTGGTCTCTTTGCCTTAAGTCTTTCCCAATTCCAATCCATCTTTCACTTAGCTGTCGAAATTCTCTTCCTAAAGTGCAGATTTGACAGTATGATCCTTCCTATTCAATAAACTACAGTGGCTCTCAGTCACTTCCAGGATCATATATAAAATCTGTTTGCCTTTTGAAGGACTTCATAACTTAGTAACTTGTCCTCTTCCTATTTTTCTGGTCTTCTTAAAATTTATTTCCTCTAGTCTTTGATCCAGTGACAGTGATGTCCTTGCTTTCTTCCTACATGACAATTAGTCTCCTGAATCTAAGCCTTTCATTGGCTGTCCCTCATGATTGGAACTCTCTCCTATCTCTACCTCCTGGCTTCCTTCAAGATTCAGATAAATTCTCACCTTCTCCCAGAAGCCTTTTCTTGTCCTTAATCTAGAAGCCTTCCCTCTGAGACTACCCCTAATTTATCCTGTATGTATCTGTGTTTGCACATAGCTGTTTGCATGTTGTTCACTCCCCGAATTCCCTGAAATCAGGGGCTATCTTTTTGGGTTTTTTTTTTTGGTATCTCTAGCACTTAACACAGTACCTGGCATATAGCAGGCACTTAATAAATGCTTGTTGACTGACTTATTTTACAAAAGACAAAACTGAACCTAAGCTCTTTTTATGCAGGAACCATCTTTCTCAAAGTCACACAGCTAGGAAGAAGTACTAGCATATAAATTAAAGTTTTCTGACTTTAAGAGCAGTGCTCTTTCCACGACACAACTCATTGTCTAGAGCAAACATTCTGATCTTTATTATATTCACTTTTGTAATTTATTACATAGAGTCTTTATTTTTCTGATTACTTAAAAGAGACTGTAAGGTCTTTGAGGACAGGGACTCTGCCACATTTTCTTTTCATTATCTACAGTATCTACTACAACACTTAGGGCATAGCAGGCCCTCAATGTCTGTTAAATGCAATTAATCTCAAACTACCCAGAAATAAATCTTCCCTCACCACGCTTCACAAATCAGGAATGACTTAACACACATTAGTGATAAAGTCTAAGCTTCTACCTAATGTTCCCTTCATAGATAATACAGACAAATCAAGTAACATTCCAGAGCATATCAGGTAACTTTAATGGCCTAGAAGTGAGCTCTTGCCTTCATATACACCTAGCTAGTCATACTTCCTCTTGTGTTAGCTATTTAATGAAAATGTCACTGTTGGTTTCAAATCTGTACAATCTTGTTACTAATGACAAGGTATTTATTTTTAAAAGCCCTGTAACTTTTTTAGACAATTTGTATCTACTTCATGGATATTTTATTATCTAAATTTACTGAGAAAAACTGTTATTGCTTAAAGTGAGCTATATATTCTGCTCTAACACATGGGACATGGACCCATGTTTGTTAAGGGGCCAGGGTTTCTTAGATTAAAGGAGATACATAAGATTAAAGTATTATTGTTTTTATTTTCATGCCCTTGGAATAAATAAATAAAAGATGCCCAACATGCAACCATGAGCTGTTCAAAAGATATTATCTGTAAAGCACTTAATACAGTGCCTGGCACTTAATAAATGCTCCTTTCCCCACTCTGTAAAGTCATTTTACTTTTTAGTCCTGGACACTCAAATATAGCTACTAAAGAGACAGATTGGATTTAGTTGGTGCAAAGAGTTCTACATTGATAAAATTGCTGATTTTAAGTTTAATTCTTGAATAAATTTATTTGGTTTGAATGAGTTTCGTATCACACAAATTTTGTGTAATAATATATTAATAGCCACATATGAAAACAATTCACATCATCAATTTGTAAACTGATCAAATGAGATAATATTTGTAAAGCACTTAGCACAGTGCCTGGCACATATTAGGTACTATATAAATCCTTATTATCATCATTATCATCATAATTGCTATTGTTATTGTTAAGTACTTACTAAGAGAAAACTTTGTGCCAAGCACTGTGCTAGGTGATAGGGATACAAGTACTAAGAATGAAATATTTCCTTTTCACAAGGAAGACAATAACAACATATAAACATATACAGCATAACTATAAATACAAATAAATGGAGTAGTTACATAGAAGATAATTTGAGAGGAAGGGCCCCAGCAGTTGAGGATGCTCAGGAAAGGTTTTATGCAAAAGATGGCATTGGAGCTGGAGCTGGAAGAAAGGGACTCCTAAGTGAGACAGAGAAGCAGGGAATTTTTCAGGCATGACAGACCAAGCAAACACATAGAGATAGGAAACAGAGTGCTGCATGTGAAGAACAGAAAGGAGGTCAGTTTGTCTGGAATCCAGAGTGTGGGAGGGAGAAGGCTGGAAAGATAATTTGGGACCAGATTGTGCAGGGCTTTAAAAACTAAATGGAAGTGTGTATATTTTGGCACAGTGGATTGCATGCTGGACCTGGGGTAAAGAAAACTTGAGTCCAAACTTGGCCACAACCACTTACTAGCTATGTGACTCTGGACAAGTCACTTAACTGCTATCTGCTTCAATTTCCTCAAATGTCAAATGGGGATAATAGCATCCACCTTCTAGGATTGGTATAAAAGTAAAGTAGATAATACTTGTAAAACTAAAGCTGTATGCAAACCTTAAAGTACTACATAAATGCCAGCTATTGTTATGAATGAATTAATCTATCATTAGAGGCAAAGAGACCTTACATTTAATCCTGAGGGAACCACTGGAATTTACTGAGTAGGGGGCAGCATAATCAGACCTATACTTTGAGAAAAAACACTGGCAGCTAAGTAGAGGAAGGACTGGGGTGGAAAGAGACTTGAGTCAGAGAGATCTAGTAGAAAGCTACTGAAATAGCCTAGGGGAGAGATAAACTTGGGGGGGTAACTGATAGAAAAAGGAGACATATATGAGAGATGCTGTGAGGAGACAAATGAAAAAAAAATTGCCAAATGACTGAATATTCAGGCAATCAGTGAGTCAGTAAGCAGTTATTAAATACCTACTAGGTTCCATGAACTGTGTTAAATGCTGGACATATAAAAAGAGGCAAAAGGTCCCTGCCCTCAGGGAACTCACAATCTAATGGGGGAGACAACAAATACACATATTTATATATTTATACGCATACACATGCACATATATAACATATATCTGAAATAATTAATAAAGGGAAGATATCAGAATTAACTGAGTTTGGCAAAAGCTTCCTGCAGAAGGTGAGATTTTAACTGGGACTTGAAGGAAGCCCAGGAAGTCAGGAGGTGGAGATGAGGAGGGAGAGCATTCCAGGCAGGGGGACAATCAGAGAAAATGCCTAGAACTGAGAGATGGAATGTTTGTTGGATGGAATTGTTTGTTGAACAGCAAGGAGGACAATCAAAGAACATGTGGACAGGAGTAATGTGTGAGAGGACTGGAAAGGTAGAGGGGGTGGTGAGGTTATGAAGGGTTCTGAATGCCAGACTGATGATTTTGTATTTGATCTTGGAAGTGAGAGGGAGTAACTGGAGTTAGGGGGTGACACAGTCAGAACTGCATTAGGAAAAACCCTCTGGGAGCTGAATGGTGGAAGGACTGGAGTAGGGAGAGACTTGTGGCAGGAAGACCAATCAGGAGGCTATTATGGAGGCAGGTGATAAAGGTCTGTACTAGAGTGGTGGCAGTGTCAGAAGAGAGAGAGGAGTGTATTCAAGAGACACTATGAAGGTTAAATTGAGAGACTTTGGAAAGAGATTGGATATAGATGAGAAAAAGTGAGGAACTGAGGATAACATTTAGATTGTAAGCCTGGGACTGGGAGAATGAGGGGTGCTCTTGAGAGAAGTAGGGAGATTTGGAAGGGAGGGAGGTTTAGTGGGAAAGATAATTCTGTTTTAGACATGTTCGATTTAAGATGCCTACTGGACATCCAGTTCTAAATATCTGAAAAGCAGTTGGAGATAAAAGACTGGAGATCAGCAGATGGGTTACATGAGGCTAGTTAGATCTGAGAACCATCAACACAGAGATGATAATTAAATCTATGGGAGCTGATGAGATCACCAAGTGAGACAGCATACAGAGAGAATAGAAGAGGGCCCAGGACAGAGCTTGGTGGGACACCTGTGGTTAGAGGGCATGACCTGGGTGAAGATGCAGAAAAGGAGACTGAGAAGAAGTGGTCAGATAGGAAAAGAACCAAGAGAGAGTGGTATATCAAAAACTCAGAGAGAACAAAGCATCAAGGAGAAGAGAACGATTAATGCTGTCAAAGACCACAGAGTAGTGAAGAAGAATGAGGACTGAGGAAAAGGTCACTAGATTTGGCAATTAATCATTGGTAATTTTGGAGAGGGCAGTTTTGGTGTAATGATGAGGTCAGAAACTGGCTTATAAGTGGGTAATAAGAGAGGGAATAGGAAGGCAATCTGCAGGAGGAGGGATAGAACGGGACTGCTTGTTCAGATCAAAGGATCTGCCTTGGCAAGGAGCAGGGAAACATCTTCTTGTGAGACAGAAGTGAAAGAAGAGATGGTGATATGAGATGAGGAAGAAGAGAGAAGAGGGAACTCATGGAGAATGGCCTCAGTTTTTTCTGCAAAAGATGAGATAAGAATCTCAGAAAGAGTAAGGGGAGGGGGTGTCATAGGAAGTTTGAGGAGGGGTGAACAGGTTTGGAAGAATTGCTGTGGACAACAGTATAGTAAGTTGGTAAGAGGGGTAGAGAAAGATTGCCCAGTAACCTGTAGAGGTTGTGTAAAATAAATCTGTAGTGGATTCAGTGAGAACAGTCTGTAATTTTCTCCACTTTGGTTCAGCAGCACGAGAATAGGAACAAAGGCAGTGGGTGGTAGGAGCGATCCAAGGTTGAGGGTTTGGAAGGGTGCAGTTAGAAATATGATAAAGGTGACAGGGACTTAAGAGTAGAGGAGGGCATAGAATTGAATTTATTCACCAAGGAGTCAAGATGGCAAAAAAGGGATAAAATGGCTCATGTAGAGGTGATGGTCTGGGAGAAAACTGAGAGGTTCTAAGGAAATCATGGTGTTGAAGAAATGTAGAGTTTGGTAAGAGGAGGCAGAGAGAGTAGAAAAGGCAGTAAATTATGGCAAGATAAGGGGATTATGTGGAATAAATATGACTGATCAGTCAAGGATGACACTGAGATTATGAACTTAGATGACTGAAAGGTAGGAGCACCATTGACAATAAAAGGGAAGTTCAGAAGAGAGGAGAGATCATGAGGAAAGGTGAGCTTTGTTTTGAGTTGGAGGTGCCTATGGGACACACACTCCAACAGGCAACTGATGATGTGGGCCTGGAGCTCAGAAGAAAAACTAGGGGTCAATAAAGCTGTGGAAATAATCATCTGGACAGAGATAAAAATTGAATGCATGGTGGTTGATAAGATCACTAAATGAGAGAGTACAGAGAGAAAAAGAGAATAGGGCCTAGGACAAGGCTTTGGGGGATATCCATGATTAGTAGCCATAAGAGTGATAAAGATATAACAAAAGAGACAGAAAAAATGGTCAGACAACCAAGAGAGTGTAGTGATCTGAAAACTCTTAGAGAATAAAGTATACCATAGGAGGTGATCAACAATGTCAAATTCTACAGAGAGATCAAGAAGATTAAAGACAAAGATTGAGAAGAACTCATTAGATACTGCAATTAAGAGATCACTGTCAACTTTGGAGAGATCCGGTTCAGTTGAATTGGTCAGATATCATATCAATAAATATTTATTAAGTGCCTACTATGTTCTAGTTACTGTTCTGAGCATTGGGGCTACATAGGCAGAAAAAAAAAAAAACCACCAGCTCACAGTCTAATGGAATAGATAACATGTAAAGAACCATGTATATGTAAGAAAAATATAAGATAAACAGGATAATCTCAAAGGGAATGTATTAATATTAAGTAGGACTGGAAAATACTTCTTGTAGAAAGTGTGATTAGTTGAGACTTGAAAGAAACCATGGAAACCAGAAGATATTTAGAAATAAGGGATGAGAGCCAGTGAAAATGCTTTGAGTCAGGAAACTGAGTGTTTTGTGGAAGGAATAGCAAGAAGCACAGTATCACTGAATTGAAGAGTATATTGAGGTGAAGGGAAGAAATAAGGAGACTGGAAAGGTAGGAGGACAGGTTGTGACCAGCCTTAAAAGCCAAATAACAAAAGGTTTAGAAGAGAATGAGGGGTGAAGAAGTAGAGTTTCTGAGTTTACAATTTTGTAGAAGAATTTAGCCGAGGACATGAAGAGAGATAAGGACAGTACCTAGCAGGGATGGATTAAAGGTTCAGATGACTATTTTGGTGAATGGGGAAGACATGGGACATATTTTGCAGGCAGTAGGGAAGAAAGATAGGGAGACTAACAATGGGAGAGAGATATTGCTTGGAACAAGCTGCTATGTCAGCCTGTTGTTCCCTACTGAGTTTGAAGTTTTTCAGAGACACTATTAGTTCTTATACCTTACTCTACAAGACATTCCTTATTCTGAATTCCAGCTTTTCATTTGGTTGGCCCCCTGGCCTGGAACCTTATCCCTCCTCATCTTTATTCTTGGCATCCTTCAGCTGAAATCCAACTTTCTTAAGAAGCAACTTAATCTGAGATGATCCCTTTTTCATCTTGTCTTTATCTGGTTTGTAAGTAGTTGTTTGTATGTGGCCACCCCCACTACCTGGTGAGCTCCCTGAGAGCAGAGTATCTTTTGTCTTTTTTTTGGTATCCTCAGCATTTAGCACACAGTAGGCATTTTATGCATGTCAGCTGATTGATTTGACTATTTTAGTAATGCATCTCCCATTTTGTACTTCTAAAACTGACTTTTAAAAAATTCAAGGACAGGATTTTACATTTAAGTAATTAAATTCAATAGTATTTATTTCAGTTCAACAGTCTCTATCGGTATCTTTTTTTACTACCTGACTGTTATTCAATGTGTTATTCATTAACTTTTCCCTCTTATCTTTGTATAATCTGCAAATTTGTTAAAGGTTCCTTTATATAAACTGAATATAGGTACATTTGCAAAAAGTCCTTTCCATCTCTATAGTCTATGAAGTGATATATCACATTCACTCTGTACCCAGCAATAATATCCTATTGGGAAGCTGTAAACCAATGGACTTTGTTCTCAAAGGTTCTGCTATCATTTAGATTCACTACTAGAAATTCTTAGGCTTGGTTGAAGGTGGGTGTGCAGGTATGGAGAGAAGAGGGAGACTTATTTAAAATTCTCTTAATCTAATCACTACCTGCGTAGTCCCCCCAGAATTTATCTCAACCAAAAGACCTGTAGATTCCCACTAAGACTGCCCCATGTCCAGCAATCTCAAGGACCTAACAAAGAAAACAAAATTGGATCTCAAAAGGCAGGATTAATGTCAAATAAGGCTTATAAAAATTAGACAGTAATGCCTATAATTCATTCCTTTACATTTTCAGATAATGTCATATTCATTATGTTTTATTTATTTTCTTTTACATTTCAGTTTATACATATTCCTTTTGTGAGAACATTTTGTTCTTTTTATTTAGGAATAGTAATGTTACCAGTTGTTTCTATTATCTGTTTATTTGTGAATTGGTTAGCTTCAAGCTACAAAATGGGTTTTGAGAGTTTGGTTCAGAGTCACTGTGGGATGGATTTTTGTTTTTGCAGAAACACATTCAGTATAGATATAGGTGTGTTTTTTAGAGCTAGAGAACAGGTAAAAGTCATTACTATAGTCCTGCCCTCATGCTGGAACAGGGTTGGAGAGAGTTAAATTCAAAATCAAGTTACTATTCTTGCTCCTTTAGTACAGTACAGCTTTCCTCTAATTCTCTGGAGCTAGGCAGTTGACAGCATGGATTTTTATTGAAGAAATGCTATGACATTTGTTCTAAATGTCACATTTCTTCCCCACTGTCTAAAAATAGCACACCAACATGCCCCTACCCCTAATAAAATTGTTGGCTTGGAAATGACACCGATAAGCAAAATGAAGCATATAACCTTTCCTACTCCTTTTCTATAAAATGTTTTATTTATCCCTGAGTCACATTTGGTGTCTTTTGTAGATGTAGATCAAAGGGAAAAATAGTAAATTTTACTACTGAAGCAGTCTTAACAGTATGGGATATGTCATTTCTAAAGCATGTTTCAGTCAGGCAAAGTTACCTGTCATTTGAGCAGTGATCTGGTGATGGATAGGAAAGATGGAGAAATACTAGGAGTCCTCATAGTAATGTGACATTTTATGAGCAGTTTGACTGTTTTCATTACTTTGATTTTGGGCCTGGGAAGAATAAGTGAAAAAACCAGCAATGGAATACAAAAGCAGCTTGACAGGATGAATGTTATAGGACAGCCTTGAAATTGGGCTGTTGTATTTAATAAGACTTTGTGACAATTATCTGAGAGCATTTTAAATATAAATTCTTTTTGGATGTTCAATTTTATCAATTCTGAGGTCACCGATTTTATTGACAATGGTGTTTGGTTCATACGAAAGACAAAACAAAGTCTTGTAAATATCAACTTTACAAATTTTTTGGTTATACAATATTCTTGCAACTCAATTTCCTATAATTTTATGTAAAGATGTGAGATGTACATGAAAACTCCTACAATAGCCATCCCTATATCCAAACACTATTTATAGTACTAGAATTCAGTTGAAGATTCTATGGACTGTCCCCACAATCATACTTCCCTTGTTTATCCCCCAACCTTAAATCTCTATTTGTTCTTCCTTTACTGCCTACAAATATACTCAGGTATGTCTCATACTTAAAAAAATTGTCACTTGATCATGCCATCTGTCTATCTGTTAAGTCCTTGGCATACAAACTCCTAAAAAAAAACAAGCTGTCTGCACTCATTGTTTCTACTTCCTCTCCTTTCACTTCTTAGACTTACAATCTGGCTTCCAACCTCATCACTCCATCGAAGTTCTGGAGTTACCAGTGATCTCTTAATTACCAAATCCAATGATGTTTTCCTCAGGCTTCAAGTTTCTTGACCTTTTTGTGACATCTCACAGTGCTGATATCTGTGGTCCTCTTAGATACTCCCTCACTTTGGGCTTTTGTGACATTGCTCTCTTGATTCTCCTTACTACTCCCCAGTCTCTTTCGATGGATTGACATCCACAGCAAACTCTTAAAATTGTCTCTTTCACTCCTCCTCTTTTTCCATCTCTCTCTCTCTCTCTCTCTCCCTCTTTCTCTCTCTCTTGCTTTCTTCCCTTCCATGATGTCTTCAGTTCCCATGGGATCAATATAACGTCTATGTTGTTCCTCCTAGATCTGTTTTTAACCCCAGTCTCTTCTGAAACCCAGTCCTAAATCATTAACTAATTATTGGGTTGAATGTCCTGTAAAAATCACCACCAGGATGTTTGGTAGAAGAAATTTCAAATTCAACATATTTAAAATAACTTCTCTTTCCCCCCCAAAGCATGACCTCCTTCTAATTTCATATGTCTGTTGAGGAAGCCACGGTTCACAACTTTAAAGTCATCCTCAACTCTTTACTCTTTTTCATCCCTTATATCCAATCAGTTGCCAAGTCTTAAAAATTTTACCTGCACAACATTTTGGGAATCCCTCCCCTTCCCTTCACTCACACAGCTACTAGTTAAGATTCCTCAGCATCTCTAGTCTAGCCCAATGCAAAAATACCATTCTAACTGATCTTCCCTGATTTAAATCTCTCCCCACTTTAATCTATGTCTCTGCCAAAATGATTTCCCTAAATCATTTATCTGACTATATCATTCCCTTGCTCAAAGGTTTAAGTAGTTCTATGGTTTACTAGATAAAATTCTGATATCTCTGTTAATCATTCAAAGCATTTTACTATCTGGATCCAACCTATCTTTCCACACTTATTACATATCACACATCCCTTCACAAACTCTATACATTCCAACCAAACAGGTCTATATGGCATTTCCTATATATGATGTCTTACACCTTTACACAAACTCTTTGCTATACTTAAACATAGTACCTGATCAACTAAGCTTCTGAGAATTCAAAGCTCAGCTCAGTTGCCACCTCTTTTTACTCTTTCAGCTGCTAATACATCCCCCCTCTTCTTTTCTTTTAATTTTAAAAATATTTTTAATGATTCTTTTTGCTATTACATTACTTTTTAAAAAACATTTTTATTTAAAGTTTTGTGTTTCAAATTCGATCCCTCTTCTCCCTTCTTCCCTCTCTGAGATGCTAAGCAATGAGATATAGGTTATACACGTACAATTATGTAAAATATTTCCATATTAGTCATTTTGCACAAGACTCAAAGAAAGCGAAAAATAGAATCTTTCAGTCTATATTCAAACAATGTTAGTTCTTTCTCTGGAGATGGATAGCATGCTTCATCTTAGTCCTTTGGTATTGTTTTGGGTTACTGTATTGCTGAGAATACTTAAGTCATTCACAATTCTTCATCAAACAATATTGCTGTTATTATGTGAAACATTCTCCTGGTTCTGTTCATTTCTGTTCATGTATCAGTTCATGTAAGTCTGTCCAGATTTTT
This sequence comes from Pseudochirops corinnae, assembly GCA_028646515.1. Classification (NCBI taxonomy): domain Eukaryota; kingdom Metazoa; phylum Chordata; class Mammalia; order Diprotodontia; family Pseudocheiridae; genus Pseudochirops; species Pseudochirops corinnae. The sequence continues at coordinate 210,582,177 of CM053587.1, forward strand.
CTGAAATCATCCTGAAATAATAATAATCCTCCTCCTCCTTTTTTTTAATGCTTTTTGGAGGGGAGAGGGCAGGGCAATTGGAGTTAAGTGACTTGCCCAAGGTGACATGGCTAGTAAGTGTGTTAAGTGTCTGAGTCTGGATTTGAACACATGTCTTCCTAACTGCAAGGCCGGTACTATATTCACTGTACCTCCTAGCTGCCCCCCATCCTTCTTCTTTTCCTCCTCTGTTATTTCTTGTCATTTCTTATGGTACAATATTATTCCATTACAATAATATACCACAGCTTACTTAGCTATTCCCCAACTGATGAGCATCCCTTTGATTTCCAATTCTTAGCCACCACAAAAATAGCTGCTACAAATATTTTTGTACAAATAGGTCCTTTCCCCTTTTTTGGGATGTCTTTGGGATACAGATCTAGCAGTGGTATTGCTGGATCAAAGGGTATGCACAATTTTATAGGCCTTTGAGCCTATAAATTGCTCTTCAGAATGGCTTGGATCACTTTACAAGTCTACCAATGATGCACTGGTGTTCTGGTTTTCCCACATCCCCTCCAACATCCAACATTTTCCTTTTTTTTTTTTTTTTTTGGTCATATTAGTCAATCTGACAGGTGCAATGTGGTATCTCAGAGCTATTTTGATTTGTATTTCTTTAATCAATAGTGATTTAGAATATTTTTTTCATATGACTACAGATAGCTTTGATTTCTTTGTCTAAAAATTGCCTGTTTATGTCCTTTGTATTTTTATAAATTTGACTCAGTTCTCTATATATTTGAGAAATAAGGCCTTTATCAGAGATACACGTGGCAAAATTTTTCCCCCATTTCTCTGCTTTCCCTGTAATTTTGGTTCCATTGGTTTTGTTTGTACAAAACCTTTTAAATTTTATATAATCAAAATATTCTATTTTATTTTGTAATGCTCTCTGTATCTTCCTTGGTCCTAAATTCTCCAGCTCTTGAGATTTGAGCACCCTGCTTTTAACTGAGGGCAGTGTTAAATTTTTTTGGTATTCATTTATTTATTTTCTTGTTTACATCATTCATTTCCACGAGATTTTGAGTTACAAATTTTCTCCCCAACTTTCCCCTACCCAACACCTCAAAATAGCCATCCCTCTGTATAACTCCTCCCCCAATCTGCTCTCTCCTATGTCCTCCCCCTCACCACTCTGACTTTCCGGTAGGGCAGGATGGATCTTCCTACCACAGTGCTTTTATATCTTAATTCCCAGGTGGATGTAGTTAATAATAATAATAATATAGGCATATATATTTTTAACATTTGATTACAGAACTTTAAATTGTAGATTCTTTCCCTTATGTGGTAATAATAACTGGTAGTCAATAGAGGCTCATTTGAAACTTTTAAGCTGGAGAGAGAAATGATCACAGTGGTGCTGTGGGAAGATTGATCTGCTGACAATACCGCAGAATGAACTGGTTAGGACACAGGTGGATAGGAGCAGAGTGAGATAGTGACTCTGTGTGTGTGTGTGTGTGTGTGTGTGTGTGTGTGTGGGTGTGGGTGTGGGTGTGGGTGCGGGGTAAGTGCATATGTGCATATGTGGAAGGCCACATGCAGAAACAAGGTGGATAGTTAGGTCACTGTAATAGTCTAAGCTATAGTAGTAATAATAAGGACCTGGAAAAGAAGGCATGAGCATGAGGCATTCTGCAAAGGAAAAATTAATTGGATTTTGTGACTGATTGGCTATGGCAGGAGGTAGGACACCAGAGAGTGAGAGCAAGGAGGAAGAAGGGAGAAATCAAAGACAACTCTAAGATTCTGAGCTTGGGTAATAAGGGAAAATGACACTGCCATTAATAGTAGTATTAAAATTAGAAAGAAAAACTAAATGTAAAGTGATGTAATGACATTCAAATTGGAATTGTTTAGCAGGAAGGGGCTGAAGTTCCAGAAAGAAGTCAAGGCTGAAGATAAAAATTTAGGAGTCATCTATCTCAAGATGGTATTCGAAGTGATTACATGACACACAACTGCTGCCTTGTATGTGTGGTAATGCAGTTGATCAAGAAACGTTTTTAAATATAATTCTTTCTTCAATGCAGGTTTGTCTGTCTGGTGATCATGAAGAGGACTTAAGCCTGGCAGAAATCCAAGATTGCTAAAATAGGGAACATTGTTGGAAAAATGCTGTACCAACTTCACTTATCCCTTATTGTTCAACATCCGTGAAAAAGTGAAGAAGCAATATAACATCAATAGAATGAATTCAGCATTCCACCCCTGCTCATCCCAAATGTCCGATAATAGAAAAGTGAATTAAAATCAAAACAAAAAAGCTAGAAGATGTTATTACTTATCCTTTTAAAATACTTGTACTGCAGTAAACCAATATCCTCTCAATTCTACCATAGTCTGGTCTGAGCCACAGTTTAATAGGATTTATATTGTTTCATGTTGTTTTTTTTAAATTGCATCCTACAGTAAGAAAGCTAAATGTCTGTCCTTGACCTGATTTCTTTACTTTTTCCAGGTCTGTCTGTCCATAAATGCTTTCATATGGAATTTTGTAGCATCAATTAAAATGATTTTTTAAGAAAAATCTTTCATTACTTATTGTCAAATTGTATAAGACATCTAAAAATTATTAAATGTTTCTAGTTTTTGCCTATTCTCATAGGCCTTATTAGTTAATTGATCTTTTAGATTTATGTCTCTATTCTGAATTTCCTAACTTCACCATTGTTATGGGAATCTAAAGATCTTCCCTGCCCCTAGGCCCTTTGTTAAAGTGGCTACGTGACTCTGAGGATCCTTGGATATTTGAAAGTATACTCTGTTCCCTAATAGGCTGAATGTGGTCACGTGG
>CM053587.1:210585524-210607179 GCA_028646515.1 Pseudochirops corinnae
TTGATAAACTGGACTCTTCTCAGCAATGCACAGCTATAAGACCACTCTACAAGTCTCAGGATGGAAGGAGATACCTACATTCAGAGAAAGATCTAGAAAGAACAGAGTTTAAATGGAGAATGAAGCAACTTACATGCTATCGCTCTTTTACATGTTTGGTTTTGCTTCCTTTTTCCCATTATTCACTCCATTGGTTGCAACCCTTCTATACAACCAGACTAATGTCCAACGTGAAAGTATTTGCAGATTCTATACTTGACTGCATGCTGCCATGGATAGGGGCGGGGAAGATGGAGGGGAGAAAATTTGAAACTCAAGGGACTCTGGAACCAAATTTTGTAAACTAAAAGTAAATAAACAAATCAATTTAAAAAAAAATAAAATGATCATGACATATGAGATGACCAAATGTTTCACAAAATGATGTTTCTTGTCTTTGGGGGCAGGAATATGATAAAAAACAATTTTGCCAATTCCTCATTTGTCTAAGGTGAATTTTTAAAGTATCTATCCTTCCATTTATAATTTCCTTCTTTCTTTCCTTTATCTTGGGGGATTTCAGCATATGCATGTTAATGTTCCCTCACATAATCAATAGTCTACTCAAATCCCATAAACTATTCTTCTACTCCAGCTCAGCTATATATTACACCCATGAGTATCACACTGTAGTCTTCACGAATTTTAGTTTTCCTTTACCTGACTACTCTTTTATCTTTAGACCTCTCTTTATGTCTTACTACCTTCATTCTCAATCTTTTCATTCTTCAGTTTCATTGCAAGTCATTATACCTGTTCTGGCTTTATGCTCTTCTCTTCCTAATCTAGACTCCACAGTGTACTTGTCAACTCTGCAATAACTGCTTACTCTTGGATCCCTTGCTCCTTTCTCCTCTGACTGAGCAAGTTTTGCAAAATTCCAGCTATGAACTGCTCTCATCTTTTGTTCCTACTCATTTGTTCTTGAACAAAACTGGTGAAAATCATAAAGTTATGGTAATCTCAACTGGGCTCTGTTATCATATCCATTGCCTTTCAATCCTCCCCCATTCAATAAACTTTAGGGATACCCTATTACTGCCAGGATCAAACATTAAGATCTTTGTCTATCATTTAAAGACCTTCACAATCTGGCTCTTTCCTAGTTTCCAGACTCCTTACACCTCCACCCCCACCCACCCCCCCCCATCCTCCATGACCTACTTGCCATTCTTCATACATAACCCTCTATCTCCTGTCTCTGTCATTACACTGGCTGTTCTCAATGCCTGGAATGGCCTCCTTTTCAACATGGGACTGTTAGAGCCCCCAGTTTCCTTCAAAACTCAATTTAAGTGTTACCTTCTCTAAGAGGACATTCCTGACACTCAAAACTGCTAAGGCCATCACATCTTAGATTACCTTCCAGCTACTCTGATTTTGTCTTGTATGTTCTGATGTATATAAGCTGTTTCCTCCATTAAAATGTAAGCTCCTTTTAGGGCAGGAACTGTTTTTACTTTTCCTTTGCATCCTGAGCACTTAGAACAGTGCCTGGCTCATAGTAAATGCTTAGTAAATAATTGTTTATTGATTGACTCTGGTTCTATTTCTAGAATATGAAAATTAAAAATGAAAATGAAAACTAAATACAATTTAGTTCCTCTGTAGTATGCTCACTTGTTGGTCACTGAACAAGTACCTCATATTTAGAATATAAACATATAAGTTAAAATTTATAAATGGTTTAATAAACTCTATGATTCTGAGCTCTTTCTATTTCCTTTTCTACTACCCTGCTCCATCACTGTAGAAACAGAAGGAGGGAGTTCAGGACCACGGGCAATTTTGTGTCATTTTTTGTGACATGAGCTACACTGGACAGAGAACTCATTACCAATTGATCACTGTACTGATGATAAACTTTTCCATATTTTGCTAGGCTAGTTCTTAGAAAGTAGACTCAATTTGTTGGTGAGACTTTACTTATAAAAGCCTTTTTCAGCATGGTAAAATTTATCAGAGTTTGTACCCCACTGGCACAGTATTCAAGAACCCTATTCACCTAAATAGCAGGATGACTTATATTAGGACTTTGTGGAGGATGACAAAATGATACATGTCACAAGATAATATAATCACCCAATGATACTATTAATTTTATGCTTAAAAAGAAAAAATTGTAAAGAATAAGGTTCTATAACTTTTATTTTGTCCCTAATATACTTACAAACTCTGATAGTCATGATAAAGAATATTCAATACAGGTGCTGCAGACCTAAGAAAATATCCATGCTTTCAACAACTGTTAAGGTCCTCTTAGAGAAAGTGTGATTGTATGGAAATTTGTTGTTGAGTTGTTTTTAGTTGTGTTGGACTCTGTGAGCCCACTTGGGGTTTTCTTGGCAAAGATACTGGAGTGGTTTGCCATTTCCTTCTCCTCCTCATTTTACAGATGAGGAAACTGAGGCAAACAAGCTCAAGTGCCTTGCCCAGGGTCAAACAACTAGTGAGTGTCTGAGAGTAGATCTGAACTTATGAAGAGGCGTCTTCCTGACTCCAAGCTTGATGCTCTATTTACTCCGCCACCTAGATGTCCTAGCATTGAAACTGAGACTGGGAATCATGTATATGACATTGAGTACCATGCCACTCAGCTGTATCAAGTTCATAGAAACATGTGTCAAACCTTAGTAATCCTAGACCCAAAGTAGGAAAGTAGGAAACATTACTATGGCCACGTAGTATTCTAATCTATTAAAGACTAGAACAGATTTTGAACACAAGGTCAGGACTGAACATCTCCGAGGTAAAGAATATTAGTAAGTTTCAATTTCTTCTTCATGGATGCAAACAAAAAAAATACCAGAAATGTTAAAAATAATAATATTTCACTCCTGGCTAGAAGAGTCTCACCTTCCCAACCTTTGAAAATGCAATTATACCAAAAGTCTTTTAACTCAAATAGAGAGATACAATACTCTATGCCTTGATCCTTAGAATATTGTCACCCTGTAATTAAAACAAACAAAAAAGTCAAAACACTTACATAAAACCCAATCTTCATCTTTTCTTGCATAAATATGCACATCCATAAAACCTGGACATTTGCTTTCAATCCTCCCTTCCTCTCAGTCACAAAAATGAGTTCTACTCGTTATCTTGCCAAGAAAAGTAGGCAAAATGTGCACCATGAAAAGTAGCATTGTACTACTTTTGTTAATTCTATCCAAGCTAAGTGAGTTGTACTAAGAGAATGCAATGGAATATCACTGTGCTATAAGAACTGATGAACATGAGGTACATGGAGAAGCTTGGGAAGATATATGAAGTACCATAAAGTGAAATACATAGCATTAGGAGAACAATATACAATGAACACAAACAGTAGAAACTAACTGGAAAGGGTATCAACACCTTTCGAAGTGAATGCTGTGAAATTCATAATGACCAAATTTGGCACCAAACAAGAGATATGAGAAGGCACCTCCTTCTGTTCTTTGCAGAGGTAGGGGACTCTGGGCATAGAAAAGTGTCCATGGTGTCAGATTTTTAGACAGACTGGTGAGTTTTGTTGAACTGTTCTTTGCTTTATACTTTTTTCTTTGTTATAAGTAATGGTTCTCTAAGAGAGGAAGGAGGGAAGGATATATTGGGAAATGCAGGTGATATGAAACCAAAAAACATAAATACCAAATTACATTAAAAATAATGTGCTACATAAATGTGAACAAATTAGATATATTATTATTAAGTACTCTTAAAAGTGAGTAACAACATACACCTTCCTTTGAGCATGTCTCTATGTGAAGCATATATAGCTGGGTAGGGTGGTTTTTGGGGATGAGACTGGTATTAGGAACTATGTCCAGTAGAAAGAAAATACTACTAACCAATTATAAGATGGCACATCAGGAATTCTGTATTATGTCATATAATTTGACCTTTTAATATTTTAATAGGATTTAATTCACTTTCTCTAGGATTGAATACAAATACCTAAAACATCAGATTATTAATTTGGTCAGGTGTAATTTCAACAATGAATTCATTGAGTAAAACTGATAAAACAGAAAAATTTCAAAATTTTAATTATTTTTAACTTTAAAATAACAATATCTATCTTATAAACACTTTTGGGGAGTTATCAATTATTAATCCCTCAAGATGATGTTTATTTAAATAACATGAATATTTTTGGGACTGTGTTTATAACGTATGAGAGATTTTTCAAAACATTATTATAGCTGTATAAAATGGTCATAGCTGTATTGTCCATTTTGTACCCTGTTTTAAACAATTTTAAAATATATATTTAAAAACCAAAGGCCAATAGAGATGCTAAGTAAATTTGAGAGAAAGCCAAATTTCAAGAAATGTAATATTCTCACTATTTTGTTAATCTTCCTAATTCAGTGTGCTATGTTGGTATTTTCCACTTTTGGTACAGTCGTGGGTTTAACTTGCAGCAAATGAGATATGTCTGAATGAAATATGAACTTGCAGAATTCTATTTAGCTCGTTGAGATTAAGGATTAGGCACAACCAGCAATTAATTATGCTTTCTACTTTTTGAGAGTAGCGTAATGAATGTTTTTTGGAAACATACTGCATATATCATACATTCTTCTGTGTTACATGGCAAATTGAATATTTATGCCTCTCTTCCAAACAAAGCAGATATAGTGTCTGGCAGGATTTTTTATTTTCCACACTGGTTTTCAGCTAAGTAAAGCTTTTGAGTTATATTATGTGGCACTTCCACTTTGTTATCCATAAAGCATGTTTATAGGGATCACAGTGCTTCTTTTATTTTAAGAGTCAATAAATGTATAATCACTATTACCATCCTAAGTGCCTACAATGATTTTAGTAAAAAAAAAAAATATTCTTTTTTTCTCTCTGAATTTAGATGAATTCTATATCTGGATATTTGAAGTGTTTTAAAAACCTTAGAGCACTATATAAAAGTTATTAGTCAGTCAACAACATTTATGACATGTAACTATGTGCCCAGCACTGTGTTAAGCACTAGGAATGCAAACACAAGCATTACTGTTACCATGTCTTCTGCCTTTGCATACTCATCCTGAGTTTTTTATTGTTTTATTTTTTGTTCTTTTGCTCAGGTTTTAAGTCTTGGACAATGATGGCAGAGAGATTTAATTCTCAAAAATAAATAAAATCTAATAAAATAAATAAATGACCAAGTCATACAATATTTTAAAGTAAAAGTAGCAGTATTAGTATTCATGGTATATCAAGAATCAGAGTTGTGTCTTCTGGAAAGAAAGAGAGAAACTTCACCTCGATGGTCTCTACTATGCATTACTCAGAGATGAAATCCAAGTATATAGGAAGTTTTCAAATAAACTAGTATGTAAATTTCAACTTAACTGAGCATCAAATACTGTGCTGTTATGGGGGGATGTATATGAAGGTAAAAAGTACAGTCCCTGCCCTGAGGTAAGCTACCAGGTGGAAATAGGACAAATCCAGTAGTTAGAGAAGTAAACAAGAAAGTAAATGTGAAGTAGTGAATTAGATTACATACAATATATTGTTTATGTTCAAACATAGACTGTCCCTAATATAGGCAACTCCTCAAAAAGACAATCTCTTTGGAGAAAAAGAATGTAAGCATCCAATGAAAAATAATACCAATTATGGGCCCAATGGTTTGATAAAAATCATATTTGGGGGAGGATGTATGCCCCATATTTAGAACAAATGAGTAACATGGGCTATTAGATTTCATAACACTTAACCAGATCTTTCTCTCCTGCTTGTCAGGCATTGTAATTGACCGAAATCACCAACTAGTAATGTATAAGAAAGAGAAAAGAGATACATAAGATCAGTGGAAAGTTGGGGTTAAGGGAAATATCTGTCAGGTTATAAATGGCTTCAAATCACAGATTAGAGAATATTTTAAAAAAATCTGTCACAATTTAAAATTAATGACTTAGCTGACATGTATAACAATTACCCTCCTATCTGCTAGAGCTAGATAGGTGATCCTGTTTGTCTTCCTTACTTGAGATTGTGAGAAAAATACTATTTAAATGTATTTAATAAAAATGGAGAGGTTCTTGTCACCAACATACTTTGTAACAATTAGAAGTAGTGTAAACAATATGTTCAAGTGTTTTAGCAAAGTCTAGTGTAGTTCAAAAGGATGAAAGAAGCAAATAGTATAGAGAAAATGAATTATGATAAAAACAATTTTTGCCACAGTAGTGGAGGCTAATTTCATATGATAGTTTATTTTACATTTTTAGTTAGTTTGCTGTCACTGTCTATATAAATCCCCAAACTGCATAATTGGGATTCATGATTTCACACTCTATGCTTTCATTATTCATATCTACTGCCTACAGTTCAGGAGCACATATCATATTCTTAAAATAAAATCACTTAGAAATACATTCTTTCAGGTGAGAGCCATTTTAGCTCAGGAAACAGTTTGATCTAATTTATAAAAAGAAAAAATTTGACGTTTTGTCCCTAAAATCACATATATCAGTAAGTTCTTAAAAATATTAATAAGCGTAAGATTTTAAAAAATTCATCATAAGAATAAAAAACAATTATTAACAAATTAGAATAGGTTGCCGAAAATATTAGTAACTTACTATATGTGGTAAATTTGTCACAGACATAATAGCAAGCTGATTTTTCTTAAAAGGGCAAACCAGGGAGTACTGAAATTATACTGCATCTATAGGCATCCCTCGAGCTCTTAGCACTTCAAATAATCAAAAATAATGGTGTTATAAATAATGGTGTAATCTGAATAAGTTTTGAAACTACTTCCTCCTACATGTAACATCTAAGATTTGGCCCAAGACATTATGCAAAAATGCGAATCTGACTGCCAAAAGGTTGATGAAAAAAGGATAATCCAATGGGGGAAAATGCCAGATCTTGTGAGACAGGCAAAAAAAAAAAAAAGTATTTTCAAAGATTTAAAGGACTAAATAAATCTGAGTCATTTATTGTGAAAAAAGAACTTCAAAAAAAATTGAATGGAGCCCATCCCAAAACAGGAATGGAGCCACCCAGGGCTTTGTCTCATGTAATTGAATTTAGAACCCAACAGTTCCTAGTTGCAGCTCTGAATAAAGCCAGAGAAGATTAAGAAAAGATCTCAAACAACAACAACAACAACAACAATTAACAACTGTACAGCCCTTTTGAGTTTACAAATGCAACAGTAATGTAATCTTATTTGATCTTGACAATTCTGTGAAGCAAATATGGCAGCTACTATCATGCTAGGAAATGGTAGAGATGGGATGGGAATGAACTCCAGACCTGATTTTAGATACAGCATTTTTTTCCACTATCTATAGTTATCCCAATGTGAGACCATCTCTTAAAACTTGGGACTCAGTTCAGAAAAGAGGAAAGCTTGATTTCTGAAATCACCAAGGGTATGATTAGGGAATCCATGGATTTGTTCATCAAGTCCAAGAATATTATAATGTGAAATATGAAGGAGGTAGTTTTAGGAAAATAGATTCCCAACATTTTTTGGTCCCTGTACCCTTCCACTTTCAATAAACCTTCCCTTTCACCAACACTACAACTTTTGGAATATTTTATTGTGATAATATAGTTATTTACAGAACATATTCCTTACGTCCTTGACAAGTTTTTTTGTACCCTCTGGGGATATGTGTACTCCATATTGGAAATTCTTGCCTTAGAACAAGTTTTTAAAAATAAAAGTATACCTTTCTTTATAAAACAGGTACTATATTTAGAGATTTCATGACCGTCATGGATATAAAAGTTGAAAGAATATAGAGGTTTAAGGAGGTATCAGATAATTTCATGGATGATAGGTTAAGAATTTTTTTTTAAAAAGGTTTATGATCTTGGAAGAGATTGGCCTTCTATTTTGTCAGTTTCAAAAACTTAGGCAACCAGACCTTCCCACAAAATGACTGTTGGTACTGCTGTCAGAGACAGAAATCTGGACTAGATGGACCGCTGATCTGAATCAGTAAGCTTACAATACTTACAATAAGTAAGTAATCATTTTATATTTTCTTATTAGCACCAAAAATCTACTGGGGTGGAAATGAGAGTGGAAGAGAAATTTAATGCTCTTAAATCCATGGAGGGAAATAAAATAATACACAATATTGTGTAAGATTTTTAAAAGCAACTGAAGTAGGGCTTGGAAGGAAATAGAAGCACTATGCATGAACAAAACAATAAAGAGAACATCACAAAGACAACATCTTCAATTGAAAAGTAAGGATATCTATTTTTTGTGTACTTTTAACTTATAATTTCAAATACCCTATATATTTTCCTTAAAAGGAGAACAAAGGAAAAATTTATCAAATCTGAAAAAAAACTCCAATTTGTGTATGGTCAATATATAAAGCATGAAAGATGTATGTATTTTGGATGGGTGTACATGGATATAACTAGAATTGAGATTTTAGAAAATTTCATAGATGATGGATTTATAATAGTATGTATAGACACACAAATAAAAATGTACATATACATACATAAAGAAAATAGAATGCTTAAAAAAGTAACAAAATAACCTGGCAACTATGATTTAACTTAATTGTTACTAGTTATTTTTATGAAAACAATATGCAGAGTTTTTATAATTTAGCTTTAGCTGATTAGTTTGTTATTGAATAATTCAAATGAGAACATATACCACATTTCCTCTATTCAGTGCCAATGTTCTTTGTCTTCCAATGTGAATGCATTTATCACAGCTCTGAACCTGTCCAGACCTTAGGAATAAGTAGCTACCTAAGTAGTTTGATTTTGGCTTCAAATGTTCTGCTCAACCCTCATCATCCCACCCCGGCTCATTAACTTTCAAAATACAACAATAGTAAGAGCCCTCTGAATTGATGTATGATATGAAAGGAATTGGAGATTTCTAACTTGGAGAAGACTCAGGAACAGTCCTGCTCTCTGTCTATTACTATACATAATAATAAAGGTATTAACGACCTTTAATTACATGGAGTAATGAGATAGTGAATTTCTTTTATTGGTCCTAAAGCAAACTCAGGCTGAAAAGAGGGCTCAGTAGATTTAATCTATTCAAGGAATAACTTTCTCATGATTAAGGATGTCCGAAAGTGAAATGAACTGCCTCAGCAGACAGTGAGTTCTTTACCTCTGAAAGGCTCCAGGTAAAAGCTAGAAGATCACTTATTTGGAATGCTCACGAAGGAATTTTAGATGAAAACTGAATGGACTAGAGCAGCGGTTCTCAACCTGTGGGTTATGTTCAGTTTGTAACAATGAAAATACAACCTGCATATCAGATATTTACATTACGATTCATAACAACAGCCAAATTACAGTTATGAAGTAGCAAAAAAAATAATTTTATGGTTGGGGGTCACCACAACATGAGGAACTGTATTAAAGGGTCGTGGCATTAGGAAGATTGAGAACCACTGGACTAGAGGATCTGCGAGGTACCTTTCAAATAGGAAATTCTGTGATTCTACGTAGGAAGCTACATGGCACATGCCATGCCTGGATTCAGGAAGACTCTTCTTCCTGAGTTGGAATCTGACCTCAGACATTTACTAGCTGTGTGAACCTGACCAAGTCACTTAACCCCACTTGCCTCAGTTTCCTTATCTGTAAAATGAACTAAAGAAGGAAATGGCAAACCACTCCAGTATCTTTGCCAAGAAAACCCAAAATGGGGTCAGGAAGAGTTAAATGTGACTGAAAACAACTGAACAACAACCAGAACAATGATTTTATATGGAGAAAGATAGGTAAAATACATATCATTATATACATTTAAGCACTGAGGAGGTGAAGTCAGAGAAATTATGAGCCTAAGGCTTGCTCACAACCATATAGATGGAAGGACTCAAATACAGGTCTTTCTGACTCCTAAGACCAGTGCTATTTCCACGGCTCTTAGAACGCTCTTATGCTGAGTTTGCTATTTCCACTCCAAGGTTTTCATCTCCTTAATTTTCTAGTTCACAATATCAGACATCACCTGGGCTGGGGGAAAAAAAAAAGATACATGTAGAAACATAACATTTGTACCACCACACATGGTCTTTTCTCAAACACTGAATATTTCATGATATTTCCAAGTGTCTGGCATATTGTGAATACTAAATATTAATAAAGAGAATGATGACATAACCATCAAAGAACATACGAAGATGTTTTAGGAAACTTTCATTATACAAATATAAGGAATAAAGCCATGTCCAGTGATGGTTAGGCTTTCAAAACCAAAAATTCTGGTTGTGTGCTGAGGGCAGCGAATGTGCTAAAATAATTAGAAAGTGATTAAACACACACATGCATTCAATTTGACAACTGCTGATTAAGCACTTACTGACCTACTGTATAAAGAGCTTGTACTGTTTTCTGAGGAACCTACAAAGCTTGGAAAAGACACCATTTCTGATCTCATGAACCTTTTAGTCCTGGTAGGTGATTTTGAAACTTAAACCAATAGCCATAAGAAAGATAACACACACATGTTTAAGAGAGGCAAATACAAAGAATAATGTGAGGTCTGAGGGGAGAAAAGCCATTAGTGAATTGAGAAGGGGAGAAGGTGGATCTTAAATGATTTCCTGAGATGACATATGAGTTGGACTTTAGAGGATAAAAAGGAATTCAGCAGATGGCAATGAGTGCATAGGAAATATGATAAATAAAGGCACAGAGGTGGGGAAGCATATGGTGTGTAAAGCAGGAGGATATTCATCCAGTTTGGCTGGATGATATGAAAGTGAGTAGTATGAGACAAGGGTGTGAAGGTACCACATACAGTTGAGGATTCTGAATGCTGGGCTAAGGACCTTGAATTTTATTCAGTAGGCAAGAGAAAGCCACTGAAGGATTTTCTAGTAGAGGTGTGACATAATCAAATTTATGAAAAAGAAGAGAACTTTGAAAGTTATGTGAAGGAGGAAATGAAGAGTGGAAGAGAATGGATGAAGGAAGACTTAATGGGAGGTTATTGCAATGGTCCAGGCAGATAGTAATGAAGGCATGTTCTAAGGGGAGTAGAAACAGGAATGGATGCCAAAGACATTGCAAAGGTAAAATCAACAGGATTTGGTAACTATTTTGTGTATGAGAGAGAAACAAGGAGGGAAGGAGAAAAGTCAAACCAATTACGAAACTTTCAAACAATGAAGATAAAGTGAATTGTTGTACCACAGGAGGGAAGGACACACAAAGTAATGGCCAAAATTACTGACTATTTTTAATTATAACACATAAATGTATCTACTTTTTCAATAAAAATAAAGTTCAAATCAAAGGCAACAAAAAGCAAAACTTTTTGTAAGGGGATTTACTTCAACTGGTTGACAAAAGGGGAGTCATCTTTTCCATATATATAAACACTGATGAATAACTCTTCTATAATCCAGGCAACTGTCTTCTCCAGTTTTTGGTCCTTACTTCAGAGGTGGAAGGTCAGGGACTCTACTCTGGAAGGGAGGAATATGTGCTTTATGGAGCTCCTAATGCTATTAGACTGACACTTACCCCATTACCCCCTCACTCCCAAACTCTCCCTCAACTGGTAGGGTTGGAGCCTAGTCTATGATAACCTTTGTATACATGGAGGATGGATGCTACCTAGTAGTCATGCACCACAGTTCTTCTGTCTGTCAGCTATTAAACATTTATGAAGCCCCTACCCTGTGCATGGCACACTGTCCTAAGTATGGGGGATACAAAAAGAGGCAAAAGACAGTGCCTGACATCATGAAGTTCACAATCTGACAAGGGAGACAACAAGCAAACAACTATGTACAAACAAGTTTTATACAGGATAAACCAGAAATAATTAATGGAAGGAAGGCACTAGAATTAAGAAGAAAAGGCTTCCTCTAGAACGGTGGTTCTCAACCTTCCTAATGCCGGGACCCTTTAATACTCGGATGTGGGCGTATCTGCATGTGGGCAGACCCGCCTGGAGATGGATAGAGGAGCGATGTCTTGGTTCCTAAGACCATCTGAAATATGTGTTTTCTGATGGTCTTAGGCAACCCCTGTGACCCCTGTAAAAGGGTCATTCGACCCCCAAAGGGGTCGCGACCCACAGGTTGAGAACCACTGCTCTAGAAGATGGCATTTTAGTTAGGACTTGAGGGAAGCCAGTAAGTGGACATGAGGAGAGAGAACATTCCAGGCATGGGAGACAGAGAAAATGCTTGGAACACTTCAGAGCCTGTTGTTGTTGGTCTACTGTGCATTGGTCCTAGGACTCCCAGATCCTCCTGTGGCAAAATTTTTCTGCAAGGTTGTGTCTAAGCCCAGCTGAGTAAGGGACTGAGTTTAAACACACTATGCCCACTTTACTGATCCCCTTACCCAACGTACCCAGTGCATCTTGGTCTTGATGTTTAAAGATTGGAATCTATCCACTGTTGTCTTTTACTTCCCTATAACTTTGAGAAACAGCATGATACAGTAGAAAGAACACTCAATTTGGAGTCAGAGGATAAGAAATAGGGACTAGATCTGTGATATCATTAACGTAAGCTGAGATGAGTTGGCAAATGTTTAACAACCAGCTTTCAAAAAAAAATGTATGCAGGACACACACAAGTTTAACTACATTATTAACATTTTCTCCATTACCTTTTAGAGTCTAGACAGGCAATAAAACAAAAAACTGAGTCTTAATTTCTAGATTTCCAAGATGTAACTGCCAATACTGAAAACTAAACAAGAGACTCTCTGGAGCCAGTTTTGGCTGGCTACAGCAACACCCCCTGGGTATAGGGTACTCTCAAAAAAATTATTCCTTTTAAAAAAATATTGTTTACTTATATTTAACAATCATTTCGAAAAAATCTTGAATTTTAATTTTTCTCTATCCCTCTGACCATTCCCCAACCCTTTGAGAAAGTAAGCCATATGATGTCAATTATATATGTGAAATCCTACAAAACTGTGTCATAATAAGCTATGTTGCCAAAAAAGAAAAAGACAACAAAAATAAAGTGAGTGAAAAATTATGTTTCAACCTGAGTACAGATGATCAGTTTTCTCTTTGGAGGTAGATAGCACTTTTTATCATAAGTCTCAAGGAAGCTTTTCAAGCAATGTAGGTCACTACCTTCTCTGCAATTTACATTCTTAGAGTGGCCTATGGAAATGAGAGCTTAAGTAACTTGCCCAAGATCTCATAGAAGAACTTAGAGTCAGAGGAACTTAGTTCAAATCCTGGCTAATTCATTTACAATCTGTTTGCAAGTCACTTAACATTTCTGTGCCTCAGTTTACTCAACTATAAAATAAAGAAGTTCAAGTACATCACTAGCCTTCTCTTCCATCTCTTAATCTCTGATTCTATGACAATGAATGTAGTGCAATAATTAAAAGTTATTTCTGCTACGTTAATTGTACATTTAAAATGCTTTTTGATATTATAATAATGTTACTAAATTATTAATTTTGTTGGAATAAAATACCAGCTAAGTAAATTATTTGTATTCATTGTTTTATGAAAAGTGTGGAGGCCATGATAATTTTTTGGGGTGTGGAGGTGGAAGTTGTAGGGGGTGGAATTCTTCCCTAAAGTTTGGGAACTATTGCCATAAGCAGCAGATATATATATGTATGTGCTAAAACAGATAGGAGCATAGATACTGAGCTAGCAGGAATATCAGAGCTCATCATTTCTTCCAGTGGCTTAGAAAAATGTGACAATGATTGCCTTCCACAATTATTAGATTCTGATGATTACATTGCTATTCTTCATAATGTTTTTTTCTTCTTTGCATCATTCTGAAATCTGTATTCTTTCTTCCAAAAATAAAAGGTCTGAGTACAACAATAAGCAAGAAGGACGCTGAATCTTTACAAAATGAATGGGAGCTCTTAATAAAGAATTGGATTACAATGGGATTACTACTTTTCAAAAGAAACCAATTTACATTTTTCTGTAAATGTTTTCTCAGACTAAGTTCATAAAAATAATGACTTGCTTAAAATATATACCTCATATGTTTAGTATAAGGTTTATTCTAGTTATTGTGTTTCAGGAATTTTTCATGCTTATTTTTTACCTTTTGAAAACTACAACAGGTTATAGAAAAGAAAGACAAATTAAGAATAGCAGACCCCTTTCTTGTTAAGATAAGTCTGCCTCAAGCAATGAAATATTGGCCCAGACTGCTCTCAACAGAAATAACTCATAAGTAGTAATAGGTTGGCCCATCAAATGTTACAGAAGATAAATAGCCTTCCTGGCAAGAACATTTTAAACACAGATTTGAATAATGTACTGCTTTAACTATGAAATGAATTCTGAATAGCCAAGAATGAAGTTTTCTACCTGTTCTATATTTGATGCATCTTAGTTTATTTCTTTGACATAAATGTGTATATTTTACAGGATACACATTTCTGACATTGATTAAGAGATATATATGCTTTTATTTCAATAATAGATTAAGTGGGCTTTGAAATATGTGGCAATTCTTTATAGCTTATGTGCATGTTTTTAAAAGCTTGACAAGAATGGAAACCCTAATCAAGATTCAGATATCATTAAACCCTGTATGCCTGGTATTCTATTTTTCAAAACTTAAGCTATATGTTAAACCTAACCAAAAACTATAATAATGTTTATTGTTTGGTATATTCAGGTACCAAATTATCAATTAAAATGAAATGGGTTTAAAACATATAATTCAAGAAGTTAAATTCAATTAACATTTCTCTGTCACTTATAATATGTAAATACATAAGTAAATGATATAGTGCTTATCTCCATGAACACTACAATCTGGTGGCTTAATTACAATGAAACACCTTTATGATAGGGATAGAAAAAACACTAATCTTATGAAAAGAAATGTCTACTGTCCATAACTATCTATATCACACATGATTTTGCCTAAGATGTAAATTAATGTACATTCTAGTAAGCCTTATTCTCAGTAGAAAAAAAATGTGTGTAATTGTGCTTAATATGGGCTGACATGTGAATCAAATTTAATCTTAATTGAGAAAACTCAATTATCCAGCATAAAGAAGTAAAGCAGTAATGTAGATGAACAAAATGTCAATAATTCAAAATTAATTTTTAGACTAGTATTTGGAATGTTTCTGTGCTCATCTTTACATAGACATATTTTCTAGTGTTCTAGGAATTTATAATACTTTGAACCAAATAATGAAATCAGATCAGGGATATCTGATTTAGGATAATCACAGATCATTCATTTCAACTCAATTCAGGTTAACAAACATTTATTAGGTTCCTACTATGTGTAAGACAATGTGCTAGGCACTGGAGTAAAGAAGCAAACCCCTCGAAGATTCCCAAAGCTCTTGCATTCCACTGCAACATAGACACAAATAAGTAAAGACAAGATAATTGGGCAAAGAAGGGAACACTTACAATTAGAGGAATGGGCCTGGTGATGCAGGAGGTGGCAGTACATATGAGGAGTTAAAAAGGTCCTTAGAATAGCCAGAAATCGTCTTAGAGATGATTTCTCCTGAGGCCAGAAAAGGCAAAGTATCTTGCTCAAGTACACATATGTTCTAAGCAGTGATACAAGTATTCTGAGGCAGTGTGGCAAAGTGGAAAGAACGCTGGATTTGGAACTGGAAGGCCTGGGTTCAAATTCCACCTTGTTAGTAACTATAGTTACTACTGTGACCATGCGAATCACTTCACTTGTCTGGGTCTTAGTTTTCTAATCTTCAAAATAAGAGAGTTGGGTTACATGGCTACTAAGGTACCTTTCCAACTCTTTATCTATGATACTGTGTGATTCTGTGGTTCAATCCCAAACCCAAACCTCTGATACAAACACAGAGAGTATTCTTCCACTACACCATACTGGCATATTGGGATTTATCTCACTCTCTCTGGACAGTCTGCAAACAGGTAGCAGAGCCTTGTTTCCTCTAGGCTTAGATATGAATGGCTTGAGTTTGTTGGAGGAGGCATTCCCTCCATCAGTGCAGATTACAAACTATTCATTCCTTTTTGTCCTATGCCAGGCATGTCTGTGTCCTTCCACGAATCCTCCATAACAGATGTAATCTAATAAATCAGAGGCCCTTCTCCGGTTCTTTTAATATTTCACATATACCAGCAAAACACCTGGGCTGTTATCTTTGCTCTCAGTATATGTATGGCTTACTCCTTTTTCAGTCATACTTGTCCTGGATGTTGTCTTTACAGCTACTACTTACATTCAGGTGATCATTTATAATATGAGGCAAACCTACTTATATTCAGCAATTATTTCTCCATTGACCTTGAGTCATCTGCAATTTTGATTCTTTTCTGGTGGGGGTGGGTTGGGGAAGCTGATGGTGTTCCAAGATTCATAGCTATATGGTATCAAAAAGATGGGGTGGCTAGTAGCTGTTAGTTGATGAAAATACTATGTAGTTTCCCAAATGTGATACCGCTAAATCTCTCTTCCTCCTAAACTCAGAGCCAAGCAATGTATGTCATAGGGCAGCTAATATGCATTTCTCATCCACTGAGATTTTCCTGTGTGTACTGCTAGCTTAATTTCTTTCAAGCCTGTCTTTTTTACCGAGGAGGTCCTATAGTTTTCTAGAACTGGATACAATAAGCACAATGTCACCAAATGTGGCCAAATCCATACAAAGCAAATATGTGCTGGAAATGACACAATTTTTAAAGCTATTTGGGGGATGATTTTAAGATATCTCATATCAAGAATAATTACCAACAAAGAGAAAAGATCATGGACCCAAATGTTACTCTACAAAATGAAATTAAATATAAATCCGCAACTATCAACCCATATACCTACTTTCTCAAATACATACAATTTTTATAAGAATGGTTTATGCACCTAAAGGAAGCAACCTTGATGAAATTATGAGAAAGGAACAGGTAGGCTTTTGGAGATAATTTTCTATATCAGACTATATCTTTACTGAAGCACAACTGTGAATTATGGAGGAACAGGATCCTGCTTGCTTTCCTTCACTGATTACAAACAAAAATAACATCTGACCAGCAGAGTGTGTATGTAAGATCTATGAACCAAGATAAGCCAGACGTGGTCAAACAGGAGATGTAAAGATTAAGTATCAAGATCTTGGGTGTCAGTGAACTTAAATTGATGGAACTGGGGGAATTTAATTCAAGTGATCACTGCATGTACTACCACAGGCAAGAATCCCTTAGAAAAGACAGACTAGCCCTCACAGTCAATAAAAAGGTAGGAAAAGCATACTGGGGTATAATCTCAAAAATGACAGAATGCTATCTGTTCAAATTCAAGGCAAACCATTCAACATCACAGTAATACAAGTCTGTGCTCCAATTACTGATACCAAAATAGCCAAAGTTGACCAATTTTCTGAAGACCTACAACATCTAGAAGTAACACCAAAAAAAGATGTCACATTCCTCACAGGGGATTGGAACACTAAAGTAGGAACTGAAAAGATAATTGGAATAATAGGCAAATTTCGCCTTATGGTACAAAATGAAGCAGTGGAAAGACTAATAGAATTTGGTTAAGACATAGAAAACATTTTTTTTTCAACACCCAAAAGGCAACTCTGCACCTTGACATCACCAGATATATAATCAGATTGATTATATACTTTGCAGGCAAAGGTAGAGTTAGTTAAAATAAGACCTGGAATCTGACTGTGGCTCAGATCATGACTTTTTTATTGCAAAATTCAGACTTGAGAAAGTAGGCAAAACCATCAGACTGTATAAGTATGACCTAAATAACATCCCTTATGAATATGAAGTGGAGGTAATGCATAGATTTAAGGAATTAGATCTATTAGATAGAATACCTGAAGAATTTTGGGACAGAAATTAGCAATATTATACAGAAGGTAATATTGTAAAGGAGAAAAGGAGATACACGACTGAATGCAGAATTTCAGAGAATAGCAAGGAGAGATAAGAAGGTTTTCTTAAATGATTGCAAAGAAACAGAAGAAAACAAGAGAATGAGAAAGACAAGGATCTAGTCAAGAAAATTATAGATTCAAGGGCATGTTTCGTGCAAAAATGGGCATGACAGACAAAAATAGTATAGACTTAACAGAAGAAGAGACTAAGAAGAGGTGGCAAGAATATACAGAAGAAGTATACAAGAAAGATTATAACATCTGGAAAAATACAGTAGGAAATATAGATGATATAAAAGGTATTAATAAAATGTATTTTAAAATAGCATGTATATTTAAAAAAAAAGATTATAACATCATTGATAACCATGAAGGTGTGGTTAATGATCTAGAGTCCCATATCCTAGAGAATGAAGTAGGTCTTAGGAAGCATTGCTAGTGGAGGTGATGGAATTCTAGTTGAGCTATTTAAAATCCTAAACGATGATGTCGTTAAAGTGCTGTACTCAATGTGTCAGCAAATTTGAAAAACTCAACAATGGTCACTGGACTGGAAAAAAATCAGTTTAGATCCTAATCCTAAAGCTCATTTCACCTGCCAGCAAGGTTACATATATGATTCTATAAGCTAGGTTTCAGCAATATGTGAACTAAGAATTACCAGTAGAGCAAGTGGTTTTGAAAAGGCAGAGGAACTAGAGGCCAAATTTTTGCAACATTCAATAGGTTATGGAGAAATCAAGGGAGATCCAGGAAAAAAAAAAAAAAACTACTTCTACTTCATTAACTATACTAAAGAGTTTGACTGTGTGGATCAAAAAAATTGGCAAGTTCTCAAAGAGATGGGAGTGCCAGATCATCTTGCTTTGTCTCCTGAGGAAATTGAATGTGGATCAAGAAGCAACAATTAGAACCAAACATGAAGCAACCAATTGGTTTAAGATTGGAAAAGGAGTATGGCAAGGCTGTATATTGTAGTCTTATAATTTAACTTGTATGTAGAATACACCAGGCAAAATGCCAGGCTGGATTAATCAAAAATATGTAGATGTCAGATAAGTAGATGATACTACTCTGATGGCAGAAATTAAAGAAGAATTAAGAAGCCTCTTGATGAGGGTGAAAAAGGTAAGTGTAAAAGCTAGCTTAAAGTTTACCATCAAAAAAATCTAAGATCATGGCAACTGGTCCCATTACTTCCTGGCAAACAGAGGGAGAAGAAATAGAAGCAATGTCATATTTGATACTCTTGGGCTCAAAAATCACTCCACACTGTGACTACAGACATGAAATTAAAAGATGCTTGCTTCTTGGAAGGAAAACTACAGCAAATTTGGACAGCACGCTAAAAAGCAGGGACATCACCTTCCCAACAAAGGTCCAACAAAAGTCAAAACTATGGCCATGAGAGCTGGTCTATGAAGAAGGCTGAGTGGTGCAGAACTGACATTTTCAAATTGTCATGCTAGACAAAACTTTTGGGAGTCCCTTGGATGGCAAGGAGATGAAATCAGTCAATACTTAAAGAAATTAATTCAGACTGTTCACTGAAAGGTTAAATACTGAAGCTGAAGCTGAAATACTGAAAGACCAGGACACATTGGAAAAGACCCCGATGTTGTGAAACACTGAAGGCAAAAGGAAAGGGGATGGCAGAGGATGAGATGGGCAAACAGTGTCATGGAAGCAACGAACATGAGCTTGGACAGACTTTGGAAGATAGTGGAGGACAGAAGGGCCTGGTGTGCTATGGTTCATGAGGTCTTGAAGATTTGGACATAATAGAATGACTGAAAGAAGCAGAGTGAACTATTATCCTTAAACAAAGGGTATTCCTCTGCATGAGTTAAACTGATATAAAATTAAAGTACAGACCCTTTAGGTATAAATATTAGCTGAGGTATAAAACAAGGAGAATTCACCAAAAGTATTTCCCAGTGTTATAGAGGATGCCCTGGTAAAGTCCAAATGGAAGAGGAATTCCCTATCAATCAGTGGTTCTTAACTTGGAGTGCACAGATACATTACCCCTCCTTCCTTCTCCCTAAATCACTGGACAGATACCTAGCAGTCCATGAAGTCTTTAAAATTTTTTTTAGATAACTAAATTTCATTATAATTGATTTCCACTGGAATATTGTGCTTCTTATATGCATTTACAAAATTATTTTGAGAAGGGGTCCACAGACTTCACCAAACTGCTTAACAGCAAAATGAGACAAAATAAGGTTAAAAATCCCTACTATGGATGGTGAGGTTCTGCAGATGTTCTTATTTGTGAACTGGTTAATATGTCATTTCAAATATTCCTTAATATCTTGTGATGGTTCAGTCTACTAGAAAGGTTTCAGTCAATCTGATCTGGAACACACTTAACCAACATTTAGAATCATCAGGAAGCCATGATGAAAATTGCTAGGCATACAAGCATTGTATTTTGCATTAATTTTTACCTAAATGTTTGTAAATTATGTATTCTAAAATTTTACATATTTAAATAAAGTATTACCTTTAAAGTTATTATGTTTCTTCCCATTTCTACTCCTTTAAAATATCAGCAAGAGTCAAGCTTCCAAATGATGTAGCTCATCAATTCCTCTTAAAATCCCATGTGTTATATAAATATTCACCTTAGAATCTATAAAAGCTCTTTTCACCTGTTTTTGCTCTGCATTTCATTCTTTCCTCCATTATAGTTATCTTTCTTTGTCCCTTCTCCCCATTTCTCATTATTTTTCCACCAATACCATTTCTAATTTATCTCCCTTAACTGGAAATTAAGTATATTTTAAGTATCTGTTGGATATTATTAGGCTTAAAAGCAGTCTAGGTTAACATTTATATTGCTTTGAGGGAAAAAAAATAGTTTTTAAAATTTTGTTTGGGGGGGTGGGGTGCTGGAGCTTCTATACATTTCTTAGGTGCAGCTAGATGGCTGAATGAATAGAGTGCTGAGCCTGGAGTCCAGAAGACCTGAGTTCAAATATGACCTCAGAAACTTACTAGCTGTGTGGTCCTGAGCAAGTCTCTTAACCCTGTTTGGCTAAGTGTCCTCATTTGTAAAATGAGATGGAGAAGGAAATGGAAAACCATTCCCAGTATCTCTGCCAAGAAAACCCCAATTGGGGTCACAAAGAGTTGGAAACAACTGAAATGACTGAATAACTGCTACAACAATACAGTCCTTAACTGATTTTATTCTGTGGTTAAGCAGCTTCCAATAAAAAAAAGTGCTCTCATTCCTTTTGCAAATAGGGTAACAGGCATTAAGTAACACATTACCACGTATATATTTGGTACAACAAAGGTAAAGATACCCCCAAATTTTCTAATTGTATTCAATTAAGTATTAAAAGATCTCTAATAAGGCCTCCAACAATTTGCAGAGTAAGTGTACAGTAAAAGTAAGTATAGTGTAGAAGGTGATGGAATCTTACATTTCTTTGTTTAACTTCCTTTTACAGATGAGGAAACATAGGATTTAATACTCTGCAGAAGACTAATGGCCAGGAGTGCATAAGAAGTATACAGGGGATGAGAAGGTGGTTGCAATTTTTATTAGTGAAGAGGGCCCTCATGTCAATGAAATCCAAGTATCAAAGTCTTCAGTGAGCCAGGAGGAGGGCAAAGACTATGGTAGGCTCTCTTGTCAGTGATATTTCTATTTACACTAGACTTGTTTACCTATAGTTTGCTGTTCTAAGCACTGAGCTCATTTTTACGATCTGAAAGAATTATGTAATAAGGTCTAAATTTAGGTGACAAACAGCTGAAAAGGGTTTATATATTATAT
>CM053587.1:210607679-210633427 GCA_028646515.1 Pseudochirops corinnae
GGTTGTTATGAACTTATAGATTCTATTCTGTTATAGTTATTTAACTCTTCTCTTGGATAGCTTTAAGTATTCTATAATTTATGGAGAAATGAGGATAAAATTCACATAACTATAATATGAAATATTTCATTTTCCTAAAATAAATGGCTCATAGATGGGAAGGATTTTTGAAAACGTAAATGCTGGGAACCTTTGATATTGTTATTTTTATTGTTACTACTACTACTACTACTACTACTATTATTATTATTATTATTGTTATTAGTGATGGGAACAATAATTCCCACTTTAAGGTTTGTAGGGTCTAGTAAAAATAATAACAATGCGTGTAAAATATTTCACTAATTTAGATTATATCATCTCAGAACCTGGCATGGTATTCTTCAGACATTTGGAAGCAGGGAAGTACTACCTATGAAAAAAGAGAATGCAAGCAAACTGAAGATCTGGATAACCCTTTAAGACTCTGTCCTTAACCCTCTTCTTCCTTTAAGCTCTTTAAGGATTTTATCTACATCCTGTGGTTTCATTATGAAGATGATTCCCCACAGTTAAACTTTTCTCTCTCTTGAATTCCAGGTTTACAGTTCCAACAGCTTCATTTATCTGGATGTCCCACTAGCACCTGACACTCAACATGCCCCAAACTGAACTTAGCATCTTCTCCATAAAACATGTTCATCTTCCCAAGTTTTTAATTTTAGTTGATAGGATGTATCATTTTTCGCTCTGTCACCCAGACTGGAAATTTTTTCATCGGTTTTTATTATTCCCCCTCCTTTATTATCCATATTCAAACCAGCTGCCAAATCAGTCAAATCAACAAGTTTTTTTAAAAAGCCTATTATGTGCCAGATGCTATGTTAAATACTGGGGATATAAAGAAATGAAAACAAAAAAACCCTACACAAACACATAACATGCACACACACACACACACACACACACACACACACACACTCCAAATTACAATAACGAAAAATTGCCAACCCCTACACTGCCAAAATCCACAAAAAACCAAAATCAAACCAAAACCCAGCCCTTCTCAAGGAGCTCCCTGTCTAATGGGGGGGAGGAGTGGGGAGATAACATACAAACATCAATGTACAAATAACATGCCCACAACTGTGTGTGTGTGTGTGTGTGTGTGTGTGTAATAAAGTGGAGATAATCAACAGAGAAAAGGCACTAGTTTTAAGGAGAACTGTAAAAGGTTTCTTGGAGAAGGTAAGATTTTAGCTGGAACTTGAAGCTGGGCAATAGAGACAAGAGAGAATTTCAGGCAGGGGGACAGCCCAGTAAAAACACAAAACTGGGAGATGGGGCTGTCTTATGGGAGAAATGGTCAGAGGTCAGTGTCCCTGGACTGATGGGTTCGTGTTGGGGAGTAAGGTGTAAGACGATTGCAAAGGTGGGAGAGGGCCAAGTTATAAAGGGCTTCGAATGCTAAACAGTTTTATATTAGATCCTGGAGGTCAGAGGGAGCAATTAGAATTTAGGGCAGTGACATGGACAGACCGGGGCTTTAGAAAGATCAATAAGACAGCTGAGATGAGGACAGACTGGAATGGAGATTTCAGACAGGGAGACCAAAAAGCCAGCTTTTGCAATTGTTCAGGCATGAGGAGACAAGGGCCTGAAATGGGGTGTTTGGAATGTGAGAGGAAAGAAGATGAGAGTATGTGAGAGATGTTAGGAAGGAAGAAACGACAGGACTTGGCAACTCACTCAATATACATATGTGTGTGTGTATACACACACAAACACACACACACACACACATATGAAAAAACAAATATAGTGAAAGACAATGAGGAATTAAAGATAACACCTAAGTTTAAGCCATAATGACTCGGTGCTGGTGACCTTTACAGTAATAAGAAAATTAGGAAGGGGTGAGGGCATGGGGTTTCAGTTTTGAATGTACTGAATTTAAAATGTCTACAGAAGATCCAATTTGAGATGTCCAGTAGGCAGCTAGAGATACCAGACTGTAGGTTAGGGCAGAGAAGTAGATCTGGGAATCATCAGCATAGAGATGATAACTGAATCCATGAGATGATAACATGAATCATGAAGTCATGAGTTCACCAAGCAAAACAGTATGTAGGGAGATTAGTGGGTCCAGAACAGAACGTTAGAAAACACCAATGGTTAGTAGACATGAATCTAGCTAGCAAAGGAGACTGAGAAAGAATGGTCAGAGAGGTAGGAGGAAAACCAGGAGAAAGTAATGTCACAGAAATCTAGAGCTAAGAGAATACCAAGGGGAAAAAGGGTGACTGACAATTTCAAATGCAATAGAGGTCAAGAAAGATGAAGACTGATAAAAAGGCTACTATATTTGCCCACTAGGAGAACACTGGTAATTTTGCAGAGATTTAAGGAGAGTGAGAGGAAAGGAAGTGGAGTCACTGACTGCAGACATTCTGGATCGTTCCTCTCTGATATTTCTCTCATTCTAACCCCTCCTCCCTACTTACAAGACCATGGATGTAGTTCAGGCTCTCATACCCTGTAGCCTGGACTACACCCCTAATCTATCTCCTTGCCTTATAGTGTTTTTCTTCTTAATTGTTCTTCATGCAGATGCCAAAATCATCTTTCTAAGGTATAGGTTAGATTCTAGGTCCTTGGGTGTGGCCTTTTGTTTGAGTTCAAGTTTTACAGAATAAATCCTTTTATTAAGGAGATTTTTTTCTGTGCAGTTTGGATTCAGTCAAAAGACCCCACTTGAGGACTTAAGAGGTTGGGACCTCGTGTGGCCTTGAGGCCGCAGGTTCCCCACCCCTACATTAGACCATGACACTCCTTTGCCTAAAAATCTTCTAGAGTAAAATACAAACTCACTAGCAAAACCACTTAGGTCCTCTATAATACGGCTCCAAATAACCTTTTTGGACATGCTTCATTCTTCTCTTTACTCAGTCGATGATCTCTTCCTGCCCTCTCCTGTCATACTGCACTCACAGGCCGCATCTGCTCTTTTAGCTCAGCTGCTACCTCCTCCATGAAGTCTATCCTGAAGTCTCTCCCCAAACTCCGTTTGACCTTTTCCTCCTCACATTTCTTTTAACAAGTCCTCTTTGTTCTACCACATTTCTATTCTATTCTATTTCTTTACATGTCTTATCCCTAGTCCCAAATTAGATTCCAAATTGAGGACAAGGACCAGGATAGTTTTATCTTTATATTGTAGCACCCAGCATGTAATAATTAATTAATTCATGTTTACTGAACTAAATCTAAATCTCAAGCACTTAAGAAACATTCCTTTACATATGCACAATTGATCCACTTATATTACTATTCACTATTTTCCATTGATTCTATTGATAGTGATTTGTAGTGATTACTTATATTTGTGATAGCGATTCCCTACAGTATGAGTACTGAGCACTCCAAGGTATTCTCTAGCTCCAAATCTGTGATCTTTAATTTATTCTCTAATCATTAAAGAACTATCAAATGAACTCTACCTAGAAATATTGCTTGGCTGTGGTGACTCAGAAAAGAGATGAAAAATAACTGTAGGTACCAAAAATGGACAAAATTATTTTTCCTTAACAATGTTCAGTAATTAAGTCTCTTTATTAGCTCAGACTGACCTTTCTAGAAAGTCTTCGCTGTTCATAATTACAGGCTCTTAACAGATCAGGGACTTGGGTTGAATCTTGACATTTGGTTACTTTTACTGTTAGGGTTTTCCAGTACTCAACTACACATTCTCCAATTCCCTAAGTCCCACCAAATGCATTTCAAGTGTACTGCTATTACTTGCACGTTAAATAGCTATAGACACAGTAAAGAACAAAGTAACTTCTGTCTTGTGTTAAAGGGTGGTTTTCCAAAAATTTATAAATCTGTGTTGTATAGAATAAAAGGTAAGTTACTGAAGTTACTGGGATATCAATATAAGCTGAAACCTCCCAAATGAACCGACAAGTACTTGCAAATCAAAATGGTATAGCAGTTATGTCAAATTTTTAGAAAGGTAGAGTAACTTTGAATATCAGACAATGATGAACAGGCTGTACCTATATACCCTGAACAAACAGAAAGGCAACACAGCTGGGTGACTAGTACAATCATATATATGAATGGTTTACCTGCTTAGAACAGCAGCTCCCAGAAGCAGTAAAAACCTTGGAGTCGTGGCTGTGAGTAACTCCAGATGCACAGCTGGAGGACTGCTCCCATAAAGAAGTGCGTGTGGTCCTCTGACTCTTCCCTGAATCCCCTTCATTGCTGCTATGCTAAGAGTCTGCCATTACAATCTGGCCCTATAGCTGTGGCTGGCACAGACTGGGATCTGAAGGATCAATCATAGCTCTAGACTGGGAATCTAAAGAGCTGAGTTCTAACCCCTTGCTCTACTACCAACTAGCCAGAGGTCCTTAAATATTTTCCTTAACTCTTCTGGGCCTCAGTTTTCACTAATATTAGTAATTAATATTTCACGCTAACATAGTGTCTTTGATGTTTGTAAAATATTGTAATCACAACAATTATGTGGGATAGATCATGAGGAATTATTCTCATTTTACAGATGTAGTAACTTTAGTGCAAAGAGACTGTCAATTGTTTGAAGTCATAAACAGGGTTGGGATTTGAACTCAGGTTTAAGGTTTTTTTTTTAAACACCAAATCGAACACTATTTCCACTAACCCATGTTGCCTTCTTGCCATCTCTCTTTCCTAGCTCTAAAATTCTATGATCCCAAAGCAAACTCTGCCTCTGCCACTTATAATCTGGGTGATCACGGGCAAGTATTTAGATATTATGAACTTCAGTTTTCACATCTGTAAAATTAGGGTTGGATTAGATGTACCTTGAGGTCACTTACAAGTCTAAATTTTATGAATTACAGAAGTTCTTAACTACCATTTATCAACAATCCACCACACTGTTTGCAACTAATCTTATCCTGCAGTCTTTCTAGGTTTTAAAAAACATTTCTGGAATTTTTGAAAAGAATTCTTTATTACCATTTAGGTTTATTGAACTAAAGGTCAGATTGTGCTTGTAATGTACACTAAGATAATACTACTTGTACATTTATATTATGTTAATCCAGATAAAGCTTAATTCTTCTCTGGCCCAAATAATTTCGGAGATATGTACTGATGACTCCCATTATAGGCAGAGTAGAACATGGAATGGTACTTTATGAAATTGTGAATTATGGGGTCTAACCTGAGTTCACACATGTTAGTTAGCTTTTTGACCTTTACCACCACAGGGGTTTTACTGTGTTGTGATATCTTGTAGAGCTTTGGAGCTGTTCTAAAATGACTTGTTTAAAAAGATAACAAAAAAAATTTTTTTAATGGGTTCACTGAGAGAACCAAAACGATATTTTCATTTTTTCCTTTGCATTATCAGCTATAATCACCTAGTTGAAGGGCTCTGTTGAGAATTTTTCAAAAACCATTCATATTCTTACTTTTATCAAAATAAAACAATTTCACTGTTTTTGTTACTTAAAAGATATTAAAGTGCCTCAAATTTAGGAAAGGCAAGAAGTAACTATAGTAATAAATGTTTGTTGGTAGAATTACTTTTCAAAAATTTATAACTGATTTTGAAGCATTTCCAGTGCAAATCTGGGTTTCACAAATTTATTCCTAAGTATTATTAACTTTTATAATACCGATGATATTTTCTTTGGTCATAATCTCCACTCCTCCAATCTGATGAAATAATGAAGCAACTTGTTAACCAAAATAACTTAATGTTTTAAAAACATGACATTTAAAATATTTTCATTAACATGATATGAAATTGGTTCTTTTACAACAGCTACTAAATTCTCACATCATTTTTAAAAAAATTGGATAACAGAGAAACATTGTTTTTTTTTTGAGGCATATTTATTTTCCACAAAAACACTTCACTACATCAACATATAGGACATTTCAAGAAAAATGATCAGGAATTTTGGTAAGATATTTACAAATATCAAATAGAAATGGTTAGTTGTACTGTTGTAAGACCACATCACTAGTTGGCATTAGCAATGTGTTATATGGCATCAGTAACTGTGCATTAGTTTTTTAAAAAGTATACTTTTAAAACTGCAGAATCACATAAGAAAATGAGCAATGGAATGTAAAGCGTTACTGGAGCATAGGAAGTATTAATGAGGTACAATGATGCTGGAGACATGAAATGGAAATACCAATGCATGTAAACATTCTAAGGTAACATGGCAACGTTTAAGGCAGAGCTTTTTACTCATTTACTTGGAATTTAGATAGGATGATAAGAAGTGTAGAAACATGATATAGGTGTATATTATTTTAACCAATGCATAGGAGCTGATAAAAGATGCTGAATGTCTCTTTAAATTATGCACCATAAGAAACTCGGCTTTTTTAACGATAAATACTAGTTCCTAAATAAATTATTCTAGTAAAGTTTATTATAATAGTAATATATCCTATAGCAGTTCCTGAATACAATTAACTGAAATGTCCCTGTGTACATGCAGCTATTATACAGGAAACATTGTGACTTTCAGCTTTTGTCTGCTAGGAGCTTTTCAACATAGCATGGTAAAGTCGTGGGATATGTGCAGGCATGTGGGAACCATCACTATATTCTCAGGAGTATCCAGCCATGCACAATCATGACCACTGTTTACTCCTAGGCTCTGAAATCATTCCTCACTGTCAGTTTAATCTACATAACAAAATTTGAAATAATCTCATTTATCCCAATAATAGATTTATTTCCATTGCAGAATACAGAAACGTTGTAGAAACTTTGGCTTTCCAGGTTTCTTTGCATGGAGATCTGGAGATATCCCTAAGAATTTTTTGCATGGGCAAAGAATGCCAAGAAGTAAGCCAAGATGGCACAGTGGGTAGAATGTTTGACTTGGGAGTCAGGAAGACCAGTTAGAATACTGGCTCAGACAGCTACAAGTGTTGTGATCTAAGGCAAGTCATTTTATTTCTCCGTGCCTTGGTTTCCTCATGAAAAAAACAGGGATGAGAACAGAACTAATCATGTAGGATTGTAGTGAAGGTCAAATGAGATAACTTATGCGAAGTGCTTTGTAAACCTTAAAGTGCTACACAAAAATGGCTATAATAATACCATTATTAATTAATTATTAACTTAATTTATAATTAATAATAATTATTATTTAGATACCCATTCAAGTGCATCTGACAGTAGCAAGGATAAGAAGCCTAGAAAAATGTCACAGTAGCAAAATGTTAAAAATCTTCAACTTTCAATCACAGTCCCATTATCGTACGACTATTCTTTGCATAGTTGTATAAATTTTTGTATAAATAGTTTGGCACATACTTTAAGAATTCCGTTATCTGACCTAGAACTTAACATTTATCCCATTTTGTTTATTATATTGTAAATCTATTATATGAATGTTTTTAAATAAATGTACTTGGTTAAGTGGCAAATCTTGAGGGAGCTTCTAAATAAATGTGCTTATTAAAGTACTCGCTTTATAAGTATGAACAATGAATTTTCAATGGAATTTTCTTTGATA
The DNA here is from genome assembly GCA_028646515.1 of Pseudochirops corinnae. Lineage (NCBI taxonomy): Eukaryota > Metazoa > Chordata > Mammalia > Diprotodontia > Pseudocheiridae > Pseudochirops > Pseudochirops corinnae. The sequence continues at coordinate 210,615,203 of CM053587.1, forward strand.
AATGAATACAGATTTATTTTTATTTAGATAAAGTTATATTCATACTATAAACAAAGTTTAAACTACAAGAAAAAATGTTAGATATTTTCAAGAATAAGTGAGAGGATTGGCTTATTAATAAGAAAGAGGTACTATATGCATATCTGAATGCTAATAATTGCTTTCTTTTGATGAGGTTAATTTAGGGATGACAATCTTACAAATTTCAGTTTGTTCTAAGTCACTTCAAACAGTAGCATATTGATTTAACCAAGACTATCTTAATTTTTTCAGCAAATAGTTCAAGATTTTTGACCTACACTCTACAAAAAGTCAAAGCTAATCTACTCTACACCTGAAGGAGGTAAGAGTAGTAGATGGAGAGATATATAGATTAATTCATTCACCGAGTACTTATCCAATACCTACTATGTGCAAGGTTTTGTGGAATGTGCTAAATAACAATACAAACATATATATAAGGTAGACTTTTTGCCTTTTAAGAAGGCTACAAAGTAGCATAAAAAGTATTATATTCTTAAGTAACTGATTAAAAGGCAGAATATGGTTAAGGGCAAATTAAAAGCCTTTCGTCTTATGTGAATTCATAGGAGGAGGATGAAAATCTTATCATAAATATGGTTCCTATGACAGTGGTGTTACAGGAACAACAGAAGTTATATGAGAAGCAGCCACCAAAGGAGTACCATTCACTGTTACCTGGATGCTTATTTAGGCAAAGAAAGTTCTTAGAGAGGCCTTATGACCTGCGGCGTGTTATTTCATTCACAAGATAACTGTGCACCTTAATCAATGTTTGCTGAATTAAAGGAGATCCGGCTACTACTTAAGAAACTCCAGTGTGTTCCTATTGTCTTTAGAATCAAATATCAACTTACAAAACCCTTTACAACCTTGCCCCAGCCTATCTTTACAGCCTCATTGTATGTTTTTCCTTTTTCCAAATCAACCAAAGTGTCATTCTGTTCCTTACACGTGACCCCACCTTTTATCTGCCTTTGCATTTGCTCCCCCCCCACCTGGGTTGCACTCCCTTCTCACTAAGGCTTCCCAGAATCCTCTCTTCCTTCGACACAAATCTCAAATACTTTCTTGACCTCCTCAACTCCTTTTCAGACTTCACTGTGTTTAACTACTGTGCATTTATTTATATTTATTCAATTTACATTTACTCTGTTTAACCTACCTATGTCTTTGTCATCTTTCCTTCCTTGGATGGAAGGATTGTTTTGTTCACTGTATTTGTATCTATCCCCAGTGCCTAGTGTATTGCCTGGCACATAGGTCCTTACTGAATACTGGCTAAATGATTGAGGATATGCTGATATTGAAACCAAATACATTTTCTTTTGGGCTCATAAATCAATACCCATATTTAGGTAATTTTTAAAACGCTGTGATGTAAAAGAACAACTTATATAGCCATTAGTCATCAGAATTCAGACTTTAGTCATTACATATATTTGGGCAGGACCTGTTGCAAAAAGCTTTAGTGGGTGTATGTGAGCCTTTAGGTATCAGTGAAACCAAGTAGGAATATTCCTAAGGTAATCAAATAAAAGGAACAGACTATTTTATATAGGATGGAAAATAAAGAGTACCTTTGGAAACACTGGCCTGATCGTGTGTCTCTGCTGTTCAAACTCCAAATTAGTCCAGTACTGAAGAAGCTCTACATCCTGCTTCCAGCCACACTTTCAAGATACATGTCATACTCCTCCCCTCTGCCTGAAATAGATTTCCTTCCTTCTTCTTGGCTTCAACCTTATGAAATCCTGTCCTTCCTTGAAGGTCCAATTTTCATACAATATCCTCCAAGAAGCCTTTTTCAGCTAAAAGTGATCTCTCTTTTCTTAACTTTGTTAAAGAATTAGTGAGAGGATCATGATGACTTTCAGAAAGACAAAAGGAAGTCGAGTACATAGGGATTCATGTTTTTATTTGTTTGACATTTTACCTTTATTTTTTCTCTTCTTCTAGTGGACACTAATCCTCTCATTTCCCTGGTCCCACTTTGTTTTTTGTCTCAACCATTTATTGTCTCTAGACTTGATATTCTTTTCCTGTTCTCTCACTTTGCTAATAATATTAAACCCACTGACATACATGCTTGATATCAATTTCTTTCAAATGACCATATTCTTAATCTGGCCTAAACTTCAAACTATAAAATGCTTAGAGCAGTTAAGTGATGCAGTGGAAAAAGCACTGGGTTTGGAATCAGGAAGACTTGAGATCAAATCCACCCTCAGAAATTTAGAAGCTGTGTGACCCTGGGTAAATCTCTTAATCACTGTCTGCCTCAGTTTCTTTACCTTTAAAATGGGGATAATAATAGCACCTATTTCTCAGGGTTGTTGTGAATTATCAGATAAGATAATATTGGAGAAAGTGTTCAGCACCGGGCCAGGTACACAGTATAAATGTTTATTCTCTTTCCTTCTCCTTCCCCTTCCCACTTAGAGACTCAACACAGAAATTAATGACAGATATCTATGGAAAATAGAAACTACATGCACTTGACCTCTTATGAGGATTCAAGGAGCTAGGTGTCCGAAAATCCTTTAAAAACATTTAAGTGATATACATGTAAGGAATTTTTGTTATATGGCCATGAATTATTTTTGCTAAACATAAGGTTGTGGAATAGACATTCTAAAAATAAAAAATGGGAAACGGGTAGCATAGAATGTTAATTTTATATGATCCATAGAAGAATAAAATTTTTTTTATAAAGTTCATATCTTTTCAATCTTGAGTAAGTGAAAGTCTCACATGAGCTCACTTTTAATAAAGTATGTTTATATTACTTTAAAGGGAAAAAAAGAGTCTCTTTTCTTTCCTCTTCCAATGGGAAATATATCATATAACATCAGGGCAAAACAAGATCAGATATGAAAATAATACTTTTTAATTCCAAAAATGCAAACTGTAAAATGGAAGACTTGCAAAAAAAAAAGCCCTGATCTAGGGCTCTTGCTGGCATTATGTGAATTATGTTTTGACCACTCTTTGGATAATGTCCTATATCAACAACATAACAAGGAGAACTGTGAATATTAAGTTTTTTGTTTCGGATCTAATGGCTTCAAAGTGTTTAAATAAGGCCTATTAGGTTCAGTCATTTCAAAAACTGTTATGAGGTTCTTCTCCATAGAATTGTGATGAGTTTCAGGATTTTGAGGAAACAGATGTCCAAAATAAATAAATAAATAAAATTTTATTTTTATTTATCTAGGAAGATAACTACAGTCCTACTATCTGATAACATTCCAAGTTTCTACACCAAGTTCTACTGAAATTCTGGGAGAAACAACATTCTTCTATAAGGAGTCATCGATACAAGGAAAGAATTTCAGAAACCAACAGTTCTCTCTCAAGGCATTTACACATTTCTATAGATACATTCAAATTTATTAAATACATTTTGGTAGCTGAAAGGCAAGATCCCAGTATTAAATTCACAGGTTACATCTTCTCTTTCATAAGTATCATATTGGCACATAGTATATTAAAGTATATTAAAGACAGGAAAAGGCACATTTGAGATCCAAAGCACAACAGGCATGGATGGGGACATTAGCAGCATTTATAAGTAAAATCTATTAGCAAGAGAATCAAGGGAGTATAAGGGAAAAATGAAGACCACTGACTATTGGAACTGGAAGAGATCTTAGAGGTAGATCATTTAGTCCAACTTTTGTTTTAATGAAGATAGCAGCATGCCAAAAATCAATCTCTTTTATCTTTCACTCATCTCTGGCAAACTGTTCCTCTTCCTGACTTGTCTGTTTCTTTTAATGTCAATATCAATACCTACATCTCTAAGGTTTGAAATTCAGCTTCTCCTTCCTATACCAGCATCAATTACCAAGTACTATGGATATCCTGCACATGTTTGTGTGTGAGTCTTCAGATATCTATATCAATACTGATATCAAATATTCTTTCTATTTGCATGGCTCTGATCCTACTTCAGGCCCTCATTTTATCCTACTTTTCCAGTCCCATACACTGCTGCTCCATGAATCTTTGTAAAACGACTCCATAATCATGTCATCACACCCCTCCCCCCCGACTATTCAAAAGCTTTAAAAAATCTCCTATTTCCTATCAAAAAATGAACTATTTTAATATGATATTTGAAGCACTCCATGATTTGATCCCAACACACTTTTCTGACCCTATTTCATCATGCTCATCTTTATACACCCTATACTTGAGAAATACTATCTATTTTCCAAATGTATTTCAGACTTTTTCATTGCCAGGCCTTACAACAATTGACATTTAAGTGTTTATTATGTACAAAGCACTGATTGACAAAGGTTATTTAAGACTGCCTTCATTAAAATTATTGTTACTATTTCCTCAACCTGAAATACTTTCCCTCTCTTCTCTTCTTTACCTACCTATCCTTCAAAGCCTAGAGCCCATGGAACCTTTATGAAAATCTCTTTGATTTTCTTAGTCAAATGTATGATTGTAGTTATCTGTATATATAGTTTAACTTTCCTATTGGACTGTAAGTATGTTGAAGGAAAGAACATTTTGTTATTAATGTTATTAACTATTTTAATTATTATTGTAACATTAATATAATATTATTATTAATTATTAACATTATTAATCTCTGTCACCTACAACATTTTGCAGAAGAAAATGCTCAATGAAAGGTACTGAATGAAGGGAGGGGGAAAGCATTCCAAGAGAACAATATAAGAAAGTAAGGATGCAAAGTAGTAGGAAGATAAAGAAATATACAGGATATATGGAGATAAAGTGAAATAAATGAACAGGAAGTATAAGGGGGAAACTGCAAAACAAAGAGAAAAAGGCAAAACCAAGTATTTGAGCAAAAATTACCACAAATAAAATGGATCATTCTTAGACTAGAAAACTAGAGCTTTGAAAGGTTGAGCATTATAACATAATGGATTCTTCATAGGAATAAGAGTTCATATTCATGAAACAAACTGAAGCAAGAGAAAGAAAGTTGTTCTCTTATGATGCAATCTCACATGGTTTTTATGAAATTTAAAGCAAAAAATGGCATCTAATCATTTAACCAACCAGGAGGAACTTATTCAATATCCACTATTCACCAATGTCATGTTTAAGGAACAATAAATTGGCCAGCTTTGCCGGACCATAGAATATGTAAGGGAAAGTAATCTGTAATCAGTCTGGAAAAGCAGGTGGGAACTAGGTATAAAGGGTTGAAATGTCAAACAACAGAGCTGATATTTTATCCCAATGCCAATAGGGAACAAATGAAACTTCCTGAGCAAAGGACTAAAATGGGCAGATCTGTACTTTAGGAAAATCAGTTTGGCAACTATATGAAGAATGAATTAGAGAGAAAAGATACTGATTAAAGGGGATTACTTAGGAGACTAATTCTAAAATCTCATTCATGAAGGCCTGAACTAGGGTGTTTGAGGAATAGTAGAATCAATCAATCATTAATAAAAGCAATCAATTTATTAAGCACCTACTAAGTGGCAGACACTGTCTTAAGCGGGGGGTGGGGGGGGTGGGGGGGGAGGTGGGACACAAAAAGAAGCAAAGAGCAGTCTCTGCTCTCAGACACGCAAACAAAGATACAGAAAGCTATATATAATATAAATAGCAAACAGGAAACAACTAAAAGAGGGTAAGCCACTGGAATTAACTAAGAGTTAAGAGAAGGGGACAGGCACAAGAGATGATGTGGAGGTAGAACTGACTGAGCTGGGAGGATGAAGAAGAATTGAGAGTTGCAGATACATCTAAATTGCAAACAAGGGTCACTAGAGAGATGGTGGTTCCTTTTAGAAAGTAAAGATGGGATAGAACTAAGAGAGAAGCAAGAGAGAAGCAGGAGAGAAGCAAAGGAAAAGATGGAATAACAGCAGGTTATGGTCAAAGAGAAGAAATTCAGAGTTTATATAGATAAATAGGATTATTGTTCACATATGAATTGGTAAGATGGCCTTGAAGTTTCCTTCCAAATAAAATCCTGTGATTCTGTAAAGTGAAACTCTTGTGAAGAACAAGATCAAGATTATGGGCAACCCTGTATGTGGTTGGAGTGGAGTGATATGGGTCTTCATGGAATACACTGAGATACATACAATACACAGAGATTATTGATCTTTTAACAGGGAAATAGGGGTTAAATGCGAAAGTTTTGCCCAGCTATTTAAATCAATCTACAAAAACTAAATTGGAATAAAAAAAAAAGATGAATAAGAAACTCACAGACTTGTGTATGGCCCATAAAGCTTAGGACTTAAAATATTTCAAACTGAATTATTTTTCTTTCTTACTTTAATTTTCTATCACATTCTCTCAAAAGATGGAAGTAATACATATAAGTAATTAATCTCTGGCATATAAATAAAAAAGTACTTTTTGAAAAGCACCAAAAAGTGGAGGATTGAATGCTGACAAAGGTGAAAGACTGAGTGCTGAAAAACATCAGAAGGGGGAGAGGTAAATTTGTTTTTTAAAATTTCTTAACAGATATCCCAAAAGATGGTTTCAGAAAAACTCAGAAAGCCCTATTTGAGCTGATAAAGTGTGAAGTGAGCAGAACCAGGAGAATAATTTATATTGTAACAAAAACATGTAAAGACAAACAACTCTGAAAGACTTAAAAGCTTTGATCAACCCATTGCTCATGATTCCAGAAGACTCATGATGAAGTACTGTCTGAGGACAAGGTGATGGGCTCAGGATACAGAATGAGACATTATTTTGTAATGTTTTGTAATGTAATGCCACTGCAGGGTTTTTTTGGTTTTGGCTTGATATTTGTTAATAACTTTTTTTTCTCCCTCAATAGGAGAGCATTAAGGTAGGTGAGGAGAGAAAGTGGATTTTTGTCAATTGAAAAAAATTTAATTTAATTTAAAAAACAGATGCAACAAGCCTCAAATTTTCCAAATTCAAGAGAAATTCTCATATTTAATTTTAGAAATATACTATCAATGACAAAGGCATATAAGCCTCACTGCTCTTTAGATGAGTTCCCTGGAGAGTAAATCAATCACCTGTGGAAGCACCTTAATATTCAATATTCCTTACAAATAGATTGTAGTGATTGTTTTCTATAATTCACACTTGTTGAAGAGGGATGTGTGTGTGTGTACGTGTGTGTATATAAAAACAGCATAATGAGCTTTCAACCCTTGCCATGATGGGCTGTTGAAGATAGATGCCAGGCCTACAGATTCTCTTAAATCATCAAAAGCAGGGGAGAGCACCATGCTATAAATCACAGCAATTTCAATTTTAGAACTTGAGAAGTTGAATAGTAGGAATGAAATAAAAAGAAAGCACTTGATAGACTTTTCACCTCTATGGTGGAAAGATATAAACACAATATCTAGTGAAATGTTATATAACATCATTTTACCATAACTTACTAATTCTGTGAGGTATTTAATAATATGTCTGGCTGAGAAGCAATGTTAAAGGTTCATGTGTGTATTAATGTTCTTTTTCTTTATAAAAAACTACCTGAATTTTCCAGTTTCTCTTTTCTCATTTATACTCTAAGAAATTTCAAAACCTTCTCCAAATAGGTTTTCCTATGTTTAAATCCTTTCAGTAACAAATTAAGACACAAAGTCACATGAATAAATTGCTCTAAATTATTATTTAATTAGAATAATTTAAAAAGTTTGAAATATTATACCAGACTCAGCTGTTTTCCTTTGAACTAGGAGCCAGAATTGCTATTGACATAACACAGCACAATCTGAGTGGAACAAAGGGTGGAAGATCACAGAATAACAGAATTGGAAGGGACCGGAGAGGTTATCCAGAATAACACATACCTGATAAAAAAATTACTTCTATAATATCCCTAACTAATCTTCCCTTCTCCAAGCAAAATATCTCCAATTATTTTTCATTAATTATGCAGGAAGCTTCCAATTTAATTCTCTTTTCACCTTAAACGACAGTTGCCCTGTTCTTGCCTTTTTTTCCCCTTCACAGTCTATTTATAATATCAGAAATTTATAATGTCTGAATATGAATGAATGAATGAATTTGAAAAAGCACTGATTAAGCACTCACTATATATATGTGTGTGTGTGTGTGTGTGTGTGTGTGTGTACAGAGAGAGAGAGAGAGAGAGAGAGAGAGAGAGAGAGAGAGAGAGAGGAGTAGTGGCCAGAGATGGGTTTTGGTCTGTGTAGTCACAAAGATGGTAAGAAGAACCACAGAGAAATCGACTCACATGGTATGAAAAAGAATGCGATAAGAGTACAGTAGAGAGAGGGAGAAAGACACAGAGAAGAGAGAGAGAGAGAGAGAGAGAGAGAGAGAGAGAGAGAGAGAGAGAGTGGAAGAGAGGGAGAGAGCGAGAGAGTGCAAGAGAGAGAGAGCGTGGGAGGAAGAGAGCAAGAGAGAGAGAAAGAGAGAGCAATAGCGAGAGCGAGAGAGAGAGAGAGAGAGAGAGAGAGAGAGAGAGAGAGAGAGAGGAGAGAGCGAGTGCCAGTCTTGGAGTCAAGAAGATCTGAGTTCCAGCTCAGCTTTCTATACATACTAGTTTCATGATCCTAGGCAAATCACTTGACCTCTGAGTGTCACAAGCAAATTCCTAACACCTAAGTTGTGAAGCAGGCATTGATCCACATTGTTAGAGACAGTTTCCTTATTGGGAGTTCTCTACACCAATAAAAGAATGTATTATTAAATTTTTTTAATAGCCTCATTTACAAAGTACTTTGTGTAAAGTATCAGTACTAATATGCCCTTCTTTAATGTCCATTTTTCTTCAGGCTGATATCAAATTGTCTATTAAGCATTTCTCAACTAATTAAAAAAAAGTTGGACAACATGACCCACCTTTTAATTAAGGTCAAATAATTGTAGATCTCTGTCCACTTTCTACTACTTTCTTGGTTTCTCCTTTTATTATAGGGACCATTTTAATTACCTCCATCTTCAGACTGCTTCTCTTATCTACTTCTACAATTCTTCTGTTTTGTTTTTTTTTAAACCACCCAAGCTAAATTAATGGTAGAAAAAATCTTGGTACTTGAGCTTTTATCAACCTTCTATACTTGGCTCCTTTGAAATTCACATATACCTATAGCTGTAGCAATAAAGGCCACGTTTTAACATGTTTGCTTTGTAATAATGACACTCCAAAGGAAAAATAACTAGTAACACTGGTAAAACACAATCATTCAATAAGCATAAACTCAAGGCATTGTTGCCATCTTGAATCCTAGAGCTCCGTTGGTAACGATTATAGAGAAAGCCAGTATAGACCTAAAGACAACAAGGCAGACAGAGCCACCTCACAATTGAATCAGAAACCTATGGTGGTATAATTTATGGTGCAGTTTTATTTAATATCTATATATGTGGTCACACTTTGCAGAAATCGACAGCAAACACTGAGAAGACCTATACTAAAGAAGTCTATTACTATTTTCTCCTGTGAATGGTTAGCTTTGTTGGTTAGAGATTGTAACTAAGGAAGACAAAGTACTGAGTCTGATACTTATTTTGAACGAATGACTCCATGCAAAAAAAACCCAAAAAACAAATATGAGATGCACAATATTATTTCTTAGTACAACACTATTCTTTCCTTTTTTAGTCTTTTCCAGAGTACTGCAACTGTATAAGTACACAAAAATCTTCAACAATCTGCTCAGAAGAGCAGTGTCAAACATGGAGGAATATGCCAAATCAACATCTCATCTTATTAGTTGAATATATCTTGAAAATCTGGATATTCATGGAGGGCCTAAGCCATTAAAAATTGAATTTGAAATCTATTTCCAGACAACAGATTACTATTACAAATACCAGCATGGTCAGCTGGCAATAATCCAAATGCACATCTTACTTTTTTGTAACAACAATGTAAAAGCCTTTGTTGCTACATTATGCTATTCAAAACATGGGTGATAATGAAAGCATGCCAATCCTATGGCAGTCTTTTGAATTAGCAGAGTGCTATGCATGAAAAGGACTAGGGGAAAGTTATTTTTGTTACATCCTGATACAAAGCTGATTTATTTTCTGAGAAAGTTAAAGAAATTAATGATATTTGAAATGAAATTATTTTCTTTCCTCAGGAGATGATATAAGTATTGGTAGAATACTAATCCACAAATACTACTGATCTCTTTGGAGGAAAAATTGGTGAGAAACATTAGTCTTATCCTAGGGCATCTGAAACACCCTCCTAAACTCAGGGCCTGCCTGCCTGAGGTCTTTCCCCACTCCAAGCCATTCTCCATCCAGCCACTAACGTGCTTTTCCTAAAACTCAGATCTGATCATGTGCTGTTGTTCCTCCACTCCCACCTTCACCCTCACGCTCTCAATCATTTTCTCTGCTTGTCCCCCATTCCCGGAATGATCTCCCTCCTGTGCTCAGACTACTGATCTCCCCGCTTTACTTTAAGTTCTAAATAAAATCCCATCTTTCTCAGGAAGCCTTGCCTTGGCCCTCTTAATTCCAGTGCTTCCCTTCTTTTAATTATTTTCTATTTATCTTCTATATACCTTGCTTTGTATCTATTTGTTTGCAGGTGGTCTCCTCCATTAGATTATAAGGCCCTTGAGGGCAGGGAGTACCTTTTAGCTCTTTTTGTATTTCCCGCATTTAGCACAGTGCCTGGCACATAGCAAACATTTAACACATTTACAGAATTGAATTGAAATGGTGAGATAAAGACTGTTACTTCTAGTTTTTCATAATATAGTAGAGCTGATGGCTTACAAGGAAACAATGATGGTTTGATTTGTAACAGTAAACAGTTAACTCCTAGGCATGTCAGCACTGAGCAGTACAGAAAGCAATGAGAAGGAATCTAAAGACAGTATAGTATTTAATGGATTATTGAAATGTATATTAATTGTATTAATTTATTTAACACAACAGATAAAATTAATTATTAATACAGTCTACCTAAGATTATTTATTTGAAAACTAATTTAAAATTGGCCAGTTGGTGGCACAATGGATAGAACACTGAGCCTGGAGTCACAAAGACCCAAGTTTGAATCTGACCTCAGACATTTACTAGGTGTGTTACCTGGGGCAGGTCATTTACACTTGTTTACCTCAGTTTCCTCATCTGTAAAATGAGCTTAAGAAGGAAATGGCAAACCACTCCAGTATATTTGCTAAGAAAACTCCAAATGGGGTTATTAAGAGTCAGCCAATAACTGAAAAATGATTGAATAACAATTAACATTTTACGAAAGACTCCCTTTATTCTTGTGCTTTCTAGGTTTTTAACAGGAATGGATGTTACATCTTGTTAAAAAGTTTTTCTCCATCTATTGATATAATATGTTTTTTCTTTTTTTACTGATATAATTGATTATGCTGATAGTTTTCCTAATATTGGGTACAATATTTTTCCTAATGTCATATATAAATCCTACCTGACTGGTCATAGCATAGCATCTTTGTGATATATTGCTGTAATCTGTTTGCTAGTATTTTATTTAAAAATTGTGCATCAATCTTCATTAGGGAAACCACCAATCACTTTAAATCCATCATTCAACAAGCATTTTAAAATACCTATTACATGCCAGGTACTTTTCCAGGTCTTTAGAGTACGAAGACAAAAATGAAACACTTCTTGACCTCTAAGCGCTTAGATTTTAATGCCTAGGAGTAAGGAGAATACATGTACATGCATAGGTATGCATATAGGGAGGCACTTAGCAACTGCGTGAGGGTAGGCATGAAAGACCTCAAGTAGAAGGTGGTGTCAGAATTGAGTCTCAAAAAAACAACCAGAAATTCCAAGAGGCACAGTCAAGGAGGTGATTGTATTTCAGACATAGGCGACAGTCTTTGCAAAAGCCAAGAGACAGAATATCCTGTGTGAAGAACAGTAAGAAGGTCAGTGTGACTGGACAATGGATGCTTGAAGGATGCAATGTTTTATAAATCTGGAAAGGAAGAAAGGAATCAAGTTACAAAGAGCCACAAATGTCCAATGATCCTTCCAGACTCTCAGAATCACTCTCTATGGTGTTTTCATTTGATTATGGAGGTAATAGGTTGTTACCACAGCTGATGGATTTGGGGCTAAAAAGTTATACCTAAGCTTTAGGAAAATTACTTTGTAGTAGTTGTGTGGAAGATGGCAGCAAGTGGAAAGAGACCAGAAACAGGAACTATTAGCAGACATTTGCAATAATCCAGGTACAAAGTGGTGAGAGCTTAAACTAGGGTGATGGCTGTATGAGTAGAGAAAGGGGGATAAACATGAGAGAAAAAGAAAAAGATTTGGCAACTGATTGGCTTACAGTAAATAAAATTTAGGAAGCTGAGGATAACACGAAAGTTGAGAATTTGGGTCACTAGATAAATACCAGCGCTTTCAAGAAAACCAGGCAAATCGGGTGAAGGAGTAGGTTTTGGGGTAAAGATAGGAGGTTCTGTTTTTGATATGCTGAGCAAATTAATAAACATTTAGTAAGTTTATGCTATTTACCAAGCACACAGTATTCCTGAATTACTGAATAGAATTTAAGCAAAAAGAGTGCCTGTTCCTTCAGGGAGCTTACATTCTAATGGGAGAAGACAACACATAGAAGGAATAAAAGTTTAAGAAAAGGCAGGGGTAGAGAAAAATCCAGAGAATTAGGAGCAGAGCTCAGAGTGGGGGGAAAAAAAAAGAGTGAATATAGTTGACCTGCATCTTTTCCTTAAAAGGGAGTTTCCAGGAGGAACAGATGAATCAGAGGAAGATATGGCAAGGGGCATATGATGATCAAAAGTTTCTGGATTATGACTGTGATGACAATGGAGCCCAGAGAGGAATTAAGGAGTGACCTCAAGGATCACTGTGGCCATTTCCTCCACAGAGGCAGTTTATAACTCCTCCCCAACTCAGGGGATGCTTTTCCTTAGTTTCTTTGGCTTGGCTCTTCAGATGTGCATTGAATTGCCATGTTGGTTCCAACTCTGTTACTTCTAGACCCTCAGAATCTCTTCCTATGGTTCTGAGATATTTAGTTCAGAATATCTAATTGGCAGTTGGTAATGGAGGTTACCCTATAGTAACATTTTATTTATCTGACATCTTTGAGTAAAACTGAATTTTCCAGATAACCTTATCTACAAATATCAACTAAGAAGAAAAAATATTTTAAAATTGTATTATATGCTTCCTTGCATTTCTAAACAGACGGTACTTTATTTTTCAGGGGAAAGGAGAGGTTATCATTGTAATTAAATTCCTATACTATTCTGTAATGCCATGATGCCACTGGAGGTTATTGAGGTTATTTGGCTCAAATTTTTGAGTTTGCTTTACATAATTTCCCTATCTCCTCCTTCACTCTCAGGAAGTCAGTGATCATTTGTTGCTGAACCATAGACTCCGTAACATTGAAGCATCATAAAAGTAGGAACCATATCTTATTTAAATCTATATCTCCTCTAGCAGTTTGCTAAAGTGCTCTGAATACAGTAGGAGCTTAATAATGTTTGTTGAATTGAAAATTAAGATAAATTTGTTCATTCTGACTTGAAGAATTATGGGAAATAATGTAATTAGGCTTATTAGAAATGTGTAAAATAGAAATAGAAGGCCTTAAAAGCTCAGGGCAGTCTTTGATTAATAAAACGAATGAACTTTAGTGCATAGATTGTGACATCAATTTTTACTTAGAGACCTTTTGTTTACTTTGATTTGTTGGCTGTGCTCTGGGTAGCAGAAGTTGGGGCCTGAGTGACCTCTGCAAAAGTAGGATGTTCTATTATGTGTCATACATCTGTGATGAATCCATTAGGAAAGCCCTTTGATTGCCAGAGGCACCAAATCATAATTGGCTCTATCCTAAAGGAAAACTGCCATGAATATCTGCGTATGCCTCACAATATCTATTCATTCAAAACTCATTGGATTGTACATTTTCTTTTCTTTTTAAAATTAATTAATTAATTTACTTTTAGTTTAGAACATTCAGTTCCACAAGCTTTTGAGTTCCAAATTTTCTCCCCCTCCCTTTTCTCCCCCCTACCCCCATGGTGGCATGCAATCTGATATAGGTTTTATAAATAACTTCACATTAAACATTAGTCAAGTTGTAAAGAATGGGATGAACAATGAGAAAGAAGGAAAAAAAAAACAAAAAAGAGAGGGCAAGTCGTTTGCTTCAATCTGCATTGAGACTCTAATTCTTTCTCTGGATATGGACAGCTTTTTCCACCATGAGTCCTTTGGAGTTCTCTTCTAAACCCTGCGTTGCTGAGATGAGCCCAGTCTATCAAAGTCAATCACCACAGATATGCTATGTCTGTAATTGTGTGTTCCTCATTTCTTATAGCACAACAGCATTCCATTACATCCATATACCACAACTTGTTTAGCCATTCCCCAATTGATGGGCATTCCCTTGCCCACCACAAAAAGAGCTGCCATAAATATTTTTATACATAAAGGTTGTTTTCCCACTTATATGATCTCTTTGGGATATAGCCCTAGAATTGGTATTGCTGGGTCAAAGGGTATGCACATTTTTATAGCCCTTTGGGCATAGCTCCAAATTACTCTCCAGAATGGTTGGATCAGTTCACAACTTCACCAACAATGCATTAGTGTTTGAATTTTTCAACATCTCCAGCATTTATAATTTTCCTGTTTTGTCATGTTAGCCAATCTGACCAGTGAGATGTGGTACCTGAGAGTTGTTTTCATTTGCATTTCTCTAATCAATAGTGATTTAGAGCATTTTTCATATGCTTATAGATATCTTTAATTTCTTTCCCTGAAAACTTCCTGTTCATATCCTTTGACCATTTATCAGTTGAGGAATGACTTGTATTCTTATATATTTGGCTCAGTTCTGTGTATATTTTAGATATGAGGCCTTTATCAGAGACACTGGTTGTAAAAATTCTTCCCCAATTTTTCACTTCCCTCCTAATCTTGGTTACATTGGCTTTCTTCGTACAAAAACTTTTCAATTTAATGTAATCAAAATGATCCATTTTGTATTTCATAATGCTCTCTATCTTGTTTGGTCATAAATTCTTTCCTTCTCCATAAATCTGACAAGCAAACTATTCCTTGCTCTCCCAGACTGCTTATAGTATCAGTCTTTATATCTAGATTGTGAACCCATTTAGACTTTATTTTGCTATATGGTATAAGATATTGGTTTATGTCCACTTTCTGCTGTACTATTTTCCAGTTTTTCCAGCAGTTTTTGTCAAATAGTGAATTCTTATGGATTGTACATTTTCTTTTGTTCTTTGATGTGGTTTTAAACATGTGTTTATATGAGTGTTACTGTATGTCTGCATATGTACCTACCACAAAGTATACATATAGAATGAATCATTAAGAAAACCAAACCTCTCACCTATCAGATTAGCTAATATGACAGAAAAGGAAAATGATAAATATTGGAGGGGATGTGGGAAAATTGGAACACTAATACACTGTTGGTGGAGTTGTAACTGAGTCAACTATTAGGAGAGCAATTTGGAACTATGCCCAAAGGGCAATAAAACTGTGTACACCCTTTGACTTGGCAATAGAAATTATAAAAAAAGAACGAGTATGTACAAAAATAGTTACAGCTGCTCTTTCTGTGGTGACAAAGAGGAAAATGAGGGGCTGCCCATCAATTGGAGAATGACTGAACAAGTTGTGTTCTAAAATTGTGACAAATACAAGAAAGAATTACAAGAACTGATACAAAGTGAAATGAGCAGAACCAGGAGAACAACAGAGTAAAAGCAATGTTGTACGACGATAAACTGAGAATGACTTAGCTCAGCAACACAAGTCTCCAAGACAATTCTGAAGGACATATGAAAAATACCATCCATCTTCAGAGAAAGAACTGATGGAGTCTTAAGGCAAATCAGAGCACACTTAAAAAAACCCTTTTATTGTTTCTGGGATTTTTTTTGGTCTATGTTTTCTTTTAAAACATGGCTAATCTAGAAATATGTTTTGCATGACTGCACATGTATAACCTATATCAAACTGCTTACCTTCTCAATGGGAGTGAAGGGATGGAATTCAGAACTCAAAATTTAAAAAAAAAAAACAAATGTCAAAAATTTTTTACATGTAATAGGAAAAAAATTAAATATTTTTAAAAATAAAAATAAAACCAAACCTTCATTAACAGAAACTAAGAGCTCTCTTTCTAGTGAAAAAGGTTCTTTTGAAAAATGCCATAAATTTAAAACATTTTAAATAAATACATATTATTTAGCTATGTAAGCAGCTTTGCAGATAGGTAAAAAGAAACGGAAGTATAAAATTTTTCATCCTTCTAAAATTTCTCTATTGTCTTGATTGTATTTTTTAATGTCTTTCCTCCTAACCATGTTCTTACTCTATTACTGTACTCTATACAAGAATATGTGGCAGCTGCGTGCTATAATGGATAGACTGCTGGGCCTGGAGTCAGGAAGATTAATCTTCATGAATTCAAATCTGGTTCAGACACTTACCAGCTGTGTGACCCTGAAGAAGTCACTTAACCCTATCTGCCTCAGTTTCCTTATCTAAAAACTACTCCAGTATCTCTGCCAAGAAAACCTCAAATGGGGTCATGAAGAGTTGGGCAGGACTGAAAAATGATATAACATATCAGAACACAAGACTACCATTCTCCTCAGCTTCCCCCAACTGTTCAGTTTTCACCAGGTTGGAAAGTTAACATACCCCTCCCCATTTCCTACTCTCAGAGATAACTTAGCCCTAACCCAATCTGATCCTTGGTTCAGAAAGGAGTGAGGATTTGGGGGAGAAACTTGGCCAGTCATACACCTGGACAAGCAGATAATCACCAATTTTGATATCTCTAGTGAGAAAGTAGAAGACTGGACTTTACCATCAGCTCTGCCATTACTCTCTAAAGTTCACTAGGCTTTTCTGTCTGATGCAGTTATACTTTACAGATCCCAAGGCAGTACCACCTGACCAGAATGTTAAAGCAACCTAAGGGCTCCTGGGCTTGTTAAGTGTTCTGCCATTGGACCTTAAGGACTACTTGGTCTTTTCTTATGTTTCATAGCTGAATCCTTCTTTCTATACATATGGTTATTATCCCTTCATTGGAACATTACTTTCTCGAGAACAGGTATTGCATTTCTAGTTGCATTCCCAACATTAAGCACACAGCATTCAGTACACAGTAAACACTTAATACATGCTTTTCCATTTAATTTTTTTCTGCTTTTAGGCTATAGACCTAGATTCATTCACTAAATAAATATGATTTCCTCTGAGAAGTGAGCAATATGTAATAAGCTAGGGAAGCAAATAAATTCATGTTGTTACCATAGTACAGTGAAGAATCCAAGTAGGACTTACATAGAGTAAATATTTAAAACAGAGTAGAATGAATACAGTCTAAAACTAAACATAAATAATCTTTCTTGTTTGTGAATGACTGAACATTTATCAAGCACTTAATATGTTCCAAGGTCTGTGCTATTTAATCTACTTGTCTGGGTTATTCACAGAACTACTCCCTTCCATTATAACTTAGGCATCTAAAGGCTCTGTATTGTCACTTCACGTCACTCTGGTTGAAAACCAAAACAAACCCTTTGAAGTCTTTCATAATAATTCCTTCCTTTCCTCCCCAATGCTATAAAGCCACAAAGTCAGAGATGATTTTCAAGAAAAAAAGAATGTAAAGGAAGAATCATATGATGATATTTTCAACAGTAGGAAACAAGAATGCTAGTGGCTCTTAAACACAGTCTGGGAAAGACTGAAGGAACCACCTCTACCTCTGCTGTTTCCAGAAGCCAGGCCTAGCAGTACTGATCAGAAATGATCCCGGGCTGTGGCTTCGGCAACATTACCCCACAACTCAGGATTCAAACCTGATTATAATCATAAGCAGCTAAAAATAAAATAAAACAAAATAAAACTAAAAATGAGTAAGTAAAGGAAAAAGAACCTGACCACAGACAGCTACTTTGGTTAAAAAAAAAAAAAAAGAAGATCTGGGTTCATATTCAGAGGAAGATAGTGAGACAAAAAAAGCCCTCCTCCCCTAAAGAGTAACATCAAATGGTCACAAGCCCAAAAGGAATTCTTGGAAGAACTTAAAAAGGAATTCAAAAATGAAGTAAGAGAGACTGAGGAAAAATTAGGACAAAAATTGGAAGCAATCCAAAGAAAATTATAAAAAGAAGTAGAAAAAGAGGTCTAAAATTTTAAGAAAATAACTCCTTGGGGGGCGGAGCCAAGATGGC
>CM053587.1:210633927-210659079 GCA_028646515.1 Pseudochirops corinnae
ACACATACATATGCATAGAGATATATATTTTCTCTTTTAATAAAATATGCTGTGTACAAATCAGTTTAAAAATCATTACTTATTTATATCAATCTATTTAAAATATGTGTATAAGAAAGAAGATATCTTTTAGCATTAAATAATATTCATTTTGGCCATCCTAATACATAATCCAGGTTATAAATGATCTTCCTGATGGAGATAGCGAATCATATAGGTACATAAATGATATATTACAACATATGATAATTTTTTAAAAAACAGTAACTAAATATTTCCCCAGGGTTAGACTACCTTCCCAAGGACTATTCTTCTTCTAGGCCTTTAAACAGAATTTTCAGATATTAATATCCAATGTTCTTTCCCACTATCCTATTCCTGGAATATATAGCTTGCTTTTGCTGAAATCTAGTATCATTCTCTTTAATATATGACAAGAAAGTACTAAATGAACATTTAATTTTACCCTGAGGAAAGAAAAATACTAAGTAATAGGCAGTGCACACACTGTAAACCATAATCACCTTACTAATTCTAGTCTGAAGGAGCTTAATGCCACTCACACACACACACACACACACCAGTCCTAAGGTGATCCTTTTGTGAAGCACAGTCAAAAACATCAGCAATTAAAAGTGAAGGTGTACAAAGAGATGCATACTTGGGATCCTTCCAGACCCACCTACAGGGCAATGCTATTCTACTTGCAACAGCTGTTTATACTTACCTGAGGTGAGGCAGGTGCAGGACAAAAGAATCAAAGAATTCTGCACCTGCTCCCTCAAATTCAACTCAGGTAAATCAGTAAAAATGACCTTTGTGTGCCTGTCACCGGAGCAGATGTTCAACAGAAGATGTAGAAGATCACTCCCACTTGACTTTGGCTCAGTATTCATTCTACTTGGCCAATCTGATTAGACCAGCCATACTAAGTGAAGCTCAGAGTCAACAGCATATGGAAAGTCTGCCTTGTTGGCTAAATTCTAGTCAGAAAAAACTGTAATAAAACTTTGCCAGGCCAAACTGGAGGTGGCTGGTTAGTTTAATGTCAATAGCTGTTCCTTAGCACCAGTTATGTTTTAAAAACAAAGTTTTCTTTATTCTGTAGGATTTTTAAAATGTATCATTCTACGCATACACATACACATTTGTCTCAACTGGATTTTTTTTTAATAGGAGTTGCATATGTTAGTAAAGTAATTACTTTTCACAAGAGATGTCAAAAGGCTAGAGAAGGAATAGAAGTGAGGACTTAGGGAGTTTTTGATAAGCTGCTGTAATCAAAAGTTAGACTCTTAAACAAAACAGACTAATCAAACAGCAAAATACAGAAAAAATGGAAGTCATATACAAGAACCAGGAAAGACAGCTCTAAATCAAAGGAAAAGACACAGAAAGGTTGAATCAAGAAGAGTAAAAAAGAAAAGTGCTCTTTAAAAACTTCACAATGAACAAGTAAAATTATTAAGTAAAAAATATACAAATAAAAGTCTAAATTATATACAAGTAAAAATCAAAATTATCTAACCAAAATAATAGGATTAGAAATATCCATATGTATAATACATGTCTAACATATTTTATATATAATATTTAATATGTATAATATATGTTAAATTCTTCAACAAAGAAAGGTTTTAAACTGCTCAACTTACTTTTTAAAGTTCATTTCTTTTATTATTAAAATTAAGGACAAATCTACCTTAATACAGTTTATATGAAATGAGAAACAAAAACATATGAGACTTAACACAAGAACAAATGAAGTATTTTTACCCTGAGATAATAAATGAGGAAGGTTTTTAGCATACAGGATGGTTTCTCTATGAAGGATTTATGGAAACATACAGACAAGAATTCTACAGGATAAGAAAGCGTGGAGAGGCTGAAATTTGTTCTAATATCTCCACAATGTTTACAAAAATAGACTTATCCCTAAAAAGCCCTCTGTTGACTCTGCATTGTCTTAAGTAAGTTCTCTTATATCTTCCCTTTCCACTGTTGAACTTGAAAGAGGAGTCTATATTAACTGCTTCTACTTCCTTATTAACCAAAGAGTCATCATCAACCCCTTGCAACAAGGATTTGAAATCTACTATTATAGTGAAAATAGTCTCAGAGCACCAATGACCTCTTAATTACTTAATTCTTTTTGCAATCCTAATTCTCATTGACCTTTATGCAGCATTTGTCAATGAAGGCCCCCTCTCCTCCAAAGGGATTCAGAAAACATTCACTAAGTGCCTGTTATAGGCGAGGGACTGAGCTAGGCACTGTGTATAACAAGCCAAAATGGAATTGTCCAAACCCTTAAGGAATTCACATTGTAATGGGGAAAACATGTTATAGATAAGTAAATATAAAATACATAAAACAAATATAAAGTGATTTCAGGGAGAGGAAAGCACTAACTAGTGAGAGAATCAGGTAAGGTTTCTTGTAGAAAGTAGCACTCTAATAGAAAGGGAGAAAATAGAAAAAGTTGAAAAGCTGAAAAAGAAGAAAATTCTAGGTATGGATGATGGAAAATAGAAAGGCACAGAAGTAAGAGATGTATATGGGGAAGAGAAAAATAGGCCAGTTTGCCCGGAATGCAGACTACATGACAGGATTAAGAAGAAATCAATCTGGAAAGACAGTCTGAAAGTCTGAAATCAGATTCTGCAAGGTTTCAAATGCCAGGCTGAAGAGTCTGTATTTTATTCTAAAGGAGAGTTACACAAGAGGTGCGCTTCTCTTACATATTCTCTTTTCCTTTAATTTCAATGACATTGCTCTCTCCTGTGTCTCCTGGTATCTCCAAACTGTTCCTTCAGATTCTACTTTGTTGGTGATCCATCTTCCTTCTACATTGAATGATGAATAACGCCTTCCACTCCCAATCCTGTCCGAAACTTTCTTCTCTATCTGTACTCTAGTTCAGATAGTGATTTTACCCAGTCTAATAGGACCAATGATCATCTCTTTTGTATTAATCCCGAATCTATATAAATTGTCCTAATTTCTCCCCAAGACCCAGTCTTACACCTCCTACTGGACACCTTCACCTGGACAACCTGGGCTTGTCCAAAACTGAATTTATCTTTTTTCCATAAACATGGCACATCTCCCAAATTCCCCAGTACTGCAATCCTCCTAGTTATGAATGCTCAAAACAGCAGAATTATTTGATTCTTTCTACTGCTTCCTCGCCCACATCTCATCAGCTGGGAAGTGCTGTTGTTCCTACTTCCCAAACACCTGTCATGTCTATTCACTTCTGTCATGTACTCTATGTTTCAGACAGTAGACTTCTAACTCTTCAGTGAACTAGGTATAGTTCATGCTGGCTGCATCCCATATTTGTAAAAATACACTTTCTCCATTTTCTGGTCTGTTAAATCCTTCTCTTGCTTTAAAATTTGGCTTAGATATTGCCTCCTCCATGAAGCCTTCCCTAATATGCCCAACTCACTCAAACCTGATCCCCTCAGGTGAAAGTTTTCTTTTCCTCTACATATTTTTCTGACATAGTAGTTCTAAAAGTGTGGTCCATGGACCCCAGGGTGGGAGGTTGTAGGGGTGAAATTTAAAGAACAAAGCTATTTTCATAATAATACAAAGACATTATTTGCATATTAAAATACTCTGCAGGCAGACAGAGAGAAGGAAGCAAGAAAAGAAAGAGGAAGGAAGAAAAAAAGAGGAAAGAAGGAAGAAAGGAAGGAAGGAAGGAAGGAAGGAAGGAAGGAAGGAAGGAAGGAAGGAAGGAAGGAAGGAAGGAAGGAAGGAAGGAAGGAAGGAAAGAAGGAAGTCTTTATACTGAGTCCATCAGTTCTCTCTGTAGGTGATAGCATGTTTCAGCAAGAATCCTTTGGAATTGTGATTGATCATTATATTGATCAGGGTCTAAGTCTTTTGAAGTTGTTTATCTTTACAATATTGTTGTTATTGTATAAACTGTTCTCCTGGTTTTGCTCATCTCACTTGGCCTTGATTACCACAAGTCTTCCTAGGTTTTTCTGAAAACATCCTCTTGATTTCTTAAATAATTTGTTTTGCCATTTCCCTGCAGATAGGTATCCCTCAGTTTCCAATTCTTTGCCACCAAAAAAAGAACTGCTTTAAATATTATTGCATGAAGAATTGGCAGATTCATTTGTGTTCCATAAAACAATGATCATGATGATCACAAGATTTAAAGGTAGACACAACCTTAGAGACTAATGCAACACCTTAACAGAGAGAAAACTGAGTCCAAAAAAAGGTGAAGTAACTTGTTGAAGATATTAAGTAGTAGATTAAGTAACCCAATCTGTGTCTTCAGACCCTTGTGCTTGCTCTGGCCACTATGCAAGCAAGAAGAGAGTGAGCCCCATTTAAAAATAATCAGCAGTATGCTGTATATAATCAGTGGCACTCTGGATAGTAAACTTCATTTAAAAATAATCTTAGTCCTAGACAGTGATCCCATTTTAAAATAATCAGCGGTACATTAGACAAAGCCTAATATTTTCTTCTCTGCAAACATTCAAATTCTACTTCATTTTCATTGCCAGGCACAAATAAGTCTGAAATATCTGAGCCACTGATACTTTTGTTCAAAAAACCACTCACTATTCCCATTCATTTAAGACTTACCTTAGGTTTTACTAGTATTTAAAATGATCAAAAGAATATATTTGAACAAGAATCTTAAAAATACCACTGTATTAAAATAACTTCATGTCACCACTAAAAAAACAAACATCTGACACCAGATACTTACTCAGAAACTTTAAATAGGTATTTATGAACTCAAGCAAAACAAAAAAACTCAAACAAAACAAAAAAAGCAAAACACCTATTTCCAGTTAGGTGTTTGGTCAGAGACAACTTGTGCACACTGACGATACTGGGGTAGGCTGGAATTCATCATATCTGTCTGTCAAAAGTCAGATTTCTTAAGTATATAGGTTTAATTTCTGTGGGACAGAAAAATTTATTGAAGATTGGTGGTTGGGTAGCACAATTTAAGACATATTGTGATATCTAATTTAAAACTTATTTAAGATCATTACTATTTGAAGATAATTTTTCCTGCACAAGTCAATATATAAAAATATTTAAGCATACTCAAAATTAGAGGACATTCTTCCTGTAGCTCTCCACTCCAGTGTTTTCTGAGGTGATTCATTACCTCTATTCTAACTTCACTTTCTACCCTTTTCAATTTCTACCTTATAACTAGCCAGTTCAACGCCACATTGTCCTTTCTTAATAAATCACTTACTTCCTTGTCTTATAACTGATTTCTCTTGCCACACACTCTATTTGACCTTATTAGCTCAAATAGGTAAAATTATTTTCTATATGTAGAAGAATTAGAGATTTATACATCCAGCTCCAGTCTATCCCCTGAGCTTAAGTATCAAATAACTGAATACCTAATGCACATTTCACAGGTTATTAAGGAGACTCTCAAATTTCACATCTCCAAAACTGAACTCACTACTTTCTCCCACAAAGCCACTTCTCTTTCAAATTTCCCTATATTTCTCAAAGGCACCACCATTTTTTCTAGTCTCCAAAGAAAGATGACAAAACTTGCCAATTCCACCTTCTCAATAACTCTAGCATTTAACCACTTCTCTCCAATGACACTCTCGTTGGAACTGACACTGTCAGTTCAGGCCAGCATTACCAATCTCACCTATATTATTGCAATTATCTCCAAAATTGTTCCCTCTGCTTCAGTTCTCTTCCCATTACAATCTATCCTCCACTGCTCCCAAAGTAGTCTTCCTTATATTCAGATCTAACCATGCCTCTCTATATATTAAACCTCTATACTCTGGTGGCTTCCTATTGACTCCAGAATCAAATATAAACTGCTCTATTCAGCACTAAAAATCCTTCACAACCTCATTCTAACCTTTGCATGTATTACTTCAACCTCTTACACTCTGTAATGAAGGAAAATTTACCTTCTTTCTGTTACCTACCCTGGAGACACTCTACTTCAGTGCCTTTGGAATGGCCATCCCTTGTGCCTAGAATGCAATTTCTCCTTATATCTACAAGCTCTCCCATTCACATACAGCTCAAATATCACATTCTACACATAACCTTTCCTAATCCCCCAATTGCTAGTCCTTCCTACTTCCCAAACTACCTTGTATTTAATTATTTTATATTTATTTGTATTTCTTCTTACACTTATTCTTTATGTACTTATACTTGTCTCCAATGTAAAAAAAGTAGGATCACAGGAATTTAGTAGGATTGTTTCATTCTCTGTATTTCCCTCCATAGTATGTAATGCAGACTAGTTATGTAATTAATGCTTGTTTACTGGATGTTAAAAGGGATATAAAAGTTCTGTTATGTTAAATGTTAAATACCAAATATATATATTCCCTCTGAATATAGTCAGAAAGAGGAAGAAAATTCAGCTACAAGAAGGGTCATTTTGAGATTAATTTTGCTCTCCAACAGAATAAAACTAAAAATTCATGTTGGAAGCTACTATTAAAAAATAGTATTTTACACAGAATTTTTTAAAAAAATCAATAATTGAGGTAAATATAACTGTAACATCAAATCAGCTATCACACACCTTAACTAGGTGCATTTCTGTAGCATTTGTTTTTCCTCAAACAATTATACTGCCACAGTCTGAGAATTAAGAAAAGTATAATTATCACTTATCTTTATCACCAGAGAAGGAAGTGCCTGAAAAAATAAATACTCCATAAAGCCATTTGTATATCTTGCTAAGATTCTGCAGATTGATGATTAAGCAATAAAGCACATCAGGATATGCAGTATAAACCTATTCTAAGGCACATGCTGAGTGACTGTAAAACATGAGGCTATAACTGCCCAAGGCAAGTGGTAACAGTCCCATAAAACATGCATGCAATTGGTTTATGTCATTTTATGAACATACTCTAGCAGCTTACAACTTTACACTTTTTGAAAGGCACTTCTGAAAATTATTTTTATTTTAAAAAATCTGCATGATCTACTGAACAAAAAACACTTAAAGACATCAAGATGAAAATTACAAACTGCATTAAATACATCCATATAACTGAGTTTCAGTGTCTTTCACAGTCTTGCTTTACACTTTTCTATATAAATGAAGAGAGTTAAAGGTAGCAAGGCAAGTATTAGGCAGAAAAGACAAAGACCTTAAGTGGGAATAGGTAGGTATCTAAAATGAGTCAGGTTTTCAGGAATTTCAACAAATTTAGAAGGATTGAGAGAGACTGAAAGTTAAAGAAAACAAATTAAGAAATTATCAGGCGGAGGTAGCTGCCATATTGAGAAGGAACACAAAAGTAAAGTCTATCTCAAACGAGAAGTTTGCACTGATTTACACTTTCTGCGGGACACTGGTGGCTCAGGGACTAAAAGTATGTGATTGAATCTAAATGAAGAATGAAAAGAATAAGCCTTAAAGAAGAAAAGGATTCCAAAATGCCAGATGAAGAGAGAATGCATTATAGGAATGAACAATAGTATATGAAAATGCATAAAGACAGGATATAGAAGGGTGAATTCTGGGAACAGCTAACAATGTGTATGTTTAGAATTATCATGTAAAAAAGAAAATAATGTGAAATAAGCCGAGAAATTAAACTTGGGGCCAAATTATGGAGAATTTTAAATGACAGTGAATGGGGAGAGTGAAAAATTCTCAGGTAGTTTTGAATTAATCCCCCCCCCTCCCAATACTGCTGTCAATCAGCAGCAAGCCCTTTCTGATTTCCTGCCATTGTGGACCCCTCCTCTCAGCCAGTGGGAGTCAGGGACAGCTCAGGCTCACTCCTCCTCCCTTGCTTTGGGACCCTTCCCCCACTTTCCCTTGCTGTCAATCAGCATCCTTGTTCTTTGTAAACCTATTTCCCAGCCACTGAGAGATAGTGGCGGGGTTCCCTGTGACTTCCCATTTTGGTGCCAAGATTTAAGTCTGCCCTCTCATCCAACGAGAGAAGAGACATTTGGGAAGGGAGCTTGACTGCATTAGGGTAAAAATTCTTGTGCTGTCTTTTTTAACATGCCTCTTCTTCATGATGAGTCATGGGGAAGACTGCCCTCTTCTCCCGGGAAGAGAATAAACTCCTGTTTTTATCCTAAGACATCTCCAAGTTTTTAATTAATTTTAGGATGGGATTTTTCATTCCAAACAATAGGTTGAGGAGTTATTTTATCCTAAAGGCAATATGGAAATCACCAATTTGTACAGCACATCATTTTTTAAATGCTTTATACAAGCTAATCTGGTCCACTTGACCAACAAAATATATGGAAGGCTAGGCATTTTCTCCAATTCCTATTAACTCTAAAAGATGAATTATATGCTAGCAACAGAGCAATTACAGATATTTTTCCTGAGAACACTTAAAAAAATTTTTTTTAAATAACCACAGTCAAATAACCTAACTAGATAAAAGCCTCATGAATTAACAAAAGGCAGATAGTAACCTGAAGACATTTCACTCATCCTCACTATCGTTCTTCCTCAAGGAGGCCACACCAACACACCCTAAGGTGACTTGGTAACTTGGAAATTTTCCCCAAGCTTTAGCTTCAGTAACCAAATCCTATTCTACTATCCAGTTGCAACAAATGGTAAATTTCTACAATGATAAATAAATCCAGGTGGGTTTAGGAGATCACCAAGTGATATAGATTAAAATGAGAATAAAGAAGGGCCAGGACAGAGCCCTTGGGGTCAACTGAGTTTAGTGGGCATTACCTGGATAAAGATGCAGCAAAAGCAGGGAAGCAGAAGTCCAACAAATGGAAAACTCAACCAACATTCAGTGAAGTACAGAAACCTATGGATCGCAAGAGAGCATGGAACTATAGCAGAATGATCTGCCATTGTTCAACTTAGAAATAAAATTCTTAAGAAGAGAAGTTAGAAAGAATCAGAAACTAGAGTTTATGTCCTTTGCATCAAAAAATAATTGGCAAAACAGAAAAATTTCAATCCAAAGCATCAAGTTTCTCCAAAGAATTTAAATTCCTAAAGATTAGGAATACTCATATACTGAAATGAAGGACATTCTGGAAGAAGAGAAGCAAAAACCAGTAAAATTAAAAGAAACCATAGTCTCTCTACGCAAACAAAACATATTGATCTCAAAAGCAGGATTCATGCAGACAAAATAAGTAAAAGAACATTATAGGCCAAAAAATCTGATCAACCATAACGTAAGAAGTAATATAAGAAAAGTACCCAGAACTTCTGAATACCGAAAATGCCACATCAATAGAAAGAATCAACAGATACATAACTTCCTGAAAAACCAAACCAAATAAACAAAACTCCCTATGCTTCAAATTCCACTACCCACAGCAGTTAAATCCAACAATTCCAATGACATAAAGCAAATTCTTCAAGCAATCATAAGGATGACTTTCAAAGATAAAGTAAAGTTAAGCAGTGACAAAAAACAATTTTGCAACTCCCAGAAACCACAGAAGTGAATGTGAAAATATATTTCAAAAAGCAAAGAAGGTCAAGATTAAACTCAAAATGACACTAGCTGCAAACTGAAGCCTAATCATCATTGAAAAAATATGAGTATTTGATAAAAGAAACATTTGAAGTATTCCTGTCCAAAAAAATTTATATTCATTATCTCATTCATCTTCTTAACAACTGAATGGATTATATTTATTTCCACATTACAGATGTAAAAATACAGGTTAGATAGGTAAAGATATTTGTGGAAGATCATTAATTAGTGAAATAACTAGGGATCTTACAGCCTCTAGAGACTAGAGAGAGGTGTCAGAGAGCATATTCAAATATGCAGCCTAAGGCTACATATTTGAATTACACTGCAATCCTGGACTCACCCTTTTAACAGAAGTGGAATCCTGACTTTGAGGCAAGTACAAAGTGTAGCCATTCATTTATTCAATATGTATATATTAACAGATGATATTCAGCACTCTAAAGCTGTAAAGAAACAAACAAAAAATCCCACAAAGAACAAAAAACCACTGTCATGATTCTTTAGTCATCTTGGTAATGAACCTTTCTGAGTTTAGCTGTGTGGTCCTTAGATACCATACACTTAATTGGTAGGTTCATATTTAAAGCTATTCCATACTGACAGAACCCACCTAATCTCTCATTCAGCAGACCTATAGGCTTAAAGAATATAGGGTCACAATGACCTCTATACCACAACAAATCTCTAGAAAAGGACTTTAGTGGAGGATCAGTAACAACTACTAGCCACTTAAAACTATTGCTGTATTGCCCCATTTTTAATTTATGGGTACTACACATATCATGCAGATGAGCTGGGAAATAAAGTCCCCTTTATACTTTACACTACACAAACCACATTTATTGAATATAAGCTCCTTGAGGGCAAGGACTATTTCATTTTTATATGGAGAGCTTCAGCAACTTAGTACAATAACTGGTACAGAATAGGCACTTAATAAATGCTTGACTGATTGATATACAGTGTCATATTCAGTTCCAGTCACCTCAGACAAACTAAATTGTGTCCAAGGAAGTCAATAAAAATGAAAAAAATGATTTGCAAATCAGACAGAATTTGAGCTGTTTAGCCTCAAGACAAGAATGGGAATATAAAAGCTATATTGAAACATATAAACAGCTGTTAAGTAGGAGATTTATTAGACTTACATGGTATGGTGTCAATGGGATGGGTGGATGAATGGGTAGAAGTTACAGTCTAGTATATATGTACTCAATATACGGAAGAAACATGCAATCTGTCAATCTTTCTGAACTCTTGGGCTAAATACAATAATGAAGAGTTTTTTAAAAGTGAAATGGTTTGTTTCAGGAGGTAGTGAATTCTCCATGACTACAATTCTTCAAGCAAGGACTGAGAGACAACTTCAGAGGAATGCTTACAGAGAGGCTTGATGCAATGAGGTGGTTAAAGGATATCTAAGGTCTTTTCCACTTCTAAGATTCCATGATTTTATGACATAAACCATAAAAAGGGGCAGGAGAAGGCAGAGTGGGGTAAATAACACAGAAAAACTTAATTACAGTGGCATAATGTCATTAATTTTCTATTAAAGTTTTATTTTATTTGGGGAGGGATGTGGGAAAAGACTATGGTTCAGCATCCATAAATATAAAATATAAAAATTATTCGCTATAATTTTTATACTGGGCATTCCAGAGCCTGTGGCAAACTCATGCTAAAGCACAGGGAATTACTCATAGAACTTCCAACACAATAAAAAATCCCTTTGATTGTTTCTTGGATGTGTATGATCAGGATGACCTGGATTTTATTTATAAAATGATGAAAAAAAACCCCACTCAGCTGTAAAAGACATAACCTCTAAGAAAATTAGAATCACTATATTGATTAATAAAATGCAATTTTCAAAAATTAAGAGAACAATGCTAAAACTATAGCATACAATCATTCAGAGTGAAATTCTAAACCTCAGAACTGTAACTTAGAAAAAAGATGCAAGAAATGACAAAAATCAAATAGATGAGAAAAACTGGGATACATTATACACAAATAACAGAGTGTTTTAATGTGACATCCCCTCAAAAGCTAGCCATGGCTAATTAGTTTGCTGCTCTAATGGAATGTTCAGGAACAATTTTTCAAGAACTTTGTCTACTTTCTCCTTAGCAAGCTGTGATTCTATCACTAAACCAATAAAATCTCAGAACATGAATGGCAGCAGGTGGAGGTCAGAAACAAAACGCTTTGCTTCGTCTATTTCTTTCACCTTAAGTACAGGGGCTAAAGCATGCCTTGTGGTATCCAGTGTACAGTGCCTAGGGGAACACAGTATTAGGAACGTAATAAATGTTCAATGAACTAAAATGAATCCACCAGGTATCCAGAGTTAGATTCAAATAGGGAACAAGGTCCTGTTATTATGGGCAACAACAGGCTTCCACATTTGCAACTGCAGTCAGAATCACTGGCAGAAATGACCTAAATACTCAACCTTTAGATTCAGGAAGAGGCAGAGGTTCTATCACTGCCAGGTATCCATAAATGGTTTCTGAACAGCTATCTCCAACATGGCATGTGACAATTTTTTTCTCCATGACTTGTACAATGTGAGCAAGTTTTACAAAAGAACAATGAATTTTAAGGTAAAATAGTCACTTAAAATGGTTACATATTATATACTCTTAAATATGAAAACCTTTCAAATAAGCATTGCATAAAAGGACTAACGCACTTGAAACAACTGCTCCAAAACCATAAATCTCCAATGACTTCCCTTGTATTCTTTCTCAATCGAGTCTTTCAAGTGACTCAAAAGCACAACAAAACTGGTAATTATTTCTAAAATGTTGAATTCTGCACATTATAAGGAAAGAAGTTTGTATAAATCTAATTTTGTCCCTGCAAAATATGAAAACAGTAAGTTCAAGAAAGTAGATGCTACTTTAGTTTCTTCAAACCAGAATATAAATATCTCATTTATATAATTCTGACATTTATAATAAGACCACAGTGAAGGAAAAGTGAAGGGTTAAAGTGGGAGATTTGAACCTGATCATTACTTTAACTGATTATTTTGATGATAGATAAAGTAGTACATTGGGGCAGCTACATACTGGTCTCAGATATTAACCAGCCGTGTGACACTAGGCAAGTCACTTAACCTTGTTTGCCTCAGTTTCCTCATCTGTAAAATGAGCTGGAAAAGGAAATGGCAAACCACTCTAGTATCCCGGCCAAGAAATCCCCAAATGGGGTCATGAAGAGTCAGACATGACTGAAAATGACTGAACAACAACAAAAAGAACAAAGTAATACATTAATAAAGGCAAAGATCAACTAAGTGCAAATAGTCAATCAACATTTATTAAGCAAGAGATAAACAAATATAGACAAAGGAAGTTACATACAGAATAAAAATAATTAACAGAGCAAAGGCACTAAATTAAGAGAGTTGGGAAGGTTTCCTGCAGGAGGTGGTGTTTTACTTGAGCCTTAACGGAAGCTAGGGAGGTCAGTAGTTAAGAGTGGAAGAGGAAGAGCTTTCCAAGCATGGGGGACAACTAGAACAAATTCCTGGAGTTCAGAGAGGGCGTGTCTCGTTTGTGGAACAGTCAGGAAAACCATGTGACTCAACAGAAGAGTATGCGTTGGGGAAGTAAAGTTTAAGACTACAAAGGTAAGAGAAGACTAGGTCATAAAGGGCTATGAATATCAAATAGAAGATTTTATATTTGCTCCTGGAGGAAAGGAAAAGCCATTAGTGTTTACTGAGTAGGGAGAAAGCATGACTGTACCTGTGCTTTAGGAAAATCACTTTAATGGCTGAATGAAGAATGAATTGAAGGAGGGGGAGATTGAGATAGAATCATTGGTAGACTGTAGTAACACAGGCATGAGATGATGAGAGCTTGCACTACAGAGGTGGAAGGGTCAGAAGAGAGAAGAGGCATATTCAGGAGGTATTACAAAGATGAAATCAACAGGCCTTGGCAAGAGAATCAATACAGGGGATGAGAGAGTGAGGAATCATGACTTCTAGGTTGTGAGCTTGAGGGACTGGTAGGATGGTGCTGCCCAGTACAATAATAAGGAAAGTAGGAGGAAGGTAGCAGTTTAGAGGGAAAGAGAATGAATTCTATTTTGGACAAACTGCCTTTAAGATGCAAATTAGACATCCAATTCAAGATGCCTGGAGATGTTGGATGGGAAGTCAGCAGAGAGTATGGACAGGATAGGTGGATTTGAAAATCCCTGGCAAAGAGCTGGTAATTAAATCCATGGGAGCTTATGAGAACATCAAGTGACATAGTATAGAGAGAAAAAAGAAGGTTCAGGACAGAATCCCATGGGACACCTAGAGGGCATGATGTGGAAGAGGATCCAGCAAAGGAGATAGAAGGAAAGGTCAGACTTGTAGGAGAACAAGGAAAGATGTCCTGCAAACCAAACAATATAGCAGAAAGAGAGAAAATGATTTAAACATCGGGAATGGCACTACAGATTATTATATTCTTATCTATGGAAGCACAGAATGGATTAAATGTGTTATAAATTTAGCATGATACTGAATATATTCATATATTGTACTAAATCACATCACTTGAACATGAGAAAATGTTTGATACCATAGCCAATAGGAGGCATTCACTAAAAATTTGTCCTTTTAGTAACACTACATCCAGTCCTAAGAATTACATACTCATCATAAACCAGTTACATGTCTATGAAAAACAGCATTCAAACAGATGAACAAATTATTTTATACTATCTATCTAGCACATGCTGAAAAAAATGGATTATAAATGCACCAAATACTAAAGACTCACATATGACTTTACAGAATTCATATTTCTTTTTCATTATACACAGAATTCAAGATTTTAGTTCTAGAAGAAGAAAACAAGTGATCTTTTGGTCTGTTCCACTGCCATCATAATGATTCTGAGATGATTTGAGATTTTGAGAAATGCTATTTTCTTCCATTTATCAATTCTATATGAGAAATTCTAATTTTCCTTTACCAAAACTGCAATTCAATTGAAATTCTCCTTTTCTTCTTAGTAAAACTTTGAGATACAGTGACAATTTTTATCTGGATTTAGAATTTGGGCAATGTGATGGATTGATTGATACGTTAGAGACTCCTCCTCTTTCCCCCAAAGTTTCTTTAAAAAGTGTTTGGTATAGAAGATATAAAACAAGAAAAAGAATGGAACACCTTTAATCAAGGTGTGTGTGTGTTCTACATTCATTAGCCTGGCCCTCCATTTCACCAAGTCAACTCTAGAGGAGGCCATAGATAAAAGAATACACTAAGCTCTTTTATCTTTTTGTAGTTATAGAGGCTATATATAAGGAGAACCCTTATTGTTATGACAAGAGAGCAGCAGGTGTGTGCCCACCCTCATCATTAATCTCATAGCCTAAAGCACTATTTGTGCAGAAGCTACACCTTTGCATTTTGCCCCAAGTGGAAGAAGCTGATTCTTATAATTGCAGTGACTTCTCCAGTCAGCAATTCTATCCTGCCAGTTTTAAAGTAGAATTTCTAAGATATATCAGCAGCAACCCACCGGTGCCTTTAGATCCTGAGTCAGCTTCAAAATCCCCAGCAGCAGCTGGTAAAAAAGAAATGCTAATTCATTATAAATGGAAATATTGCCTACATTTTAATTTATTTACATTTTTGGGAAATTTGGACACTGCTGTCAAATTTCCAAATTATTTTAAGATGCAAGTTAAGCCTTTTTCAATTCAATACTGTCTCTTTAAAAAAACTAATGGCTGTGTGTGGGTATTCTATTTTATTTATTTATTTATTTTTGCTTTTTGGAGGGGGGAAGGCAGGGCAATTGGGGTTAAGTGACTTGCCCAAGGTCACATGGCTAGTTTTTTGAGTTAAGTGTCTGAGGCAAGATTTGAACTCCAGGTCCTCCTGACTCCAGAGCCAGTGCTCTATTCACTGCCCTAGAAGTTATATTCTATAAGTTAAATTAGTCCAACAACCCCACTCTTTACACTTAAAAACACCATAAACTGATAAACAATTCTTTGCTTTTTATTATAATTCAAATCAGACACAACGATTTAGAGCAAAAGCAGATCTAAACAAGTCCAATATATTTGGAATAAAACTATTGCATCTGCACAAAATCTGTTTTGCAAGCCTGTATCTTCTACAAGTTTGGTATCTTCTAGGAGGAGACAGGAAGTTAAAGTAATACATGGACAACTAATGTCATATTGTTAAGTAGCTGACTGGATGGGACCAATTTTTGAAACCCAGTTAAGGAAAACGGTATGGGTAACTCAACATTACTTAACACAGCTTAATAGAGGGGGAATAAAAGGAAGCTTTAAATGGACTACCCAAATTAAATGTTATTGCTCTGCTGCCCTCTCCTGGCTCTCCTGGCTCCTACACAGCTATCATTATTTCCATTAAACACTTGCATTACAAATTACTGCACTGTGTAACATGCTTAAAATTCTTCTAGCGTCCTTCAATATTTTATATACATTATTCCAAATGTCTCCAGGAACATCAGTAACTGTGAAGGAATTTATAAATCAAAGAAGAAATTCTCAGCACTGACTGGTAGCATGATGCCAATAGGTTGTTGTTATGGATTTTGATTCTTGTTGATGAAGGCAAAAAAGTAGTGGTTTCCAATTTGGGAAGTCGGGATAAGGCCAAACTAATGACAAAACTCAAAGATCAAAATAAAAAGAAGGGAAATATGCATCTTTGCTGGAGAGACTATAGCATTTTAAAATGATGTTTCATTTACATGCTTAAAAACCATTAATTTTTATTACTTTTACTTGGAATTGCTGATTTCAATTATCCTTAAAGAAAGTGTGCTATTGAGAGAAATTCAGTAATAAATATGTAGGAAAAGTAGACTTTTTTAAAAAAGCTTTCTTTTTGACTATTATACTGAAAAAGAAACAAAGACTCAAGTGTTTTCTCCTTTCGTTTGTAAAAACATTACAAGGAAAAATGTAAAAAAGATGTAAAAAATTACATGTAAAAACAATTTCAGCCTTTTTTTTTTCAAATTTTGAACTCCAAATTCTCTTCCTTTCTTCCCTCCCCTCCAATGAGAAGACAAGAAATTCAACATTGGCTATACATGTATAGTCATGCAAAACACATTGCCATATAAGTCATTCTGTAAAAGAAAGCACAGACAAAAAAAAGAAAAAGAAAGTAATGAAAAAGTATCTTTGATCTACATTCAGGTTTTGCCCCTTCTTTCTCTGTAGACAGACAGCACCCTTAGAATAGTTAAGTTATTTATAGTAGATCATTATACAATATTACTGTTGCTGGGTACAATGTTCTGGTTCTGCTCATTTCATTTTTCATCAGTTTCTGCTCATTTCACTTTTCATCAGTTCATGTAAATCTTTTCATGTTTTTCTGAGAGCATACTGTTATAATTTCTTAAAGCACAAAAGTATTCCATCACAATCATATACAACAACTTGTTCAGCCATCCCCAATTTGATGGACATTCCCTCAGTTTCTAATTCTTTGCTACCTCTAAAAGAACTGCTACAAATATAAGTCCTTTTCCCTTTTGGAAAACACTATAATTTTAAAACGTGAATATTTATAAAAAGTCACGAAGTTCAAATTATTGAGAACATTCCTAAGTTTCAGAGAGAATGACTTCTAACGAGAGACAAACATAAATATGATCTTTAATACAAGTCAGCCTGGTCTGATGCTTTCTGTTAACCAGGAATTAGATTCTTCACCATATTTAAAGAAAACTTCTTTTGAGTTTTTCATTGGGTGAATCAAATTTTAAGCAAAAGTCCTTTGAGAAATCAATTCTAGCTTTATTAGTAGGCCTTTTCTCCTCACAGATAAGTGGACAGGCATTTTGTTTGTAAATTAATTGAATTTTAGGGAACTTTGTAATATAGATTCATGAGGGAATAATTTTAATTTCATGGAAAATTTTGATTTGTGCACAAATATAGTAGCAATTGCATTTCAAATTCTATTTGAGGAGATTTGAGCAAATAACCTTACCCATGGTTACTGTGAATTCAAAATAATCTACATAAAACTAATTTGTATGCCAGATGCAATTAGCCTGTTAAAAAGGGAGCCAGGAGTTACTTATCTTCTTCATATGGTAGGGTTTCCTACTATTCATTCATCAAGCAAATGTATCAATTCCAAGGCATAACCAGTAAGAAAGCTGAGGATTCCTGCCAGAGTGAATCAAGTATGGCCCAAATCCACCTAATGGATTATCTTTTATTCCCCATCAACTCTTTCCCATTGAGAAGACATTTAGCCATAACTATCTCAATAGTCCATTTTGATGAAAATCATTGATTTATTCCTTGGTAAATGGGGAAATATACAAAGCACAGGGAAGGGCAGCTCATTTCTGTGGTTTCTTAAAGTGTTTAATATTGGTTTCAAAAAGAGTATAAACTAAAATTGGACTGAAGTACTAATTATACTAAATAATCAGTGTATTTCTGCTCTAACATTCACCGGATTGAAAATTGCCACATCATATTTGTACTCTACTAAAGGGGATGCTAAATTGTGAGATCTGGAGCAGGGGGAAGGAAGCTGTTCCAGGGAAAATGGGCCAATCACTTCATTTGCATTGTCAAGTGGTAAACAGCATATTACTCCCACCTCCACCCCATTTCTTCCTCTCACATCCTTCCCATCGTCTCCCAGGGGAGATAAGTGCAATTGTGGATTCCTTATAGATCTAAGGATCTGAATGAGTTTGAACTAGGGGCTCCTTAGCGCATTAGGAAGAAAAATTCTATAACAATTTTAAGGGTAACTTTGCTTAATCTCTATCATATCACCCCCAAATGCCTATTTTTGTGACTAAGACGATTGCCTGGAATTCTCTCCCTCATCATCTCCATTTCTTGGCTTCCTTCAAGTACCAGCTGAAATTCCACCTTCAATAATAGAGGTCAGCAAAGTATTCCTGCTCTTCCTATATAGTTTTATATTTTTAAAGCAAGTTTTTATTGCATTTAAAAATGTAAAAACCATTCTTAACTCACAAGCCTTTCTGCCAGATTTGGCTGGGCCTTGGGCAGCAATTGGCTGAGAAGCCTTTACCAATCTCCTTTAATGCTAGTAATTTCTCTCTGTTGATTATCCTATTTATCCTCTACATAGCTTGTTTATATATGGTTATTTGTATGCTGTCAATCCATTACACTCTTTGCAAAGAAGGAGGTTGTGTGTGTGTATGTGTGTGTGTTCACCTTTTCTTTGATCTACAGCATTTAGGATAGTGTCTGGCAAGTAATAAATATTTGTTTATTTGACTTAAAAAAAATAAGCACTTCAACTACACTGTCCTTGCAGTGACTGAACCTCTGAGGCAGTCTTAGATATCAGTCCTCCTCCAATTTGCTGCAAACACAAACAAACCTCCTTCCATTAGTTCTTTATGCCAGTGCTTTCTTGTTCCCATTCCAGATTCTCCAACCTTACCTCCCCCTCACCACCATATACTTAGTGACTTGGTTCATATATTATCTAGGCTCTGAAATGAGGCATTAAGAGCATGATCACATCATTGTGTGATTACCCTTAATCTCTCATTTAGCTAGGAAATTATAAGAGAACTGAACAATGAAGAATAATTCAATGGGTATGTATTCCAAAAGGGAAACTTTGAACATTGAAAGACTGGACTGAATGGCATGGGGAAGTGGACTGGAGTGGGAGGGGAGTTCCTCTCCTGATTATATCAGAAAATCTCCCAATCTATGTATAAAAATATGTTAGATTTTACAGATATTTATCCACACATGGGCAATTATTATAAGGAAATATTCTGGAATAAAAGTGGAGATGAAATTATACTAGGAAAACAAAAACTACAACGTATCTCCTTGCACTTAACCTAAACTGTTTCTGTTCATTGTGTTTAAAATAATGGGGGGGGAAGGGGGGAAGGGTGGCACAACTAGTCTATGCAGTGAATTGAGCAATGGCCCTGCAGTCAGGTTAGGCCTCAGACACATAAGAGCTATGTCAGCTTGGGCAAGTCACTTAACCCCAACTGACCTACCCCCCAAAAAAAGATTTTTAAAAAAGTTTAAAATAACTGTTAAGCAATTATAAATTATATACAATTTTAGAAATTTATAAATTGTTTAACATATTATGGTTTTTTCTGCATTTATTTAATTGTACTGTAATAGGAAGGAGTAAATCATGTACAAGTTAATCATGTAACCAGGATGGAATTAATATGTTTGCATTTTGTTTTTCCATATTTTCAACTGACAATTTTTTAACAAAATTTAAGTGAACTCCCCATAGCATTGGCCAAAGAAGGGTAAAAGGTGAGGACTGATGAATTAGTGCTTTAACTTTTGAAACTGGAGCCAGTTACTCTAAGAAGGGTCCAGAGATAGGGATAGGAGAAAAGAGTTCCAAATAACAAATCTCCACTTCCTTCCAATTCACTAGATAAAGCCTGCTACTTACTAAAGTGCTGGATTTAGAGTCAGAGGACTTGGGTGTAAAATCTAGCTCTGTCAATTGCTACCTCTAATCTTGGGCAAATCACTTAATGTCTTTGGAGCTTAACTTCTCAAGTAGAAAATTAAGGGGTATGTAAAATCATTCTATACATCTATTTATCAGACCTTTCTCTGGATGCAGATAGTCTTTTTTAATATGTCCTTTACAGTTTAATTTGTGTATTTATAATAGTCAAAATAGCATTCAAAACAATATTACTATTACTGTATACAACGTTCATTTTGAAGCATTTAAATAATGCTCATTTTGTCTTCATTATTTTGTACAAGGTTTTCAAAGATTTTCTAAGATCACTGAGCGCATCATTTCTTGTAGCACGGTAGTATCACATCACAATCATATATCAGAATTTGTTCAGTCATTCCCAAATTAATGGGCGTCCCCCCAATTTCCAGTTCTGCCACCACAAAGAGAGCTAATATAAACATTTTAGAACATATGTGCTCTTTTCCTTCTTTCCTAATATCTTTGGAAACAGATTAATAGAGGTATTGTTGGGTCAAGGATATAGGAAGTTTAATAACGATTTGGGCATAAGTACAGGTTGCTCTCCAAAATGGCTGGATCAGTTCATAATTCTACCAATAATGGATTAGAGTCCCAACTTCTCCACATCCTAGACGGACTAGAGCAGCAGCTTTCAACCTATGAGTCGCGACCCCTTTGGGGGTCAAACGACCCTTTCACAGGAGGATTTGTTCTGTGAAGTTTAGATTCAATCAAAGGGCTATACTTGAGGACCTGGAGGCCCAAATGTGGCCCCACGGTCACAGGTTCCCCACCCCTGGACTAGATGCTCTCTAAGGCTCCTTCAGTTCTAAATCCATGACTGGATGATCCTATTAGTCCTCCAGATGGAGGAGTAGGGAGTGGAAGTGAATGAATTGGTAATGTAAGTAAGAGAAGGACAGGAATGCTGATCCATGGAAGGGTACAAGGAAGTAGGTGTTCCAAGTCTGAGGCAAGATCACTTGATATTCCAAGGGTCTCTTTCACCCCCTCCACCATCAGAAAAAGATTCCTTATTCATCAAATTTCCTTCAGATATAACCAAGAATGATTCACTTCTCAAAAGAGTTCCAACCTTAAGGATATTATATAACTTAGGCTCCTGTCAGCTTTCTCTAAGAATCTCCAATGGTTCTATAATAAGGATGGTAGGAAGGCTCACATTAACAAAAATACCTCTACCATCACAAACAAAATTATAAAAAAAGTAATTAATGCCTATTTTAGTTCTCTCTGACGTTTTAAAGAGAGACAAATATAATTTAGGGCAATGTGGAAATGTTGTGAACTTTCTGTTGCTAGAATCTTCTACAAAACAATTTAAATGTAAGTTAAATGTTCTATTTCTTTTTGAAGATAATATAGCCAGAAGGAAAATATTACATGCTTTATGGTAGAATTAAAAATTTGACCCTAAGAAACAGGAAAAATGTAGTTGATTTAATAAATGTTTAATATTCATAAGCATTATTGAAAGAAAAATTCTATATCAGGTACATAGGAAGCATTCAGTAGATATTATAAGGAATTGAATGTAAATGTAAAATAATTTAGCATTTATATTATTTATTAGTATTTACAGTAAACTCAAAAGTTAGGAAAATAATGACATTATTACAGACTGTAACATTAACTTTCATAAACTTTTGCTTGGAATCAAAAAATTTAGAGCCTTAAGAGACCTCTGAGAACTATGTGCCCAACTCCTTCACTTTAAGGCCCAGGAAGCTTAAGTGATTTTCTCAAGTTCACAGAGATATTAACAAATAGACAGGATTCAAACCCAAGTCTTCTGACTCCAAATTTAGTTTCTTTCCATAGTACTATGAGTGTGCGTTGTTAATGGCAAATGTTGAAATGAATGAGCATATCATTTGAAACATTCATGGAATGTTTCTTGGAAGACATTAATGTATTTTTCTCCCATTTATCATTGTATAAAAATTCTAAAAGATGAAATGCCAAAATGCTTGCAAAAGCTTTTATTTTGGAAATTTTCACAGAAGAAAACAAATAATAAAAACAAAGAACAATAGAAACTTTTTAAATTATCTTTTAAGAATTTATATGTGACATATTTGTAATTACTGGCCTGGTTGTAAAAAGACAAATAAATAGAAGTCAAGGGGACTACTCAGTTCTTTAAAAAAAAAAGATATTCTGTAATTTCTTGGGGAAAAAATATGATTTGGAATGAAACAGCCATCAGCTGAGATCTGGTTATAGCAAAAATTTTGCTGCAACAATATTTATTACAAAATTTACTTTTGGGGTCACTAAGAGTAAGTAAATGACAGAGAAAGAGGTCTAGTGCATGAAGAGCTGGTCTTGAATTCATAAAGATGTGGGTTCCAGTTCCCCTTTTGAAGTGTACTTGGCTGTGTGATGCTGGGCAAATCAGTGAACTTCTTGATGCTGCCAGCAATTACTGCAGTTTACATTCTGCAGAGGAGGTACCAATCTGCATCAGTTAAAGGAAACTCCAAACAAGGGGCTCTACAACCCTGATAAAAACAGGTCTAATTGGGGAAGAAAAAGAAGTAGATGACCCTTGTTAAATTCTCATTATTAATTATATGTTTAACATAATTAACTGATTAATAACATTATAATATCTTATATAATTTAAAACTGATCACTTAAAATATTGCAACAAATGCTACAACATATGATTTATTAATATTATAGATTATATATACATACATATATTATATATTAAGATAGATTTTCCATTTCGGCTAGGACAAAATTTTATCAAACAAGTAAAAATTCAATTTAATAAACATTCAAGAATCTATTATATGTCAATATTTTAAAAGATTTAATTAGCAAATCTGAAAAATCTCTTAGATGTGCCTATATTTTTCTTTTATATTAAACTTAAAAGTCATTACTTGTTAACTATTCACTATGCTTTTTAAGTTGAGTATCAATCTGCTTAAATAAAAATAACATTTAAATAGTGAACTTATTGGAATCAGATGATGATGAGAAAGGTGATTGTTGAACTTCATTCAAAGGTGCCATGAAAGTCATATGCTACAAAAGACTCTGTTACATCATAACTCTACCTCTATTTAAGGCTACACCCACTAGAATGATATGAGATATAGAACAGATGAAGAGCTGTTCAAAGTCAATGCAGCCCAGACTTAGGGGAGAGAAGGATTAATGAGAAAATGAGAATGTACCAGATGGTGCTGCAATACTGCTCACTGCACATCCGCCACCTCAAGCAGTTTCTACACATGCAAAGCCCCAGGGCCCCACCTGGTAGCAGTATAATTACCCTAAATGCGCACTTATGTTTCATTACACCTTAGCTATTACTATGTGCACTGATTACAAGTATCAATCCCTTTCATTTTCCTACACCTCTGCAGTTCTACAGCATTCAACTGTGAAAACTGAGCCCTCTCGTCCCTCCCAACACAAGGCCTGTGCTGATAAACTGCAGAGGGCAAATTATTCCTCACTCTACAGGGAGCCAACTGGATTTGATAAGGATGACATCAGCCCCATTTTATGGATAACAATGGCACCCTCAAGAACTGGTCATCAACAAACCTCAGTGCTCTGCTAGCTCTGGCAGGTGCAACTAACTATGCTAAAAATAAGCCAACATTAGCTCCCCGCACAAAACTATTTCTTTTATCACAATACTAAGCAGAAGTTGGCTTCCATAAGGCACTGCAGCTGCTGTGGTGGCGGCAGCGGCTTCTGCAGATGCTTTCATTAATTTTATCAAGGACATACTGAAATAAGTGCTTATTCAGCACAATGACTATTTGGGAGCAGCTGGAGACACAAAACAAACTGTCGTGAGGAAACACTACTACAATCCAACATGTAAATTATAATAATGACATATTAAAAAAAAAGAAGGAAAGGAAAAAGTTTAGGGATCTAACATAACTGCAAAAAAACCAACATT
Source organism: Pseudochirops corinnae (assembly GCA_028646515.1). Classification (NCBI taxonomy): domain Eukaryota; kingdom Metazoa; phylum Chordata; class Mammalia; order Diprotodontia; family Pseudocheiridae; genus Pseudochirops; species Pseudochirops corinnae. The sequence continues at coordinate 210,657,896 of CM053587.1, forward strand.
TCCTTCTACACAGAAATCTCTAGCTCTAAAAGTATTCTAAAAAGAAGAGCCTCTTTCTGCTCCTAACAGAAGAGGAATCAATGTCTCTGTCATAGTTAGTTTCCTTTCCAGACAAAAGACAAAAGTCATAAAGAATACCAAAAATCAACGTATAAAAGTTTTCTGATTTTAAAATGCTGATGCAAAGTTCTCTTGAGGAAAAGACATCATTACCCTAAAGGCCATATTAGAAGAGTCCAAATAGCAACAGTGAATTAGCAAAACCTTAGAAACAAAATAATCAGGGGCAAAGGCAAGATGGCGGCATAGAAGCAGCAAGGTTTCACTACTCACACATAGCCATCTCAAATACCCATAAAATGTGACTCTAAACAAGTTTTAGGGCTCCCAAACTTACATAAAAATACAGAAAAACACATCTCCCGCAAGGCAGCTTGGCAAGAAGGGCTCACTGCAGCATGCTGGAGCCAAAACCAAGCCAGCCTGAAATCACAGCTTGGCCTCGGGGCAGCCAGGACAAGCCACAGCTGGAGCTTCAGGAGAGTGGATCAGCAGCAGCTGGGGCAGTTTCCAGAATTATCAACCCATAAGAAAAAAGGACTAAGTGAAAGGTCAGTGGAACTCAGCTAAATTTGGGGGAGAAAAGCTGGTCCGGCCAAACAGTCTCCAGGGCAAGGAAGCAGCAGAAGCGGTGGCCCCACAGCCACCTCCATGTGGCTGCTTCAGAGCTCCCAGCCTGCAGACTGCAGGGGGGCCAAGCCATCGTTCAGAGGCTAAGTCCTCTTGCGTTGAGAAGCCTGGATCCGTATTGTGGTCTTCGGTGGTGGTCCTGGGGTGTGTTTTCAGTGAGCCAAAGCTGGTGGGGGCTGCAGCAGCCTCCCAATAACTCCGGCAGCTGCAAAAAAACCAACAATTTGGGACAGAGCTTTCCCCCCTGGAAGCAGAGTTCCACAGAGCTAAAAAATCAATTAACTCATTGGCAACATGAGCAGGCAAAGAAAGCAAAGTAAGAACAGCAACCGAACTCTAGAATCCTTTTTTGGGGACAAAAAGGATCAAAGTATGGAATGGGAGGAAGACAACACAATCAGAACTCCCGCACCAAAAGCTTCCAAGAAACATGAAGACTACCTAAAAGCTAGAGATCATCTTAAGAAGGATTTTGAAAACCAAATAAGAGAAGT
>CM053587.1:210669600-210708260 GCA_028646515.1 Pseudochirops corinnae
TGCAGATGATAAGATGATATACTTAGAGAACCCTAGAGAATCAAGGAAAAAACTACCTGAAATAATAAACAAATTTAGGAAAGTTGAAGGATATGAAATAAACCCACATAAATCATCAGCATTTCTATATATTACTAACAAGGCCCAAAAGCAAGAGATAGAAAGAGAAATTCCATTTAAGGTTACTGTATACATTATAGATTTTAACCATTTATATAATTTACATGTAAACAGAATTTGTATCATTACTTAATCCAGAAAAGCCTGCTACCTAACTGTTTAATGAGTATTTTCAATATATAAAGCAAAAAAACAAGTAAACTACAATGACAACAACCAACAACATAAAACAGAAACTGATCAACCCTGATACCAAGGCAGAAAATATGTAAAAGTTTTTAACTAATTGCTTATTTTGAAATATAATTTTAAGGCAGCACAATACAATAAATAGTGACTATTTTGTTCAAAGCATGGTTTTTCATGACAAAAGGAAAATCATTGCAAAAATAATTTCATAATTACAGTAAAGGAGGTTTTTGTTGTTGTTTTATGATAAATAAAATTCATCCAGTACTTAGAATCACGAAGTTGTGCACTGGAATGAACCTTACCAGTCATATAGATCAGGGTTTTTAAAAATTTTTTCCACTTGGCTCCTTTCTGCCTTTCTGCAGTGCTTGTTGGTATTGCATGGCCTGAGGGCATGGATAGTCCAAAGTGTGCATGCTGTGTATTCAGAATCAAGGCTGCAATGAAATTTAGAGACAGGGGAAAGCCCTGCCAGAAACACCTTGGATTCATTACATGTTTGATTTTTAATTGGTCTGGTTGTTGCACTTTCAGAAACCTTTTACTGTTGTCAAATTTTTTGCGACCCTATATGGGGCTGCGACCCATGGTTTAAGAAGTGCTGATCTAGACCGATCTTGTGTCCAAAGAACATCTTGGATATCTCATATTTAAAACTATAGACTTTTCACTTTTCATTCTAATATGTTCAGAAAGTTCTCAGATATACCAATATATTTACTTAAAATCCTTTCCACACATTTACAAAAGTGATGGCAACATTGAAGAGACAGGGCATTGCTGGTCTCACTGATTTTAAGGATATTGTTTTTATCATTTGAATAAAAAAAAATTTATCCTGAACTTAAGAAATAAAACAAGCATTTCCTTAACACAGAAGAGAAAAAAAAACTGCATATGAAACTACAAATCTATAAGTACAACTTGTTATTCCTTTTAAATATATAATAAAGTTATCATATTAACTTTTTTTTCTTCCTCGTCCTTCCCCCTAAAGATGGCTACCATTAGATAGAAATGTGCATATACATATGTAAAATTATTCTATATATACTTCTATTCATCAGTTCTTTCCCTGGATGCAGATAGTGTCTCCCTTCATAGGCTCTTTGTGGTTAATATGGGATATTAATTTGAATTTTTATTCATATTTTAAACTTCTTATGGCAACCTGAGCTGCCACTTTATGTTTACATTTCTGGTTGAAAATATTGAGGATAAGGCTGACATTGAAATTGCAACATCAAATCCCTAAATTATAACCTTGGGCAAATGCGTGGTTTGGGGGGAGAGAGGAGGGTTGTTATGGCAGGGATGGCCTGATAATTCTGTAGTCTGCAAAGAGATTATCTGTACAGATAGAGAGGAAGAGCCAAGGTAAGGCTTGTGGGGCTTGACAGCCCCCTAGGGGGGCATACTCCTCCTGTATATATTTATATATTGTACTGATTTCTCTTCCTGGAGAAAGGAAGGTTGAAGAAATTGTGATGAGTCATTAAAATGTCATATCTAAGGATGTGATATTCATAATCAAGGAGCTGGACATGCTTGCAGGTGGGTGGCAGGGAGAGGGAGAAGGAGACACAATGAGACACAATCCTAGGTTCAGTGGAATCTGTGTCCCTGGGATTGCTTTCTAAACTATTCTTCCACCCTAAGGGCCTGCCTATGGCAAAATTCTTGGTAGTCAGAAGTCACAGATTCATGGGATTTCGAACAGGGGGTTGGAGTATAGGATTTATATTTCTACCTTAGGGAACATCTAAGTCCAATACCCTCATTTTATATATGAGATCACTGAGCTCCTGAGATACTAAATGACCTGGAGGTAGAGGCAGGGTTCAAAGTTAGGTCTTTTGACTCTAAATTGAATGTTCTTTCTATTTTAACAAGAGGCTATAGGGCTCTGACAGATGGTCACCGTGTGACTGAATATAGGGCAATGCCTGCCAGCACTGCTAAAAATGTACTGACTGGCATGCTTTCTGTGTGGCACATTAATACCCTCAAGGTTTACTACTATAGTTGCTCCTCCCAGCTCCAAATACAGGGGGATTCCGTACACTTGCTACTCCTAATCAATAGTACAAAAATACAAATGAATGTTCCCTCCCTGGTCTCTTAAATGCAGGAATAGTTTACACTCTGTCTTTCCAAGCAGGTTTCTTTCCCATATGGAAGTAGTGTCTGGTGCTCTGTAGGCTAGCTACTAAATCATCTACAATTCCAGTTTCTTATCTCCAACTCGGAATCTAATCTAAACTTTCAACACTAAGATCCCCGTATCATTGGCCTAACCTGCCCCACCTCTAATTCAGAAACACAAGGAGAAAAAAAAAATTACTAACAAGCTTAGTGAAAACAAATGTCCACATCAGCCATGTTCAAGAAAATATGTCTCATTCTGCATTCTGAGGCTTCCCCTGCCAGGAAGCAGGTAGCAGTTCTCATCTCTAGACCTCTGGAGTCCTGGCTAGTCATTCCATTGATACGAGCATCACATTTACATACCAGAACATGTTCATCCACTCTCTCATTTGGGGACACCTCCTCAGATTTCCATTCTTTGCTGCCTCAAAGGAGCTATACATATTTTTGTATATCCCCAAAGTTTATTTTTGGACTAATGATAATAATAGCTAACGTTTACATAGCATTTACTCTGTGCCAGGAACTGCTAAGTGCTTCATGTTTATTATTTCATTTGATCCTCACAACAACCATGAGACAGGTGCAATTATTATCCCCATTTTACAGATGAGGAGATAGAGGAAAACAGAGGTGAACTGACTTGGTTCAGGGTCACACAGCTACGAAGTGTCTGAGGCCAAATCTGAATTCATGTCTTCCTGACATATACTCTAGCTACTGTATCACCTAGCTGACCAGTCAATCAGTGAACACTAATTAAGTCCTGACTGTGTGCCAGGCACTGTTAAGCACCTGTCCCTCCCTTAATCTATACTGCATCTAAAACACCCTTCTCTTTTCCCCCTATTTCCCTGCTGAATGAAGGTAGGTGCTGTTATTACTTTCATTTTATAGGTAAGGTAAACAGAGGTTAAATGATCAGACCAGGGTCACACAGATATGACCGAGGCTGCCCTGCATTCAGGTCCTCCTGGCTCCAATGCAGCACCTTGTCTACTATGTGCTGGAGTCCGGAGAGCAAAGAGCAGAGCCAGGTGAGAAGTGGGCACGGCTGTTTGGGCATTTTCTCAAATGGAAGTTCTGGACAAGAATTCACCAAAGGGGAGAGCAAGGCGGCAAGAGTAGAGACATCTCCATTCTGAGAAGACAGATGAGAGGGGATATAAACGTTCAAAATAAAAAGAAAAGAAAAGAACCAAACCAAACAAAAGCAGATTCTGCTGAACAAACTGTCTTCACTTATATATGAATATGATGCAATGCAATGGATATATGTTACACTGTAAGAAATAATGAAAGAGATGATTTCAGAGTATCTTGGTTAATATAAACTGATGCAGAATGAACTGTGCAGAAGAATTATACATGTGTCATGGTAATGGGAATTTGAAGAGCTTCTCTGTCCCTTAATGGGCCAAATGTAATCACATGGAGCCCATGGGGGGAGGAGCTTGCTGAAAGGATGGAACAGGAAGGGTGGCGTAGGAAGGAGCTGGCGAGAGAGTCAGAACAGCTGGGAGCAAGCAGGGTGGAGGCAAAGCCAACTAGCAAGAGTGAGAGAGGGGCATTTTTGCTTAAGGGGGCCTGTTTTGTTTTGAAGGCCTGACAGAGGGCAGGCTTGGGAATGCTGATGCTCACTGCATTAGTTATGTGAACTAACTTCTTGATTGCTATGATGGATTTGCTTTCTGGTGTTAGGATTCTGTTTTCTGGCATTTGAATAAATGTTTTGGTTCTGTCTTCCATGTTGAAAGTCTGTTACATTTTGTGATTCACCAGCATATTCATAGCCACCATGGGCACTGTGAATATCGTATTGGCATTATAACATGCACAACAATATTATAAAATTTAAGGACTCTGCTCAATGAAATGACCAAATATGTTTCAGAGAAATTTTGATGAAGTATATTATTAACTTCCTGGCAGAGAGGTGATGTATTCAAGATGTTGAAAGAAACATTCATTTTGGACATGGCCACTTATGTGAATTTGTTTTCATTCACTAAGCTTATTTGTTACAAAGATTTTTTTTTTTCCTCTTTCAGTCTCTATGCAAGAGGTTTGGAATGGGGTGGAGGGAGAAGATTAAGTCTAGCAATCGTAATGCCAAAAACAAAAGTCATCAAAAAAATTTTTAATGCACAGAACAGAAGGAAATTCATAAGGAAAGAGGTAAAAAAGAACAGTTCTCAAAGCTGAATTTAACATACAACTTTTTAAAAAGCTAGAGGTATTAAAATGGAAAGTCACTAATTCATATATAACCTTCTTTCTTTATTCTGGTGTGTTTATGAATATTCTCACAGGGAAGTTCATAATTTTAAAAAATTAAAAAATTTAAAAAATTCTACCAAAGAGAATTATAGACCAATATCAATAATGAATGCTGACACAAAAATATAAAATAAAATCCTATCTAAAAGATTAAACCAATGTAATATAAAAGAGCTAGAAAGGAAGTATGTTTTCTTGAATTGTGCAATGGTTCCAAAGATTGTGGTACATAAATATAACAAAACATTACTGAGCTGTATGAAATGAAGAATTCAAGGAAGTAAATGGAAAGAACAAAAACAAAAGCATGAAAATGATGACAAGTCTTTGAAGTGACCAATCTTGGACCTGGAAAAAAGGTAAGAAGATGCTCCCACCTTCCTTCACGGCAGAGTTGGAAGGCTACAGGTGTGGAATGTTATATGTATTACCAGACAAAGTCTATATGTTTATTAGTTTTGCTTAACTGCTTATTTGCTGGTAGGAAACAGTGGGGAGGGATATCTTCAGAAATGAAGATGGTGTAAAAAAAAAGACATCATTTCAAAAATAATAATAGCTAACATTTATGAAATGCTTACTATGTGCCAGGCACTGTCCTAAATGCATTACAATGATTAAATTATTTGTTCCTCACAACAACCCTGTGGAGTAGGTGCTATAATTATTCCTGTTTTATAGAAATTAAGTGACCTGCCCAGGATCATATAGCTAGTTAGTGTCTGAGGCCAGATTTTCTTGAACATATGAGGCTGAAGATGTCTGAGGAGGCAAGATGGCAACTTGTCTGCAATTTATTGGAAGCTGCTAATATTTAATAATCTATTAATAATTCATTTCATGTAGTGGTAAAAAAATTGGTAGTTTGCTTTATCTTGTCATGCTTCCTCTGATAGACTGGCACTCTACCCATTGTGCCATCTAGATAGAATTGTATGCCTGCTGTTGAGAGAGAGAGAGAGAAAGAGAAAGAGTACACTGACATGCACATGTTTGTTTGGGGATGGTGGGGTTATTCATGAAAAGGGTCCAATATCACATCCCTTTTATTTGAGGCAGACCGAACATAAAAAGAGGTTTTTGAATGAGTTAATAGCACAATAAACTCAAATTCAAGGTTCAAAACACCTTTTTAAATATTCCATGATAATCCAAACAAATTTTTGAAATTATGTCAACACAGGGCCTGGAACATAGTAATAAATTTTTATTGATTGCTTGGTTGATAACTGAATGGACTAATGTCATCTCAGAGTGTTTTATATAACACCATAACAATATAATACATAACAATACATAAAAATACAAAAGCTCTCTTCCTTTTTTTATGTAAAATGAGGGGAATTGAATTAGATGTTCTCTAAATTCCCACTGACTCAAACATGAGCTTAAAGTACTATACCTTTATGGGATGTAAATGATTTCATTATTCATTAGAAAACTAAACCTAATTCCTAATACCTGAGCACCATAGAAAATAATTTTCTAGAACTAAAGATATATAATAGTAAGAAATATCCTACGTTTTCTTCCTCTGTGTTATATCTTGGGCATCTGTCCCAACTGGTATCCAAAATTCAATCTTGAATGAACTCCACTTGTCCAAAAGATCTGTGCTTACACCAATGGCTCTTATCTTCCAATACTGTAGATTGTAACCCATACATTCCTGCCCATCCTATGAAACTCTGGTCCATATCCTTCACTATAAGGGAATCCATCAAACATAACAGTAGCTTATCTTGCATTCTGCTGACATTTCATGGAAACCAGAAGAATAATATGATCTGTTAATTAGTAATAATCCTCTTTCATTATATGAGCAGGTCAAGTGCTAGACTTAAAGTCAGCAAGGCTTGAGTTCAAATCCTGTCTCAGACATTTACTAGCTATATGACCCTGGGAAGTCACTTAAGCTTCCTTGACCTCAATTTCATTTTCTATAAAATGGGGATAATAATAGAACCTACCTCACTGGGTGGTTGTGACTATCGAATGAGATAACATATATGAAGGGCTAAAATGTTATATAAATTCTAGCTATTTTTTTTGTTTGCTTTTTTTGGAGGGCAATTGGTGGCCTGCTCAAAGTCACATGGCTAATAAGTGTGTCAAGTGTCTGAGGCTGGATTTGAACTCAAGTCCTCCTGACTTCAGGGCTGGTGCTCTACTCACTGCACCACCTAGCCACCCCAATTCTAGCTATTTTTAAACCATAATTTCCTCTGATAAAACTTTTTTCATTTTTTCCTATTTTCATGGTTATCATGTTTGTTGAAATTCCTCCTTTTTCTATTAGATTTTTCCTCATTAATGAAAATAGAAATTTCATTAGTCGACTGTCATGTTTCTTTCCTTTTAGGAGTCTTACTCTTGGGCCACACGACCTAAAATCTCTAAGGCACTCAGAGGAAATGCATGAAACTTAAGAGAGACTTCCATTTTGCCATGGCAAAAGCAAAACCAACATGATCTGCATTAGATGGAAATGTGGTGTTATGTTCCATTTCCTGTTAATATTCAGGATGAGTTTGAGTACTGCCTGAAGAGAGAGAGAAAAAAATTCATAAAATTAAATTTAAACCCAAGCAAAGTTAGGCAGTCATTCTCCAAAGCTCATATTGCAATTAGGAAAATGGAATCATTTGTAAAAGATGAGAAAATCATTTAGAATGAACAACTCAACATTTTAAAAGACAATTCAGGGATGATATTAAATTGTGTCAGGGTAATTTTAAAAATAGCCTGACAAGGACATGGATGATGAAATTATGACTCATGGAACAGCAATAGTTTCGAGAATGAGCAAAATGGACATAGGGTGTATAAACGTTCAGGTTTTCTATTCTGACACAGAGAACACAAAGGTGATTCATATAAAAATGTCAAACTCTAGGATTAATTCAAGGTTTCTTGAAAATAAGAACTAGTTATTAAAAGCAGAATGCAAGTCAACTTGGATTTCATTCTATGGTTCAGAGCTCCTTATGGTACTATATTATTATATATGCTCTCTGAGACTTTCATTTGACCTTTAAGAGAGCACAGTCAAACCCAAACAGATATAAACACAAAAGGTTAAAAGTAATTAGTTCAAGCTTAAGGGTGGGTATGTCTGTGGAAGGGGCAAAAAGGTTGGTAGTTTTAGTTTCTAAAGGTAAACAAAGACTGTGATAAATACACTGTTCCTCTATAAGTGGAGATATATTTATCTTTAAAGTTTTTCAGTAAAGTTAAAGATTACTAATGCCAGTGAGGTACATACTTGGGTAACAATGATGATCTTTACTTAATACTCAAGGTCATTCTTCTAACTAGTATTTAATGAAATAAACAAATAGGAATAATTATTAATACTAATGCAAATGTAAGCCATATCCTTGAAGGATGTAAGATCCATGAGAACACAGTCCTTTTCACAACTATCTTTGTATCCCCAAGGTGTAGCACATATTGGCACTTAATAAATACTGATTGATTTATTCTCTGGTCTAAATATGCAGGTCAAAAAAATTATCAAGTAGATCAATTTTTTGCTAAATAATGCCAATTGAATTTTGTAACTTCATTATGAAGTGAATAAAAATTACGCAAAGCCCAAATGATACTGTCTTAAGAGTTACTAGCAGCATCCTCTGGCATATGGCTAGATAATAAACAACAGTTACCAGAGAAGCCAAAAACCAATCACAGGAAAAATAATGAAAAAAATCCCAGCAGAATTATTGGGTCCAAAGTTCAATATTACTAAGTGAAAAAGGAGGAAGTAGTATGATATCAGAGGAAGTGTCACAAAAGTAGGCATAGTTTACAGACTACAGTTTACAGTTAAGCTGGTTGGTGACTGGTATTAGGATTAAATATGAGTCAAGCTCTCTTGACAACTTAAATCAACAGTTTAGTTAAAGCTATCCCGCCAATGCACTGAGTTCCCGCCACAGTCTATTGTTTAGAATTAACTGAAACTGATTACATCTGTTAGGACTCTGGACAAAAGCCAACCACTGAAAGTTTTTAAAGATAATTTACCCCCAGCAAATAATGCTAAAAATTAACTTTGTGGCTAGGCATGAACCTGTAGAACAACTTCAGAAAAACAAACATTTTTTAAAAATCAAACTGTAGAACAAATTGATTTTTTTTAACTAGCTAAAGATCAGTGACTAATTCTGATTTTAAATGTAACTAAAATTTCATACTTGAAAAACTGGAGAGATTTTTGTTTCAAAGTCATTGGATCACATTCCTAAATGATGAGAATACTCTTCTACTTTTGGAAAGATTCAGGTTCTGTGACAATTTCCATCACGCAAACTCACTGCACTGATGCAAATACTTGCCTGTAACTTTTGGTGTTAAAAAAATTGCCTGCTTCACTGACAGATTAAGCAACTCCACTCAGCCTCAGAGGCAGTACTTGGACTTAGATCGCTCTGACTCCAAGGCCAGGTCAGTCCTCTACATTACTATTATGTGTTCCTTCTCTTTGGGGGTGGAAGGGGTTGGGTTGTGGACCTCTTACTTCATTTGTGTAGGAAACTCCTGGTTTGGAAACTTGCTCACAGATCAAGTAAACAATCACCAAGCATTTATTAAGTGCCTACTATGTGCTAGACCCCAGAGATACAAATACAAAGAATAAGACAAGTTTTGCTCTGAAGAGCTTTAAAATTCTATCTGGGGAGACAAGACGAACATATACCCAAAGGAGATAGAGAAGGAAAGCGTTGGGCACTCGAATTTGGTGGGAATCAGGTAATGCTTTGAGAAGAAGGTAGTGTTTGAGCTGGGTCTAAAAGCAAGAGAGTGATTCTATGAGGCAGAAGTGAGGAGGTGAGATGGCAACTTGTCTGCAATTTATTGGAATTTACTAACATTTAATAATTTATTAATAATTCAATTCACGTAGTGTTCAACCTGAAATGAATTGGTACTTTGGTTTATGTCAGCCATACCTCCCCTGATGCTGAAATTTCACAGTTTTGGTCAATGCTGAAGGCCCACACCCTACCCCAACCTCCCCAACCCCAACTAAAAAAAAAGTCTTTCTCCTATTTGCTTGCCACAGTGCATAAAATGTACACCATTAGTTACTTTTTAAATTTAAAGCACCAAGAATTCCTTATAGAATATAAATATTATCTGGATAAGGTACCAACTTAAGCTAGTTATCAAACATTAACATTCCACCAGGGATTACTTTATTAAAAGGTTTGCATGCACTTGGGCTTCTGAGAAGACTCAAAATAGCTTCATTTTAGATGATAGCCTTGGAATGGGAAAGGAGGGGAGACAGAAACATCTGGTCTAGGTCAGAATTTTACCTAGGCCTAGCACTGGCTACCACAATTGAAACCAACATTTACTCTTTCTGGCAGTGTGTAAAGACATTAATATTTAACAACTGCTACACACTGAATTTAACATTTTAGTCTCATAAGTGAGTTTGGTTAGTTGGACAGGTATGTTATTAAAAGAGGAGAAAAGAAGAAAAAATAGAGAAAAGGTCTTTCCTCTCATTGAAAATTTTTGATTAAGTGGACTATGAAAACTAACTTCCACTATATCTATCTATTAATCAAACAAGGGCCTAATATGCATCAGGAACTGTGCTAAGCCCTTGGGGATAGAAAGCAAAAGCTGTCCCTTCTTTCTAGAAGCTTACCTTCTAATGGAAAACATGTTTATAAATAGGAGGTAACCTTAGAAAGGAAGATACAAAGGGTAGAATCCACTGCTTAACATTTTTGCTCTAGGATCTCTCAGACTTCTATCTCCAATTGGTTTTTCACAGAACTGTAGTTATTTCTTTTTTCAGAATTTAGTGGCTGAGGAGACAGTCACATTAGAAATGAAATGGATGACGCCAACAAGGCCCACATCCAGCATTCCACAGCCATTCTCTGTAGTACACTTGTCTGCATTCTCATTGTTAGGCCCTCCATATTATACACCCTCAAATCCAAGGGCATAGAATTCCCTTTCTAGGTTTTGAGATAAACAAAAAATGTGTAGGAGGTGAAAGAGCCACATTGGCATAACATTTCCCTCCATAACTATAATAGAGTTTAAGGTTTTTTTGTGGCACTAAAGGAGGGAATATAGTAGAATGGAAAGAACACTGGAGTGGCTAGGCTATTAATCAGCTGTATGACCTTGGGCAAGTTACTGTTCAACCTCTCTGAGCCTTTGTTTCCTCCTTTGAATGTCTAGTTGAACTTGTAGGTGACAAGATGGAGGGAGCTGTGCTCAGTTTGTGATTTACAAACTCCATGGTCTCTAAGATTCCTTTCAATTCTGAAATGCTTTGATTTTATTGTTTAAATTCTTGATAAAGAATCTTTGATCAGTTATGTTTTTCATTTTTGATGTAAATGAGAATGGAAAAATATAACAGGTAAGCAGTAAACTTGTGGACATATTCTGTCCCACCAGGCTTTTAAAGAGGGGCCTTTGGCACCTTTCTGCTAAGGAAGTCAATTGACTTTCAAGGTCAACTACCTGCTATGTAACACAAAAACAAACAAAAAATGTCCATGCAACAAAAACCAGTGAGAAGATAAAGGGTATTGATTGTATCATTGTAATGTGTCCAACACATTAAAAAGGAGATTACTAAGCTGGATGTACTCCAAGTTGGAAGCAAATTCAATGCTAGTGGAGCTGGAATGCCTTTCATGGCAAGAATTTCTTAAGCTATAAAACTGACCATTTTGTCATTTAGCATCTCCTGGTGAACTACTAGCACATCAGGCCTCTTTAAATATTTTCCTAAAATAAATTAAATTTCTGCTTATTGCTATATGAATGATGTTTGTTGTTTATGTTCCTAGAAAAGATAGTAGAATATTAAGAAGAAAGAGGGGGGAAAAACCAAGGCAAACTCAGCAACAAAGTAAGATAACCATTATAGTCTAACAAATGAGTCATTTCATGAATGTCACATACCTAAGACTTAAAATATTTAAGCTTGCTACTCAAAGCTTTTTCTTCAACAGCCAAAAAAAGCTCCTCTGTTTTGTACCATCAACTAATTTTGTACCATCAACTCTGAGTAGAAAATCTGATGCCATCATTTTAGTGTAGAAATGAATTAGCTTCACAGAATATAGGCTTACTTGACAATTCAGAGCAAAAAGCAGTGATGTCTTGATAGTAGCAATAATTATAGACTGCATAAGACAAATAAGGATTAGAGAAGATGACAGAGGAAAGGAGGTAGAACAGGGCATACCAATAACGTTAAGTTGATCAAGAAAACAAATTCGACCTTAGAGAATTGACTCTTCATTGCTAAATGTTTTCACTCAAATAATAAGCCAAGGCTTTAATGTTCTCCCTAGATCTTCTTTTCTTTTGGTTAAAAACCCCCAGTACACTCCAACGATTCTCATAAAACATGCTTTTAATTCTCCTCAAAACAAAAAGAACACAGACCATTACTTATTTTTACATCTGTAAAGAGTAATGGGAGATCTAATACATGATCAACCTGAAATAGTAATTGATTCTTGAAACTTATGGCTAATCATAGGGTAAAAATGTGAGTATGGTTTTCCTTCATATAAAAATTATAATGAATGGGGCCGAAAAAGCTAAGTAAATGTTATTCAATATACTTTTGGTTAACCAATATTTAATATTGCTTTAATCATGTGAAAAACGTGAAAAAGGGGCCTGACATCAACTTTAATAATACCATTTAAACAAAGCTGCTGGGTCTCCACACATATCAAAATAGTTATAGTAGCACTTTTTATAACAGTAATCTACTACAAAACAGAAACAAACAAACACAAATCATTTGGGTAATGGTAAACAATTGTTCTTTAAGCACGTGATATAATACTGTGATACTTAATGTAATATTACTATGATCTTAGAAAGGAATATATAGAACTATAAAGCACTGGAAGAATTACATGCATTGATGTAAAGTGAAGCAAACAGAACTGAGAAAACAACATACCCAAGGACTGTAACAATGTAAATGAAGAACAATTACAAACATAAAATGAAATGCTGTGAAATAATGAAGAACAAGCTTGATCCCAAAAAAGGTGTGAAAAGGTGTCTATTATGTTTCTTTGCAAAAGTGGGGGGTTATAAGTTAGACTACTGCCTACAATGTGGGACTTATTTTTGACGCAGTTTTGCTGAACTTTTTTTCTTTGTTAAAAAGGATGGCTCCGTTCTGAGAAGGGAAAAGGGAAGGATAAGTTGATGAACACAGGTGATATAAAAACAAACATACCCATAAAATTTATTTTTTAAAAATAAAAGGTTTAGATTTTTAATTTTGAATTCTATATCAATTTTAGCATGGAAGTTAATGTAATACCTGAAGTCACCTCTTATGAAATCAAGTTTTCTCTATTCTTCCTTAAAGGTCTTACAGCAACAAATGGAAATATAAGAACTGGAGAGAGTAACTCAGATAAAAGGGCAACCAGGGCATGTGTATACTTGACTACACTGTACTGGTTTAGTTTCTTATTCTTAAAGGTTTCTTTTTTTGTTTGTTTTTAACAAGAATCATGGATTAAACAGTTAACTGACAAAAGAAGATCTATTAATGTGCACCTAATCCTAACAAGTGAATGGTCCAGCTATTTTTCAGAGGCCAGGGTAATTCAGTGTTCTGACCTCCAGGGCACAAACAATGAAATACTATACTCTGGGTATGGTGCAGAGAGAGCAGAAAGACTTATTTTTGACTCCATCTGGTGGTAATCAATTTATGGCCTGAAGAATGGAGCTTGATAGTTTTCCCCAAGTTTACAGTAGTTGTAACATTGGATGTTATTCTTATTCATATAAATTTCAAATTCCTTTTGTCAATGAGACCTCAAAGTATAAGTAAAGTCAATTTACAGGCTTCAAGACACCATGGCAGTAAATAGAGACAATTATCAAGAAAATTAAGTCCCGAAATAAAGAATTCTGATTATTAAGAATTAAGAAAAAATGTGCTAATTTTTATTAAAAAACTATCCTAACTATGCACAGTTGAGGACTTTGTCAAGTTATAAAAATTTTAAAAGTGGCAGAATAGAACTCTCACAGAAGATAATATGGTTAAGAGCACTGATTTTTAGTCTAGGACTGAGCCATTAGGCCTGAATTACATAAACAAAGGTTAGGAAAGTAATTTGGTCCCTGAACCTATTTTAAAAATATTTTTAAAAACTGCTTTCTTCTTTGTGCATTACCTTCATTTCCAAATACATTCCTCTCTAGTAAGCCATCCCTTATAATAATGAATAAAAATGAGAAGAGAAAAAGCAGATCAGGTTAAATAACTAACTCCTCCACCAAGTCTGGAAATGTATGCAATCCTTGACACCTTTAAGTTCTGTTGCTGTAAAGAAGTGGAGGGGAGACAGACATGTTTTTCCCATCTCTGCGGTTAAACTTGGTCATTGATAATCACACAGTATTCAGTTTCTAGTTTTTTGTTCTTTCAATTTACACTATTTCGGCTGATGTATATATTGAATTCCTAGTTCTGTTTATTTCACTGCATTATAATAAGTCTTCCCACATTTCTCTAAATTCTATGTCATTACTTAAAGTGCAGTGCTGTTCTAAAAATAATGTACCACCATTTGTTGAGCTGTTCTCCAAAAGTACTGTTGTGAATAAGGACAGGGACTGAACCTATGACTTCACTGGTGTCATGGCAACTCTTCCTAAGCAATGCAGTTTTGTACCTTCTTTGCAACTTAGAGTCTTAGGGACTTGCCTAAGGCCACACAGCCAGTAGATAGCAGAGGCAGGACGTGACCTGGTAAAGGAAGTGGTCAAATGTCACTTCATTTCAACAATGCATATTAAGCTTCTACTAGAGTGCAGATGCTGTGGATACAGAGCACAGACCTAAGAGGGTTGGTCTGAGATCAAATGGGATAACTTTGTAAAGCTCTTTGCAAGCCTTAAAGCACTCTATTATTAATGCTAGCTATTTTTATTAGTCCAAAGAGGAAAAAAAAAAAAGAAACAATTCCTGCTTTTAATGAGCTTATAAATTATTCTGTGTTACATGTACATAGTTAAGGAAATAAAAAACTAATTTCAGGAGAGATACCCACCCACCCCTGTTGGAGTACCTTGTATGGGTCTGGGACCTCCTCTTTCCCTGGTGCCCAGCCTTTCTCTGGTGGCTGGGATGCCCTGAGTGCAGAGTGCTCCTAGCCTGACCCCATCTCTAGTGTCAACAGAATCCTCTGTCTGTCTCCCTCTGCCAACTTAGGCTGGAAAATGATTCACTGTGACTTTTTCTGTCTTTTCCTACCAACATCTGATCTTATGTGTTTTCTGGGTTTTTGGTTTTTTTTCCTTTTGGATATTTTTTAGGGGAAGCTCACTGTAATGCTTCCATATATACCTTCATCTTGTTTCTGTCTTCCAGGAAAGAAATATATCTTAAACCTTAACCCTTCCCCTCAATTATTAGCATTCTCCTTTCAAAACTACCTTGTATATAAATAAGTTCTTTGTATGTGTATGTACACATATTTATTAACTTTATATTTGTAAATGTATACATTTTACATGTACTAATACATATATAAGTACATATACATGTATTTATGAACTTTATATGGCTACTGTATATTTTTATATGTTTTAGTTTTTTACCCCATTAGAATGTAAGCTCACCAAGAAGGATGGTAACTGTACTTGTATCCCTAGCACATAGCACAGTGTCTGGCACATAGTAGGTACTTAATAAATGACTGATCAATTGATCTGCTGAGAGAGAAAGGGTCAGGGGGCAGAGGCTGCAGCTGGAGGAGAGCAGAGAAGATTTAGAAAAACACCTATAAGGAATGTGACAGGGAATAAAAAAGAAATGAATTACAGGACTGTTGTGCACCACTCAGGTTGCTAATTAAGGTCAACTGGCATAAATTTATAGATGTTCTAATTTTCTCTGCCTCTCCACTTTCTTTGGAAGTAAAAACAGAAAGTAGTTAGAAGTTCCATGGATTTCACTGCCGGAGGTTATGGGGCAGAAACAAGCATAGCTTGAAGGGGAGAGGGAATCAAGGGTGCAAAAAGGGGCCTAATTCACAAATCACATATGTGGATAAACCACACACCATCTATTTGGCTTTATAATGGTTTTTCACATTTACATTTATTATGAGTATGTCTAAGTTCTGAAATTCACTAAAATGAATGAAGTCAGAAGGTGAAGATCTGTCTGATTCAAGAACTGAAATATATTCTTGATTCCTCATTCAGTTTTTCTTCTCAACCCCCTTCAAGTGGGAAAAAAAGATAGAACTGTTCCTTAGACTAATAAAGCAGGCTATGTTATTGTGAATATATCCAAGAAAGTATTAAAACTTTGAAGTGAGATGTTTTTGAAAAGAAAGATATATATGTAGAAATGAACAAGTATATGCAATAGTTTTTAAAAAATCTCTTTTTAGAGAGAGAAAGCTCTTGTATTTCCTAAAACAAATACGATTTTGCTACATAAAATTCTAAGTGAAATGTGGACATTTAGAATAGCAAACAAATATGAGCTTTTTATGGCTGAAGAGAAAACTGACACAAAGGGGTCACTCTCATTAGCCCCCTCAACCTCCTCCCCTTCCACACTACCACATTCCCTCCACTTCTATAACTCCTCAATTAGCTGTAAAGGCTTAATGCAGCACCCTCCTAAATTTTGCTCTATGATAATGAGTTCTAGAGTTGCCTTGGTACCTGTAAAGAGCATCTCTATCAATGAGAGAAGAAAGAATGGGAGCAAGGGCCTAAGGTATGATCTTAAAACGGTATGACCTATTTGAGCCACACACTCCTAGAAATCTTTTCCATCCTCATAGACATTACCAGGTCAGAGAGGAAGTGTTGGTGGATATCTATAGTGAAAGCCCCAGCTCTAATGGAGTCAGGGCCCAAAGCATGTAAGAGGGAAAACAATACATCCTCTACCTTACAGCAGCAGCAGGGCTCTCTAGCACAGGCACCAAGGCCACCTTATGAAGTTTTTGATGCTGTTCCTACTACTAAGCAGACCAACCTCTTACCATAGGCTGCACTCACTTAAATTCTATATTCAGACCAATAGTGGATAAATCAAAGCAGACACACCCTTACTCAAATCTCCCTAAACAGAGGAGACAATTTTGATTTTTTTTTTCGTTAAGGGTTTCTATACAGGATTGAAAACAAAAATAAAAACAGTATGAGTTTTCTGTCACAATGCAAACAATTATTTGTTTGTGTTTAGCCAGAGAAGCATTGTCAACAAACTTAAAAGTAAAATAAGACCTAAATAAGTCACAGAAGTATCAATAAAAAAAAATCATAGGGTTATAGACTTAGAGTTTATAATTATAAGGGCCTTAGAGGTCATCTAGTCTAAACCCCTCATTTTACAGTTGAAGAAACTAAGGCCCAGAGAAGTGATTTTCCAAAAGTCTCACAAGTTATTTTTAATATAAAAAGCACATGATCTTATTTATGAGAGAAATATACTATGCTGTAATACAGTTAAGTTCAAAGAGTTTTAATCAATATATAGTAATGTTTATTCAAGTAATTGCTATATATGACATTCTGATTTAAGATATTATTTTGCTGAAATATACTTCAATTATTTTCTTTTATCACCAGAGTAAATTTGCAGGGGATTAAGATATAAAAGATATAAAGATAAAGAAATTTGACTTCTTTATAACTAGGGAACATACTTCAAAAAGTTTAATTATACTGTAATTCTTGAAGACATATATTATTTAAAAGAAAAAAATCCCAACACAGTGAAACCCAATTAATAGATCTGTTGATCGAAGAATAGGAACAAACCAGCCACTGACATAAATTTCTTCAGCCCAAATCTCCAAGGGTTCTATGCTTCTTGCAAATGTGTAAATCAACAGATTGATCCATAAACTAAGAGAAAAATATGTGTGAATAATATTCATTATTAGAGAGGCTGAATGAAAACGTTTCCTAAAAGAATGAATACATCTGCATCTTATTGACACAATGATCTCACTCTGAAACTCACTCTTAAACTGTTCTGAATACCTAACAGAGAAATTTGTAAACCCTAAACAGCTACTAAGGGGAAACGAATGTGTGTTTAAAAAACTGTTCATTTATGTTAAAAATACATTAAAGCTTCAGAAAATACAAAGAGAAAAGCTCCTTTAAGAGCCACATATTTTTAAAATATCAGAACACACATGGTGGGCTAATTAATGATCTTTATCAGCATATCGAGTTTTTATACAACAGAGTGCAAATGACTGACATGGTCACCCATGGATTTATATCCTGAGTGAAGGAAACAATCCCTGGGGTGGAAAGAAGCTGTTGCAGGCTGGAGAGACAGAGCCTCATGTGATTTACTCCCCCTGCCTCGAAGTCTTTTTTTTCCCTATTCTGAACTTCTGGAGAAGCAGGATCATGGCTGAAGTAGGATAATCTAGAAGCCTATGCTAGAAGGAAAAAGTCAAGAGCTAGCATAGGCAGGCAAACTGATAGAAGGGTTTTAACAAGCCATTTAGCACCCCGAGGTACTACCAATGCTATCAAGAGTAATATATAGGTTTTAGCCAGTTTCTGACCAACAGCTTCATGAGCTGAAAGCAACTATTTCTTATCCTGAGAAGCATAGCTAGTAGCAGAGTTAGCAAAACAATGAGTAAATACTTTTCCAACAAAAGAGAGAAAAAAAGCTAAGCCTGGTCATATTACTTTAAATTTTTCCATATAAGTTATTTTAAACTCATGTTAGCAAGCAAAATCAGGTATGTGGTGCTTAAAGTTTACACTTCAGTGTAGTATAATAGAAAGGGCACAGAATTTAGAGTCACAAACCGTGGCTTTGCCACTTAGGAGCTCTGCAACACTTCAGGTGATCTGGACCAATTTTTACACCAAAGCATGAATGAACACTGTAAACTTTTGCTTCAAAGCAGACCTATAGCCTCTGCTTGAAGACCTTTAGTGACAGGAGACTCACTAACCTCCCACTGTAGGCCAATCAAGCAATTAATTAATAACTTTATTATGCTCATACTATGTACCAGACATTGTGCTAAGCACCAAGGATACAAAAAGAGGCCAAAAACAAAAAACAAAAACCCTAACAGTCCCTGCTCTCAAGGACCTCATAATCTTATCATTAGCCAACTTATAGAGGCAAAAGCTGTTTTCCTAAAACTTTCCCAATGGAATCTTAGTCTTGTTCTTAAAGTTTAGAAGAAAAAAAAATAGTCATCTTTATATGTGATAAGCATTCAAATATTTGAAGACAAGTTCATACTTTCCTTCAAATTCTTCCTTACTTTAAATATCCCTATTTCCTTCAACCAATTAACAAACAACATAATTTCTTTATCCATCATCCTGGTCTTCCTCCTATTGATATACTCCAAATAAAAAACTTAAAAGACTCCAAAACTGTACCCAAAACTGAACACAAAAATTTAGACATGGTTTGACAAAGGACACCATTATGCTCAATGATAAACTATTAGAACATCCTAAGATTAAGGTATGCTTTTTTGACTATGACATCACGCAAATGAGAATTCACAGGCAGATGTTAAGTTCATGTGTCTAGTAACAACATCAAGCACAGGAATGAGCGACATATAACTGACAAAGATGGGTACTAATATTATGATATCCTAAACAAAATCCACTTAAGTGGGAGATACCCTACAGGAGCTGATATACTTCACAGGATGGTAGGATCTAGCATTGGAAGGGACCCTGGAGAACATCTAATTCAACACCTCCATTTTATAGGTAAGGAAACTGAGACCTAAAGAAGTCATATATCTCGCTCTTGTGACATACAAGCAAGTAAAAATTAGGGGTGGGCTTTGAACCCAGATCCTCTGATTCCAGAACCAACTCTCTTTCCACTACACTATGATGTTCTTCAGGTGTTCCTTACATGTATGATGTACTGATTTCATAAAGCCCTGGAATCCTGTGGGTCTCTTCAAGGAAGTACACAGTTACTCAAAAGAGACTGACTTAGCAATCTACACAGGAAAAAAAACCAAATACATAAAGAATGCATATTGTCTGGATTATGACATGCTATTGGTTGGAAAGTCCATTGAGCTAATAAGTAAATATATCTTGGACAAAGACAATCACTGAATAGGACCCAGGACTGACTGGGAAGAGATTAGTTAGAATTACATTTGTGAAACTGTCTACCTCCTTCAATAAACCAAACCACTACAAAAGGCCTATTTTAAATACCAGTATTCTCCTGGTGATGCTACAGAATATGGTTAAGAATTATGGGACAACATCATGGGATCATAGCCCTAGAGAAGGAAGGAACCTGCGAGTCCATCTTATCCAGTCTCCTCATTTTACAGATCAGCAAACCAAAGCCCAGAAAAAAATTAAGTGACTTGCTCAGGGTCATATAGTATTAAGTGACAAAGATGTAATATGAACACAAATTAAGGCTATTTTCCACTTCAGAAAAATAAACAATTCATTTTTTATTTCATCATACTTAGTATCAAGTGGGCTGCAATATATTGTTAGTGATGACTTCTTTGCCCCTTGAGAAATTATTAAAGGCATATCACTTACATATACATATATGTGTGCATATGTATATATGTAAGTATGCAAAAGCTGCTTTTAGTGAAACACAGTGTCTAGAACACTAATGAAAGTCCTACTATAATTTACAGTAGGTGAAGTCGTGGACAGAATATCAGGTCTGGAGTCAGAAAAGATCTAAGCCCAAATCTAGCCTCAGACACTTACTAGTTGAGCAACCCTGGACAAATCACTTAACCTCTGTTTGCCCCAGTTTCCTCATCTGTACAATGGGGATAATAATAGGATATGTCTCCAAAGGTTGTTGTGAGATTCAAATGAGATCATAATTATAAAACACTTAGCACTGTGCTGGGAACACAGTGGTTGCTATATAAATGTTAGTTATTATTATTATACTTGTCACATCATAATCCTAGTATTGTGTTTATTCCTAAAAATGACATTTAAAGAAAGATATTCTCAATCTGGAAAAGATTTAGAAAGGTGTCCAGTATGGTAGAGTGACAGGAAATAATCAATCAATGAGCAATGATTTACTGTGCCAGACTTTTGGTATAATATATAGGCAAAAATGGAATTGTCCTTGTCCTCAAGGCACTTACACTCTATTGGGGGAAAAACATATACACACACACACACACACACACACACACACACACACACATATGGGGTAATCAGGAAATGGTTCTTGGAGGCTGAGCTGATTTTTGATGGAGGCTCCAAATCCTAAGAAGTACAGATGAGACAGGAGTGTGCTCCAAGCATGAGGAAGCCTGTGCAAAGGACAACAGAGTTAAGATATGGAATGCTGCATGTGAAGGTTAGCAAGCAGGCCCTCTGACTGGAATGTAGCATGCATGAGGAGGAATAACGTCTAAGAAGTGATTCAAGGAGGACATGACAGTGGTTAGGCTCAAGGTTTTGAAGGGTTTTCATATGGAGAAGGCACACTCATGCTCTATTCGGCCCCAGATGGCAAAACCAGGAACAAATAAAAAGTTGTAAAGAGGCAAATTTAAGATTCATGTCAGGAAAAACTTAGTAAAAATGAGAGATGTCCAAAAGTAGACTAGTTGCCTTTAAAAGTGATGAATTTCATCTTTTTGGGAAGTCTTTGATCATGGTCTTCTGCCTGAAGTGTTTTCTTTCCTCATCTCTGCCTCCTGGCTTTCCTGGGGCTTCCAGCCCCCTTTAAGTGACATTTTTTTGGGGGGTAAGTAATTATTTTAAGGCATTAGACAAACACCCACACAAAAAATTCAAACAAGTGTGATCTGTCTCTTTCCAAATGGATATACAAACCCTAGTCAAGCCAGATTGCTGGAAACAATGTCTATATGGACACTGGTCTCTCTACTATGTGGACACTGGTCTCTCTACCCACTCAGTCCAGTCTTTCAGCTCATGGTTGTCTGTCCATCCATCCACAAAGACAGACAAACACTCTGCAGGGTATGTTACAGAGGAGATTCCTTTGGTGCATGGATTAAAGCAGATGGCTATTGAGTGTCCCTTTTAATTCTCATGTTGTGTGATTCTGTGATAGCTTTTTGCAACTTGAGATTTCATTATTTATTACCTTTAAAAATTGCAAGTTACATGTCTTCTCGGCCTTTTCTTTTTCAGGTCTTTTCATACTGTGTACCAATACACAGCAGTTACAGTCAAGTTTGTACCTTCTGGGTACTTACTATAGGAACCTGGGAGAGTATTTAAAAGCACACGTGCCCTGCTCATTCTCTTGAATACCGTTAATGTTTCTTGCTCCTGGTACTATGTTACAGGAAAAAAAAAAAGAGGGTATTTAAATGTTTGTTAACAATGATGATGGTGATGACTATGGGGGCTGAAGCAGGAATTAACAGAATTAAATAGAATAAAAGATTTACAGCTGAGAGGGGCATTAGAGGTGATCTTATCCAATTTTCTCATTTTATAGGTAAGAAAACTTAGGCCCAGAGAAATGAAATAATTGACCAAGGTCACATAAATAGTGAGTAGCAGAGGTGGGATCTGAACCCAGCCCCTTTCCCTCCCTACTCTGACTCCAAATCCAGTACTCTTTCCATCTTCCTCCCTTAGAGAGTCAAATACTACACGGTGTAAGTGATAAAAACAAATGAGCTATTTGGAAAGAGATGATATATCCATGGAAAGTTGTAAAATTGAATTACTAAGTCATTTAGCTAAGGCTGGCTCCTGCAAGGACAAGAAGGAGGAGGAAATATTAAGCAGACTGGAGAGACAATTGGTTGGGGAATACCAGAAAGTATACATTTCAAATTGGCAGCCATTGGATGAATAATTCTTAAACGAATAAAAGAGTAAGAATGGTCAATGATATAAGGAGTAGCACCTCAAATAATTAGCCCTGATGAAAACTACCTTAATAAGCAATGACATGGGAGAGTAGATGGAGCTTTCTTCAACATGAGTGGTAGAATGTGTTAATGAGATGCTCCTTAAAGACAAGCATTCCTAACCTGGATTGGCTGAAATATTTTCAAAATGTATTTTAATGTAATTGGTTTCCTTTATAACCTTACTTTATTGTATTCATTTTAAAACATTATTCTGAGATGGGAATCCAAAACTTCAAAAGCGGTCCATCACACAGAATGTCAGGACCTCCAATTCTGGGAGTTTGATTGACCATGATTGTTTAGGATTAGTCTTCCTAAAGCTCAAGCCTAGCCAAGTTATTCCCCTATGCAAAAATCTTGAGTGGCTGCCTACTGCCTCTGGAATTAAATACAAACTCTTTAGCCTAAGACTTATAGCCCTTCACAAGCTGGCTCCAACCTGCTTTTCTACATTTATTTCATGTTATTCCACTTCATGCGCTTTCTATTCTAGCCCAAATGACCTATTACTTGCCATTGCACCCACTATTTCTGTGCCTTCATACAGACTATATTCCCTGCTTGGAGTGTACTTCTTCCTCATCTCTGCCTCCTAGAATGTTTGGCTCCCTTCAAACCTCAGATCAGCAATATCAGCTCTTATGCAAAGCATTTTCAGATTGTTCCAGTTAGAGTTCTCTCTTTTCAAATTATCTTGTATTTACTTATCTGTGTACGTGATATATCTTTACAGCAAACTCCCTAAGGCTAGTGGTTGTGCCTAGCACATAACTGGTACTTAACAAATGCTTAATGAAATCACACCTAGGGGACATAAGATATTTTTTAAATAAAATATAGGAGCATTATTTGAAGGTAGATTATTCTCCTGTGCAGGAACTGAGAAATCATCAATGACTGGACAATGCCCATGTTTTTCAGAGTTAAGAAGTTAAACATTGTTTTGGTCCGAATGAATCCTGAGACAAAAGCTTGAACCAAACTGAAATATAAACCAAAACTAGAATGAAACACATCAGTTTACTGGATTCCAAATCAAACCTATATATTATAATGCAGCTAAACTATGAGCCAAAACTAAAGATTTTAACTCAGTCATCGTTTCTTAGAAGCTAAACATACAAAATAACTGCCACAAGGAAGAGGCCCAAAAAAGACCAGAAACTGTCTTTCAGGCACATAATCTTGCCTAACAGAAAGAGATGAAAGCTAAGGGCAAAAACCATTTAGAGTAGTTTTATTTGTAAAACATGCCAGAGATAGAGAAGGGAAATATTACCTCACAAAACAGTAAAAAGTAGCTGAGAATTAAAAAAAAGAAAACCTCTACAAGTCTGAAGGCAGATGGTTCTGAAAACATGTGTTTTTCAAAGAGATATGCAACGTAATGGATTTGCCAGCATTTCCAAAATGATTTGTTCTCACTGGCAGGATAGCTGAATTACTGCAAAGGGACTCTACCATGTTAGTATCAGATATACCATGTAGAGTACAGTGGAAAGAAAAACAGATTTAGAGTTGAGAGATCTGGGTTCACATTCTCTGCTACTAATTATTGGAATGACCTTGCACATGTCACTTAAACTCTTTGGGCCTCAGTTGCTTCACTTGTTAAATTACAGAATCAGAGTGGATGTTCTCTATGTCTCTTCCTGTTGATAAAATAAGGAAGAATGGCATTAAAATTTTAAAGATATTTTGATACCCCAAACGCTAAACTCTAAGCAGTATTTCTCCTCAAGCTTTCCTTCTATGTTTCTCTTCTATGCAATGACAGTAATGCCATGCTTTCATAAGCATTCCTTCTCTCTCTGTTCAGATAGTTTAAGTGCCAGAATCACTGGAGGAGGCTCATAAGGACTACTCAGCACTGACTGCTCTTATTCTTCATGTTCAGTTCTTATTCATAATATCATAGGATCACAGATCTAGAGTTAGAAGGAAATTTAGAGGCTATCTAGTACAATCTCCTCATTTTACATATGAGGAAACTGATGTCCAGAAAAGTTAAATTGCTTTACTAAGATTACACAAATAGTAAGTGAAAGCATGGGGATTTGAAACTAGTGATTCCAAGTTCAATCACTCTTTCTGCTATTCTCAGGCATCAATTTTCAAAATATATCAGAGGGGAAAATTCCATGTAAGAATAAAAAAAAAATACTATGGCATATGCTTTTTAAAAGGAGGAAGACTCAGAGCTGAGTAATTAATACTCAGATATTATTAGACTAGAATAAAGAAAAACAAGACCTGTACAAGGCTACTGATGATTCTAGGCATTTTGAAACAAAAAAAAAAAATTCTTTTGAACATCAAGATTCTCACTGCGATACATGGATATGAATAAAGAAACACCATGCTCTTAGAAGAATAAAAATTAGAGGTGACTCTCATGGCAATAGAAAGACACTTGGTAAATGTATCCTGATAAAGAGTCTAACTTGCTAATGAGAAGTAGACAAGGTCATGCCTGGTTGGTAAAAGATGGCTGGCAGTTCCACAGTATAAAAAAGAAGAGATGGATAGAGCTCTTACTTGACTAGTATTCTTGAAAGGAAAAAGGAATTTCAGGATGGCCTTGCGAGGACTAGGTAGATTCTCGATTGAAGATTTATGTACAGTTATGGAAAAGAATTGTGGAGAGTAAGAAGGTGTAGGTGGGCAGTAGTCTACAGCAATGGAGCAAATATCTATTCTGATAAGACCACAGAACCATTTAAGTTATTAAGAACCAAACCAAATGTAATAATACCTGATGAGTTAGTTTTATCAGAAATCTACTTTCTGCGTTTTCTGAAGTTATTAACCTGGAAAAAGACACTAAATTTTTTATTCCAAAATTTTCTTATTAAAAATTTATATGCCACTTAATTGTTTATTTTTAGGGCCCTGGACCTCAACTTTATACCTTAATCAGAGAAATTTTGCAAAGGGATAGCCAAAAATCTACAAACACATAAATTTGTAAACGTTACTTTGCTCAGTAAATACACCAAGAATAATATGATTTTTGAGATGCAATAAAGCATGAAGTAGAGACAGGCCTTAATGGCACTTCTGCAATGACAGTAAAGAAATTTTTGGAGAAAGACAGGAGGACTTAATATAAGAATTAGATTTCTTAACAAATAATTTCTACAATGTAGTGCAAATATTTTAAAAGACTTGGAACATTAGTACAGTAATGGAATCTCATCTATTGTTGTATGCGACACAGTAGACTCCAAATTCTAAAGAGTCTATTACGTTTCAAAAACTTAATTTTTGGTATTAAAAAAAAAAGACACCAAATTAATTATTAAATTCACTACTAAATTATCAATAGTCTGAAGGAAATGATTTAAGTCAGAGATAATTGTCTTCTTGTGACCAGCTGTTTCAAATTTGGAAATTAAGTAATTCAGACACTGTTTTTGCAAAGGTTGCATGATTTAATAAATTCCCATATGCCCCAACATGTGCCAGAACTACTAGGTTATCTGAAATCCAGCTGCTGTTATTACAATAGCTGCCAACTTTCAAACAACTGAAGAGAATAATGAATCAGCTTCAAGTTGGTTCATATGTAAACCTGCAATGCTCCTAGCAAAAACATGGGCCAATTTAAACTGTAAAAGAAAATTAATTAAAAAGATTTCATTTCCCCTGTTTGAGAAACATTAAACTCTATCATAAATATTGCTGAGATTTTCAGTTTTAAAACCTGCAGCTTCAGGTAAGCAAACACTTTCATTCTGGATTTCAGTTGTAAATGTTGTGGGTGGACTTAAAACATTGGATCCTTGGAGGAAATTGATTGAGACACTGGCTCCTTAAATTTCTGATGCAAAATTTTAGATACCAGAAACACACTGCTAGGACAAAAAAATGAGATTTATTTTTAAATGATTTAACCAAACAGAATGCTTTACACTTTACATGACAGCGGAGCTGAGGAGTGGTGAAAAGGAATAGTTCTGATCAAAACACAGCAACAGTAAAGACTAAAGAAAGAGAAGAGAAAAGCAAAGGAAATGCCATTGTAATTAAAGAACAATTTAATAAAGTTTAGCTATTCCTCCATAATAACAAATTATGAAGCCTCCTTCATTTTGGCCCTGGTGTACATGGGAAAATAGGGCACCACCAGCAAGCACTTTCTATGTGATTAATTAAAAGTGTAACCCAATTCAATTAGCCAAATTTAGTGCTAAAAAGCTATGCATTGATTGTTGTAATCTTCCCAAAACCATAGGTCAGTTTACATAAATAGGGGAACCACAAAGCTTTGGAGATTGCAAAACGAGCACTTTGAGGAATTAATCCACTTGACCAAAACCTGTTTCTTCCAAACAGGAAGAAAAACATCTAATGTTTGGAAAGTGGTGTATATGCCACAGAAAAATAAGGAGGATAAATTTCAGTAGCAAATATTCTCCTTAAGATTTTTTCAGTGCATAATCTCTTTCCATCTTAATTGAAAACGATCTGAGGAAAAAGACTGCCTCGGAAGATAATAAGCTCCCTTTCACTAGGAGGTATTTTTGTTGAGCCTGTAGGAACAAGTATCAGGATGTTGTTGAGAGGATTTCTCAATAAGTGGAGGCTGAACTAGCTCAACCTTAAGGGTCTGATATTGCTAAGTCCTGTGATAGTGTGATAAACATGACTTAGAAGAATGATAGAAGATCAGCTATGTCTTCTACCTTGTCTATAATTTATCATTTTGTTATCTTCTGTTGATACTTAATTTTCAAATATGCCCCTCTTCCTCCCCCTATTCAAAGATAGCTTAATGATGCTGATGAAGCTGTTAAGATGTGACAGACAAAACAGGTAGATTCATCACAAATACTATGAGGCTGAATTTTGTCTTAGTCCATCTGCTTAGTTAAGAATCAACAATGTCATATCTTAAAGAAATGAGTCAACTTTACCCTAAAGTGAAAGGAAGGAAAAGACATTGATTCCTGAATTTCCCTTTATTCCCACAAAGAACTGTTTGAGAAGTGTTCTGGGCTGCTTTAGATAACCAAAAGCATGTCTACACTCGGCAAGAATTGTGAAAGACTCATGAAGTGTATGCATTACTTGCTATTGCTTCAACAGGTAAGAATCAAGAGACTTCACAGGTGCAGTACTTTATTTGCACTTTTGAAACATTCCATTTATCAGTGCCAGTGCTTGCAGGAGGATTGTTTTATGCCAGACAGGCTAGTTACCCTGAGATGGTATAAATACAAGGAAAAGAAGAAGATAATAAAAAAGAAAAAAATCAATTGTAGACACCTACAATTAAAAAAGCAAACAAGCTTCTCTTCTTGACTAACATTTAAATCGTTGCTATTAGTCTGAAAATACCAAGGAAGCATTATTACCCTGTTTTCCACATTTGTGAACTTTATAAATATAACCATGTTATTTTCAGTGGAAATTATGAATTTCTGCTGAAACATTTTTTTCATCTCACATGCATATTCAAACAGTTATTCGTATTTTGATTAATATAAATACTATATGGTCAGGATAATTCAGAAATGCTTAAGATCGGAATAAATTAAAAGCCAGCCTGAAGACAAAAGATTGAAGGGGTAGCGAGTCAAAATAAATGAAGGAGGAAACAGTTTTAAAAATA
This sequence comes from Pseudochirops corinnae, assembly GCA_028646515.1. Classification (NCBI taxonomy): domain Eukaryota; kingdom Metazoa; phylum Chordata; class Mammalia; order Diprotodontia; family Pseudocheiridae; genus Pseudochirops; species Pseudochirops corinnae. Next base: position 210,697,894 of record CM053587.1, read on the forward strand.
AAACATGGTCAACGAGGCTGAATGACTGGTTAATGATAGGAAAAATACTTGTTTTAGAATACTCATTAAGAAGTCACATCATAATAGTAACCGAACATGACAAAAACATACATAAATATAAATAAATTAACAGAAACAGGTAAAAGTAAGTTTGGACAGCTACATGACTCCAGGGAGCAAGCACTGGGCCTGGAATTGGGAAGACTTGAGTTCAAGTTTGACCTCAGACACTTAATAGCTAGCTGTGTGACCACGGGCAAGTCACTTAACTTCTGTTTGCTTTAATCCACTGGAAAGAAGAAATGTATCTTTTCCAAGAAAATCACTCCAGTATCTTTACCAAGAAAAACTTATGGACAGTATTGGTATGGTGTGGTCCAGGGGATCATAGAGAGGTGAAAGCAACTAAACAACAACAAAGAAGTTCAACTGTTGCTAAGAAAATATGAGGAGAGGAGGGGGAGTGGAAGAATTTTTAAAAAGTGTCAAAGTCCTAGGTTTCAAAATATCTAAATGCTATTACATATCAACAAATAGAGAATGCTACACCAGGCTTGAAGTGATGCTGGAATGACCTTAGTAACTCACTTTTGTTCCTTAATTTCTAGAAAGCAGGACTCAATATTTTATGATGATGATCTCTGAAGAGTAATCAAGTGTCAAGTGTCAGTGAAGATTTCTAAGGAAGCCAAATGTGCTTTTGTGTCTTAGTATAAATATCAATTAACTTTGATCAATAGTAATTTTGCTTTGATAAAACAGAAATCTGTAACTGTCATGTAAATCACAATTTTTAAAGAAAACTCTATGAATGAATGTATAGAAGCAATTTTTAATAATGGACAAAAAATACTCCTCTCTAAAATTTATCCATTGCCAAGGTCATGATCCGGCCCCTCTACTGGTCAAAGTTAAGCATAAAATGTCCAAAAAGGCACTTTAAAGGAGATTAGGTAAAATGAAACGAACTTGGTTTAGATCTAACAGGTCAGGCATGAAAAAAAAAATCACAATTCTTATTGTTGTAAGGAAGATTATCAATTTTGTATAAATTAAAGTGTTCATGAAGAGTTGCATACTGGTTTAAGCTAAGGAGAAAGAAGAAACCACATCAAGGGCATATTTCTTAGAAAACACAGAGGTTTTGAAAGTTTCGAAAGGTTTTCACATTTTCTTTTGTTCTTTTAATTATAGTGTTGCAAGTAACTCCATTTCTATCACATATTCTTGACTGAAAAAAATGAAATTATTATTTTCACGAATACTTACTTTTCTTTCAGAAAATCCACCACTTGTTTGAAGTCTGCTACACAGTATTCTCTTTTCATTTCCATTAACACACTGTCAGAGGCAGATTGTACTGGAATATGCAGAAAAGCATAGACTCTTGGATGATTGAGGATTTTTGCCATTTCCTAAAAATTTGGAAGAAAACATGAATTTTTAAAAATGACAAATCAAGGAACATACATACACATCAAAACTAATCCTCCAAATGTTTACAAAATACACATATTCTCAAAGAAAGTACTTGAGAGTTTTTAAAGTTTCTGCTAATTCATATTATTTTTTCATAGAATCAAAGAATCTCTTAGTTACAAAACACCTCACAGGTCATCTAGTACTGCTAGTGCCTGAAGAAGAATCCCCTGTACAGCCTGCATCCTGGACAAGGACTTTGCCTTGAACTCATCTAGTGAAAAGGAAAGCCATAACTTCTCATGTTAACCAATTTTACTTTTAGATAACTATATTTGAGAATTGTTGGGTATTTTAAAAATATATATATTTATTTCATTAAGTATTTCCTAATAATATTTTTGAAAAAATTTGAAGATTTAAAAAAAAATTTGAGTTCCAAATTCTCTCTCCCCCTTCACCCTCCCCCGCCACTTGAGAAGGCAAGTAATAAGATGGCAACTATACATATGAAGTCATGCAAAACATATTTCCATATTGTCTTTCAGTAGCTCAGTCATGTCTGAATCTTTGTGACCCTATGGATCGTAATGTGTCACTACTATCCATGGGGTTTTCTTGGAAAGGATACTGGTGTGGTTTTCCACTTCCTTCTCCAGTGGATTAAGACAAACAAAGATTAAATGACTTGCCCAGAGTCACAAAGTTGGGAAGTATCTGATGCTGGATTTGAATTCAGGTTCCATATTATCCATTTTGTAAAAGAAGACTGATTCAAAAAAAAAAAGTAAGATCAATCTGCACTCTCTCTAGTAGTGGACAGAATTTTTCATCACAGGTCCCTTGGAACTGTTTTGGATCACTGTCTTGATCAGAGTAGCTAAGTCTTTCACAGCTGATCATCATTACATTATTTCTGTTACTACATATAACTGGTTCTGCTCACATCACTTTGCATCAATTCACATAAGTCTTCCCAGGTTTTGCTGAAACCGTCCTGCTCATCATTTCTTATAGCCCAACAAGTATTCCATCGCAATCACATACCACAACCTGTTCAGCCATTCTCCAAATGATGGGTATTCCTGCAAGTTCCAATTCTTTGCCACCACAAAAACAGTTGCTGTAAGTAGTTTGTTTGTTTTTTTTAACAAATAGATACTTTTCCCTTTTCTTTCATCTCTTTGGGATATAGACCTAAAAGTGGTATTACTGAATCAAAGGTATGCAGTTTTATTTCCTTTTGGGCATAATTCCAAATTGTTTTCCAGAATGGTTGGGCCAAGTGTTACATATTGTATGTACCTTTAAGAAATTCTTGGAAGGTTCCTAACTAAAAAGCAAATACCCCATGTATATCAATAGAAAAAGCGAGTGTTTGGAAATTTCTAATTATATCTGGTCTTAGCTAAAGCCAAAAATCAACACTCCCCTCCCCCAGCATTATCTGAAGTCTTATTATATTAAGTGACATAAATGTGAAATATCAGAGATGTCTGAGATATGAAAAGAGCTTAGAAGCAAGTCTGCTGGATAAACTAATGTTTTTAGATTGCCTCAAGAAAGAAAACAATAAAAGCCCTGAAGATTCAATGACATTGGCTTTTATTAATAGAAGTAAACACCGAGAATCACAATTCATTGTATACATAGATGTCCCAATTTGGGGGTGAGTGAGACAGTTTTCCTTTTGTTTGTGAACAAGTTTACAAACATCCAAAACACGTCTTGCAGACTGAATCTTTTCTGAATAATATAATCAATGATGGAATCAACATTTATTGAGGTACTTCTAATACAGGCAAAGAAGTTGGACATTAAAGCCTACTAATTCACAAGTGATCAATGAAGATCTCTCCTAACTTTAAGAAAATGGATATTTATACATGTATAAAAACCCTTAAATATTTACATTTACAAACAAAATAGGTTAAAAGGAAGTGCTATAAAATGAAGCAAGTTAGGACAGTAGTCTGTGGAAAGTTGTCAAGGAACGCTCTCGGTGAGGTCCCAAAGTTTATGGAGGGGGATAAGAGAAGTTGGTGCCGATGAAGACAAGCAAAGGGAAGGTGAGACAACTGTTAAGGAGTAGACATTAAATTGATGAACTTATTGCCTCCCAAGCTGAAGGCAGTCCTGATCATCAATTTCAAGGTACAGGAGCATCATGGCCAACAGTTGCAATAAAACATATTAAGAAAGAAATTCTGTTCTTAAAGTATTTTGCATATGTAAAGACATCTGTAGTATTTAAAATATTATATATATATTTTTTTTTACCATATATTATCTGCTTTGTTTGTTGACATTATGTCCTTGCAAAAAACCTTTTAAAGATCTTATTGCATTAAATAGTAAATGCAACAGAATAATTTCAAGAGTTTGTACAGGGGTTTTCTACATATGAATTATTTCCACTGCCACCCATTAAGTGACTGATCTTTTGGACAGTCTTATTTACAACAGTATTAATTTTAAAAGACAGATATGTATGAAAGGGAAAGGAAAAGTAGTAAATTTTGTGGCCAACTTACAACAGTTCTTTATAAAAACATCTAAAAGGAAGAGAAATTTTAAAACTTCCAGATAAAAATAAACATTTAGATAATTCCTGGACAATTATGTTGTCCATTATTGAGAATAAATAATGCCTGCGTGTTTTGTTATAGACAAGTCCAATATTGCAAAATTTGTTATTATAAAGTTTACAAACTAGAGAACAGATTTAAAACTTATTGCACTTGCTGAATTCTACTTTATAGAATTCAGTTATTTTAGCTAGGTTATTATCACTATTGTACTTACTGTTTTATATATATACATATATATCTGTTCTTGTTTTATATGTGTATGCTACATATAATAAACATGTGTATATGTATGTGTGTATCTGTACAAACACACACACACACACACATACATGTTCTCTGCCTGCCATGTTTTTGTCTCCTCCCTGACTAGACTAGTATTTTCATTTCCGTAGCTTCACCAAGTGCTGTGAAAATAGTTCTATGAGGGGAAATAATAATGGCTGACATTTCTATGGCATTTCAGGGAGACAGCCATTCTGACACAGACCCCCAGTTTCATTTCTGGGCAATTACCTCTTGAGATACTGACTTATCACCTGAATAGCATGTCTGGGAGACCCAAGCATAACAGTATAATTCATTCTTACTTCTTTTAAAGACATTATAAACTAATGAGCCAAGGGTCATGAGAAGCAACTCAGTGTTTTTCTTTGAAGCATCCCAGATAGGTAACTGCTACTACGCTAGAGGAAAATCTGCCTTGTAAAATTATTTAAGGATACAAATGACCATTATTACCAAATATAAGACTAGCAATACACATCTAGAAGTTTTTCATTTGGCTATTAAATACAGCATATACTTAAATTAATGATTTGGTTACTTTTGGTTTCATATTATACAAACCTGCCATTCGACAGGTTTGGTTGTAGCAAACAGTATAGCAACAAATTAACTTGATATATTACATATTTCAGACATGAATAAGCTCAAGAATGGATGCATCCTATAAGGGAAAGAAGGAAAGAAGGGGAAAAGTATTTATTAAATGCATCACTATATACCAGGGACCATGCTAAGAACTTTACACATATTCTCATCTGGTCCTTATTAAAAATCATGGGAGGCAGTATCTCCATTTTACAGTTGAAGAAACTGATGCAGATAGAGGTTAAGTAACTTACCCAGGGTCACAGAGCTAATAAGTTTCTGGGGCTGGATTTGAACTCAGGTCTTCCTGAGATCCAATGTGCCATCTAGCTACTTCTGGATAGGAAAGAAAGCTCAAAGATATTACTTCTTTTGAAAAAAACTTCAAAAACTCAACTCACCCTTGAGCTTCCCTGACCTCCTTTTTCCTACCCAGCACATGGTACACAATCAGATACAGGCAATTACCAACTTATGAATGGATTTTGTACCAAAAGTTGGCTTATAACTTAATGTATCAAATACATTTTCCAAGTCCTATTGATTCTATCTCAGCAATAGCTCTAGTATCCTTCCTTTTCCTACTAAGCCCCCTTTAATTTTACAGCACTAGAGACAGTGTGGTAATATAGCAGTTAGTTAGAATGCTTCACTTGGAGTCTGGTAGCCCTGGGTTAAAATCCTGCCTCAGGCACTTAGTTGTGTGACCCTTAGGCCACTTAATCTCTGTCTGCCTCAGTTTCCTCATCTATAAATTGAGAGAGCTGACTTGATGGCCTCTATGGTCCCTTCTAGTTCTAAACAAATGAAATTCTTATCACCATTCTCTTAGCTACTGCCCTCTTATGCTTTACTGTCACATCATAATGGCATCCTAACTTTTTTTCCTAATCTCCTTCTGCAGCTATGACAAAATATCTTCAAGATCTAAAGTACAAATAAGCTAATGCTGGTATTACAGAAACGTAAGAAAATACTACATGAAGAATCTTTTTTTTGATTCTTATTCTTTTTATCTTTTGTCCCAGACATGCAATTTCATTGGCATAAGGACTGCTACAGGTCTGGGGTCATGCCATCAGAAGTTGTTGGAGGCTTCCTGCCTCTGAAGCCTGCTAATTCACTCTTCCAAACTGCCCCTCACACTATAGAACAGATACTGTGAACAAATGAATCTCATTTGCATACAATTTAGAATCAGCATTGATAAACAGTTTTCATTCTAAAATACAAAAATTCACTTCTAGGGCAAAGACCTAACATGGAAGATATTTTCAGTAGATCAGTAGTAAAACAAGTCAACTAACTATCCAAATTCATTAGTTTTCAGAAAAAGTACAAAAAGTTTTTAATTCATACCATCACCAATTTCATCCTTGCTTCAAAAATCAACAACCAGCATTTACCATATGGCAATATTGAATTAAGAAAGGAATCTTTGGGCATTCATTTCTGGTTTGAAAGCATTACAATATTTTGTGTTTTAATTACTTATATTTCTTTTTAAAAGATTTTAGTGACTTTTTATTTTGATAGCTCCTTTCCTTGTGCAGGCAAGGGAGAAAAACAAAGAATTTATGAGTAAAGAAAACAAATTGTTGGTAAAACCTGTGGTTATTGTATCAGGCTAGAAATCAGATATCCGAGTTCCAATAAGTGTTTAGTCACAAAGTATGTGACATTAGTTATATCACTGACACATCTTTTTTTTATAATCACCTTATGATTTCATTTGTTACCTTATGGTTGATTTTTCTGAAGGTTAAGTCCATAAAATACCACAAGAAAGACTAAGTAACTAGCCATGTCAGTGAAATATCAGCAAAACCATTACTGGATTAAACTGACCACTTAACTCAGTCAAATCAATAGCCCTATTAAGACACTAATAATTAAGGAATAAAATAGAAATAGAGTATTAAGATGGATAATTAGAAATAATTACTTCTCAGTTTTCTGTAGCCTAATTATATGATTTAAAGGTTATCAGAAAAAAATCTTAGTTTCCTATTTGATGGAGTGTAAAGTCACAAAAAGAACACTGTATTATGCTAATTACAGTATTAGCCCTACTGTACTGTATCTTGTCCAGCGGCATCTCTAATAAATGTGTTTAGAACTAGGTTTAGATTTAGATTCTAGAAAGGACATAAAAGGGAGAGTGGCCAGAGAAAGGGGATGTTAATGATGATGCTTAATATTAACAATACTGACAATTGTCAATATTTATATTTATTAAAAGTTTATGAAGGATTTTATTATAGCTATTAGATATATTTTACCAATGAAAGGCATCTAGGCAGAATAGTGGAATCAACAAGCCCGGAGGACTCATCCTGAATCTAGTTATGCAACCTTGGGTAAATCACTTAACCTGTCTCATCCCAAGTTTTCTCATCTATAAAAAAGGGCCAGTAACAGCATCTACATCCAATGAGGACACAATGAAACAATATACACAAAGTGCTTGGCAAACCTTAAGGTACCGTATAAAATTATCCACTACTAATGAAGAAACGAAGTCTAGTGAAAGGCCTCAAAACCAAGCAACTTGAAGAAACAGGCTATATTTATTTTAGAGAAGTGAGGACGTGGGTGGGGCATGATGGCTGTCATCAAATATTTGATGAGTTGATATATGGAAGACGAATTAGACTTCTTTTGCCTCAAAGGTTCCAAAGATTTGGAGCAATTGGTAGAAGTTTAAAAGAAGCAAATTGAGATCTGATATAAGGAAAAACTTGAAATTTAGTTCAATACAAAAGTAGAGCAGGCTGTCTTGGAAGGTTGGACCATTCAACTTTGAGCTTCTGTGATTCTGCTGTGGGTCCTAATTTCTTCATCTGTAAAATCAGGGATTTGCCATAGATGATTTCAAGGTCCTGTAATTCTTCAAACATTCAGATATTTTCCCATTTGGTTTCTCTTTCTGTTAAATAAGCACAACCATGATTGGTGCAGAGCCAAGGTGGGACAATAAAGGAAGCAGCCTAGCTCATTTACCATCCTCTTCCATACTGCTTTAAAATAACACTGCAGATTGAATTCTGGAGCAACAAAGTCAACAAAAGGTTGAGGTTGAGGTATTTTTCCAGCCCAAGACAACTTAGGAGGTCAGAAGGAGCAGTCTATGAAAACAGGGATGGCACTGGCTTGAAGCCTGTATTGCAGCATCACCAGCTACAGGTCTTGGAGGTAGCAACATCAGTGACAAAATCAGGAGATCTCAAGCCAGAAGTGGTAAGGAGATCCGGCAATTGGTCAAGAAAAGATTACAGGGGAAGATGGTGGAGTAAGCAGTAAATTGCTGTAACTCTCCCACATTCAACTCTAAAAAACCATAAAATAGTACTCCCAAACAAATCCCAGAACAGTAGAATCAGCAAAAAACAGGGTGAAACAATCTTTTTTGCTCAAGAAACTTGGAAGAACAGCAGAAAAGGTTACATAGATAAACAGGGAGCGTAGTCCAGGACAGGAAACACCCTAGTAAGCCAGCAGCAAGCCCCACCTCATCAAACTAGTGGGAGGTCCTGAGCCTCAGTGCAGCAGAGCAGGTAAATGGCAACACAAAGCTCCCTGATGCCTCAGTGTAGCCAGGGGTAACAGACAGACTCCAGCCCCAAGAACCATCTCATGCTTCAGCATAGCCCTGAGGGAGGCACACGTAAGACACTAGCACCAGTACCCTGGCTCAGCAACAAGTAAGCTGCAAGACCCCTAGGGCCTCCAATAGCACCAGCCACCCCTACTCTATCCCCTCTGCACAACAGCAGACATAAGGGTACCCTGTAGGCCTCAAGATCACATCAGTACAGCATCAGCTAAAAAGCCAGGACCTGCAGCCCCTGGCACCAGAAACCTGAGACAATGCCCCTTCCACTTGGGAGCAGAGCTCAAATTTAAAAGAAAGGAAAAAGCCAAAAAAAAAAAGCAAACAACAATGACAACAACAACCAATCTGACGACAGAAAGCTATTATGGTGACCAGGAAGATCGAGGCACAAAGTCAGAAGTGGACAATAATTGCAAACACCTATGGGCAAAGGCCCCCCAAAATGAGAAGTGCTCTCAAGCCCAGAAAGAACTCATGGAAGAGCTCAAAAAGGAGCTTAAAAATCAAAAAAGAGAGGTGGAAGAAAAATTGGGAAAAGAAATAAGAATCATGTAAGAGAATTATGCAAGAAGGGTCAACAGCTTAGAAAAAGAAAACAACTGCTTAAAAACTACAATTAGCCAAATGGAAAAGAAAGTACAAAAGACAAATGAGAGAAAACAAATTAAAGTTACAATTGGGCAAGCAGAAGCTAATGACTCTATAAGACATCAAGAATCAATCAAAATTCAAAAGAATGAAAAAATAGGAAAACATAAAATACCTCATTGGAAAAACAATTGACCTAGAAAAGAGATCCAGGGGAGAATATGTCGGAATCATTGGACTACCCGAAAGTCATAATTAAAAAGAAGCTCTGGACAGCATCTTTCAAGAAATTATCAAGGAAAACTTCCCTGATATCCTGGAACCCAAGGGCAAAAGAGGCATTGAAAGAACCACTGATCACCTCAGAAAAGAGGTCTCAAAATAAAAGCTCAAAGAAACATTATAATCAAATTCCAGAACTATCACATCAAGGAAAAATAATGGAAAATGGCCAGAAGGAAATATTCAAAAATTGGTGAGCCATTATCTTTTTTTTTTTTTTTTACACACAACTGAGCAGCTACAACATTAAAGGACTGGAGGTCATGCAAAACGATGTTCTGGAAAGTCCTTTGAGCAAGGACTACAACCAAGAATCACCTACCCAGTGAAATTAAAAACAATACTGGAAGGTAAAAAACAACAACAAAAAACCCACAAAAAACCTATTTAGCTAATAAATAAAACTAGGAGCTGGTATTATGAAAAAATAAATTGGTAAGATATATAAGCCAATGGTTAATTTGACTAAAAAAGGAAAGATTATCAAATATCCTATATCAGAAATGAAAATTAAAATGGTGAAATCATCACCAATGAACAAAAAAAATAACAATGTACTAGGGCACAGAGATATTGAAAACAAATATAAAGGAGAAATAGTCATCTTTTACAGATCATTATGCAATAAAAATAGTAACTGGTGAATCACAAACAAAAGTTGTAGACCCGAATGACAACTTAACAATTAAATCATAAATAATGAGTGTGTCAAAGAACAAATCATAGAAATGGTTAATAACTATGTAAAATAAACTGATAATTATGAAAAAAACAAAAATATTAGTGGGATGCCGCTAAAATAGTCCCCAATGGGAAAATTAAATCCATAAAAACATATATTAGCAAAAAAGGAAAAAGAGGATTAGTGAACAGAATATGAATTTTAAAAATATTAGAAACCCAACAAGGAAAGAAATCTAAAATGAACACAAAAGGGGAGATATTAAAAGTTAGAGGGGAAATAAATTGGAAACAAGAAACACTATAGTAATGATAATTAA
>CM053587.1:210708760-210727618 GCA_028646515.1 Pseudochirops corinnae
ATCTTGGCTCCACCCCCGGGCATTCTTTTTTCAAGTACACAATGGTTCCTATGGACTCGATGGCTTCTATGTTCCCTTCTGGCTCTGAAATTTTATGATTCTATCTAATACCTTCCTTAACAAGCTGGATGTGAAAATTACCCCTTACATATTATTAAGCATTTACAAATAAACAAGATTAAATATAAAACATGATATAATAAAGAGTCTCCATTCAAAGCTTTAAGATTAAAATATACATAAAGGTAACATGTAACATTAGTCAAGCAATTGAAGAGGGTCTAAATCAGCAGCTCTCAACCTGTGAGTCGCGACCCCTTTGGGGGTCGAATGAAAACATATATTTCTGATGGTCTTAGGAACCAAGACACTGCTACTCTATCCATCTCCAGGCGGATCCACCTACATGTAGATAGGCCCACATATGAGTATTAAAGGATTGCGGCATTAGGAAGGTTTAGAACCACTGGTCTAAATCTTGTATAAGGAACTTTCCTTATGGTATTGGGAGAAGCAGTATTAAGATTTTTTTTAAAAAGATGGTCTTGAAAATTTTTTGTTCATAAAATTAAAAACTCTTCATTCAAGGAGATATTTGGATATCATCAAGAGAAATACAAACACAACTCCAATTTTATCATTTCTTGCTTTTCTAAAACCTAATGCATCAACCAATGCATTGTAAAATAATGTTTGAATTTATCGTAACACTGTACTGCTTAATATATTTTCAAACTCTGCAGTCTCACGATTCACTACAAAAGTATATTATATTCATCACTTAGTAATAAAATAATTACCTAGAAGCCCAAAGAGTATGAAACCCTAGTAATATGTCAATATAGTTCAACTTGCAGCATCTACATGTCCAAACTTAACATGTTTCCTGTTTATATTTTCACAAAGGGCTTTGCATTAGTAGATATACTTGTGTTTTTGTCAGTAAGAAAAAATACATAATATATAGCTTGTTTTTTTTTCTCATATGTATGTAATAAAGAGACCAAATTTTGAAACCCTATGACTGTGAAATGAAACTCATGTCTTTAATCATGACAGAAACAGCTGATCTCCCCCCAACCCTTTCCCTCTGGTATCTACTAATAACTGAATGAAAAACATTAACCACATGGAAAACAGAGAATAATTATAGTATTGAAGGTCTACAGACCAGCCGAGTCTGTTTCAAGTTAACTTCACACACAAAAAAAGAAAAAAGGCCAAATATCCCTTCCAGAGATGAACCTTTGCAACATTACATGTGGAACATAGTATGAGACTGGTGATGGAGCAGCTGTATAACCACAGCTGCAATATATAACAAAGATTCAAACAGAAACAGTTTTTCAGGTCAATATATTTTGTCTCAAGAGCCAGTGTGATGTGGTGGTGTATTAAGGATAAAGAAGTGGCCTTGGGATCAGGAAGCCCTGGGGGCCAGGCCTACCTAGCACACATCTTAACATTGTGGCCCTGGGCAAATGACAACTCATCTATGACTCAAGCAAATTTCCAAAACTATAAGTTGCAGAACAAGTCCTGATCTATACTGGTAGAGAGAGTTTCCGCACTAGGAGTTTTCTACTTCAATGAAGTAGCAGGTGCAGTATAAAAAGTATTTTGCTTCAACAATTACAACTTTCAAACTTCTCATGGCTGAGCAGATGATCAGTAGGAGTATTACTCCTAAATTTTAGATCCAATTCCATATTTTTGTGATTGCAACTCAATTCACTTTCCTTGGCTTTGAGGAAAGCACAGATGGGATAATAGCTTTAGAGCTGGAAAAGAACTCAAAGGTAAGATAACCCAACTTTCTCATTTTATCTGAAAAGTAACTGAAGAACAACAAAACGAAGTGAGTTGTGAAAGATCACAAAGATTGTAGCTGACAAAGTGAGGATGTGAACCTAGTGCATTTGACTCCCATCTTGGCATTCACTGAAACACGTTGCCCCCTTTATCTTCATCATCCAATGGAATAAGCTCTACTTAAGCCATTCACAGAAATTCAAAACAGGACTTTTAGAGATAATATAGTTGAACTTCCTTTGATATATGGACAGACTGAGTGGCAACAGTTTGGGACAGCAGTAAGGGTGTTGAACCTGATTCAGGAAAACATGGGTTAAAATCCTGCCTCTAAAACATACTAGCTGTGTAACTCGCTTAACCAAGTTTGTGGAAGTAGATGTCAAACAGTGAATATAATGTCAGCTAACAGCTAATAATGGTGATCATTTATTTGGTGCTTTAAGGAAAGTGTGATACATATATTATCTCATCTGATCCTTATAATACCCTGTGAGATAGGTGCAAATATTATCTCCATTTCACAAATGAGGAAATTGAGGTTGAGGTTAAGTGACTTGCCTACAGTCACACAGCTAATGTCTAAGGTAAGATTCAAACTCAGGTCTTCTTGACTTCAAGTCTGGGCAGCACTCTTGCTACTACATTACCTAGCTGCCTCTAGCATGTCAAGCTTTTTTTTGAAGGGGATGGTGGTGAGGGATGCTTTGATTAGTTTTGATGAACTGGATTTTTTGTTTGTTTGTTTAAAAAAAATTCTCTGAAGCATTGTCTCTCTAGAAAGGGAGATAAGAGAAAAATACTGGTAATATAAAAACAGAAGATAACAATAGTGATATATTTTTTAAAATGTCACAGCCATAGTATTCTTATGTATAAAATGGGTAAAATACTTCTGGTATCTACCTCAGAGTTGTTGTTCAAATGAATTAAGTAAAGTGCTTTGCACTCAGAAAGTGTTAAATAAATTCCAATTACTATTATTACTACTTAAAATCACATAATTAATTAATGAGAGAGCTAGAACCAAACTTGAGGTGTCCTGACTTTTCTCATTCTCTCTGACTTTTCTTCCAGTTTAAAAATGTAAATTATTTCACTTATTTGATAAAAGTTGTTCTAATAATTATAGCTGGTGTTTTTTTAGGGAATAGTTTATACATTTCTTTAAAATTAAAAAAAAAAAACCAATTATTTGGAAGACCACTAATCTGAAGAAACATATTTGGCGTGTTTTTTTTTTTTAAATCTTCTTAAAAGAACACTGCTTGTTTCTATACCCATCATTTGAACAGATGTTAGACTTGGTCATGTAATGAAGTAAGAGACTCTGTCGATACATTCCCTTCAGAAATATGTCTAATGAGCACCAATAGCAGAATCTGGATAAAAATCAAGCGGCTATGATCCATTTTTCCTTTTAGATCAATTGTTGTTCAAGGGTAGACATGACTCATTTTTTCTAACGCAGGCTTCAGAATATACATGTGAACAGCTTTTTCCCCTTGTTACATCTATTATCATTTAAATATTACATCTGCTACTGATGAGAATTAACTGTATATCATCTGGTAATGTATGATGTGTTAGAAAATTCCTATGCATGGCTTTATTTCCTCTTATATCATAGAATGAAAAGCAAAAGTATAATTAAGTATATTTTCTGACATAGAAACACTAGGGAGCGAAGCAAATCATCATTTAATAAAATTAAGGGCCTTGTTAAACAACTCTATGTTGGCTCTCCCTATTGCCCTTACCACTCTCTACACTGTATTGTCTATATACATGCCATATTTTCCCTGTTTTTGAGAGAAGGGGCTGCGCCATTTATCACTTTAATCTCCAGGGCCTGTCCACAATGCCTTGAACATATTAAGAGTTTAATAAAAAGATCGCTGAATTGAACTATTTCTACTCCTCAGATGCTCATGGAAAACTAGCCAGTTACCTATGTATTACTCCCTACTTTAGAATATTGCTTTTCTCCTTGCCTCAGCAATCTCACTAGTGGGCATATAAACCAGGAAGTTAAAAAAAGAACAAGCTTAAACTAAATTTCCAATATCTAAAAAAGTATTCATAGCAGGACCCTGGCATAAATTATGAATAATACACTCACAGGAGCAAACACCAGAAACAAAACAGGTGCTGACAACTTGGGAAATGACTGGATTTTTATGTAATATGAATGAAATGGAATGTTACTATCCAGTAAAAAATAATAAAAATGAGGAATTTAGGAAAATACAAGAAGATCTGCATGGACTGACAGAAAATAAAATAAGGAAAACCAATACAACAATAAAAAACAGTATGATAACAACAATGTAAATGGACAGATTATTGAAATGAAGTTAAACTTTGTGTGATAGAAAAGTCAATCAGATTCCTGAGATAGAAGTAATAAAAGATATTTTCTTCTCTCATCGCAAAGAGGCAGGAAAATACCAGACACAGTGTGGCAAATTTATGGAGGAATACGGACAAGGGTCACATAGGATCAGCAGTAACAAATGGGTTAAGATCAGCATTACTAGGCACCTAGTTGGCACAATAGAGTACTGGGCCTAGTCAGGAAGACCTGAGTTCAAATCTAACCTCAGATATTCACTTGCTATGTGGACTTAGGTAAATCATTTAATCTGTTTGCTTTAGTTTCTTCAACTTTAAAATGGAGATATTAAAAGCACCTACCTCCCAGGATTGTGTGAGGATAAAATGAGTCATCTGTAGGGTTCTTAGCAGAGTGTGTGGCACATAGTAGGTGCCATAAATGCTATGGTTGTTGTTGTTGTTATTACTACTGTTGTTGTTAGTGAGCGTTTACAAATGAATGAGATGACACATCTGTTTCAGTTTCTTATGGGATCATATGAAAAAAGATTTAAAGCTGGAAAGAACTCCAGAAGCCAGTAGTCTAAGCTCATCTTCCAGAATGAGAAAACTAAGGAGGTGAAAGTCACAAAGGGAGCAAGGATCAGAGGTAGGATCAGACTCTGGAGTTAGTATGACCTGCACTGCACCACCTACATTACCTTACACAATTCTCACAATGACAGTTAAGCAAGGAAGGTATGATGATCCTACATTTAACAAGTGAGGAAAGTGCGGGGTGAGAAGTCAATCTATCTCCACAATATATAATCTGTCTCATCTGTCCCAATTCAACATAACTGATGATCTTAGT
Source organism: Pseudochirops corinnae (assembly GCA_028646515.1). Taxonomy (NCBI): domain Eukaryota; kingdom Metazoa; phylum Chordata; class Mammalia; order Diprotodontia; family Pseudocheiridae; genus Pseudochirops; species Pseudochirops corinnae. The sequence continues at coordinate 210,713,763 of CM053587.1, forward strand.
TCTGAAAAGATCACAAAAAGAAATCATCAAACAAGAATCAGACGTTTGTACAGGTCCAAGTCTTAAGAATGTCTCAAAAAAAACTGGGTCACGATCAATTTTCATTTTGATGGGCACTTAACTTTTATGGATGACCAGTCAATAATAGAATGATTAAAGACTGAAGAAAATAGATTGTAGAGAACAATAAAATATTCTATGAGGGAAAATGACATGGATTTAAAATTTTTAAAAGGAATTACAAAGCTAGAATTATTCTTATGGTGCTCAAAACAATGTATTCTTGATTTCAAAATGGGTTGAATTTAACTCAGTATTTATTAAGCATCTGCTACGTGCCTGGCCCTAAGCTGAGTTAGTGGGGTGGGGGGTAAAACACAACAACAAAAACAAAACAAGCTCCCAACCTTCATGGAGCTGACATCACAGCAGGAGGGTGGTGGTGGCAGGAAACAATGCATACTCAGAGCAGTAAATACAGAATATATACCAAGTAAATATAAAGCAATATTAGGAATAGGGGCGCCAATAACTAGGTGAATCAGTTAAGGCCTAGTTTAGGAGAGAGTAATTCAGCTGAACCTTAAAAAGATGTAGGAGTTCCTAGAGGAAGAGATGACAAGGGAGAACACACCAACATTCTGTGCAAAGACAGAAGTTGGAAAATGCCACAGGAAGACCAGGAACAATAACAGCTACCATTCCTATTTAAGTAGCGCCTAGAGTTTAACAAAATGTTTTTTTTTACAGTCATGTGAAATAGGTAGAACAAATATTAGCACCATTTTACAAATGAGATTGAACATCAAAAAGGCTAAGGGACTTGTCCATAGTTATACATCAAGTTAAGTGTCTGAGGTGGGATCTGAACCAGAATGACAGAATCTGAGCATTGGAAGGGACCTTAATGGCTATCTTAGTCCATCCTTAGATGAAAAGAACTTCCAATATAACATACTCACCCAGCAGGTAATCAACCTCTGCTTAAAAATCTCCCAAAGTGGGAGGAACTCCTCTCCAGAAAACTGATTATATCTGATAAAATTAGCCTTCCTGCAACTTAGCTTGATCATGGTTTAGCCTCCTGGGGCCAAAAGAACAAATCTAATTTCTCCTACACATTACCAACCTTCAAGTACTTACAGTTACTATGACCTCTCTGACTCTTCCCTTTTTCAGACCAAACATCTCTAATTCCTTCAATCAATATTCAGGATATGAACTCAAGACCCTTCCCCAAAATGTCAGCCCTACCATGGACAGTCTCTAGCTTGTTATTTTCCTTGAACTGTGGTGCCCAGAACTGAAAACAGCACTGGAGATGAGGTCTGACTAATGCAGAAGACAGTGAAACTATTACCTCCCTATTCCTTGAAGTTATGTCCCTCGGAATACAGCTTATACCTTTAAGGCTGCTGGACCACACTGCTGACTCATACTGAGCTGGTAGAAATCAGGTATTCTGATCCTAAGCTCAACATTCTCTCACCTACACTAAGATAGGGAAAACATAAGGGTCTATATCAGCCACATTTACATCATTCCTAGTCTTCAGGCACCTAAGGAAGCCCAAACCCAGGTGACTGATTAAAACAGAAACTGTCATCTGAGCAGGGGTACTGCAATGCCCTGGGGGAGATAGCAGTCAAAGAAAATGCTAATTACCTAGAGAGGGAAGGGGAAATTCAGTCTCTTTTCTCCAAGACAGACCTTCAGTATGCATTGTTTGCTATTACTGCTGATTCATCTTTATATCACCTCAGCTACCAGTTACCATGGATTTTGTTCCAATACTCAATATCCAATTATGGGAAATAGTTCAGATTCTGTTTGCTCCCTGAGTCAGATTTCTTCCCCTTTATTTGTTGCCTAGAACACAAAAAATATGAATGCCTCACTATAACCTCCACGCCTATTCCCTGGATTAGCTTCTAGAATTTACAGAATCTCAGAATGTTGTTAGAATGATCAGTAGAGGTATTTTAGTCCAATTCCTTCAGTTTAAAAATGAGGAAATTGAGGATCAGAAATGTCTCAACATAAACATTTTATTATAATTTTATTGTAAATCAATTTAAAAATCAATAATTTTATTAAATCAATGTATTAAATACCTACTATGTGTCAGGAATTCTGCTTGTCTCTCAGGATACAAAAACAAACAAAATAATATGTATTCTCAGGAACCTACACTCTAATTGTGAAGACAATAACCTATGAGGTAGATAAATACAAGGCAGTTTGGAAGGCACTAGCAACTGGGGGATAAGACAAGGCTTTATTGTTAAGGTGGTGTTTGAATAATGTCTTAAAGGTAGAGAGGGTTCCATGAAGTGGAGGAGGGAACTACATTACAGGGGATAGTGAGTGCAAAGACACAAAAATGGACAGTAGAAAACTGAGGAAAGGAGAGAAAGCCAGTCTGACTATATGACAAAGTGGAAATGGAGGGGGGGCTGGTGGTAGGGAGTAATGTACCATGAAGTTGGAAACCATCTTGTGAAGTTAAACAGAGTTTATATTTTAGAGGCAATCATGAGATGCTAGAGTTAAAAGAGGGAGTAACATGGTCAAATATGTTTATGGAAAACCATTTTGACAGAAGTGTGAAGAATACACTGGATGGAAGAGAGGGATGAAGACTGAAGATAAATTAGGATACCTATGTAATAATCAAGGTGAGAAGCAATGAGAACTATAACTAAGGTGGGGGCTGACTGAACAGAGAAAAAGGCTTGGATTTCAGATTATGTTGTGATGGTTGAAATGGTAAAATGCAGTAACTGACTGAAAATGCAGAATGAGGAATAATAAAGAGATGGGGATAACACTGAGTTTGTTCATCTGGGACAACAGAAGAATGGCGGTGCCTTTGGCAGAACTACAGGGAAGTCTGGAAGAAGGATGGGATTAGGAACAAAGATAATAGGTTCCATTTTGGACATGTCAAGTTTGATATGTTTCTGGGACTTCTACTTTAAAATGTCCAATAGGCAAGTGGTGAGTCAAGACTGAAATTAAAGAGGAAGACTGGGGCTAGACATATAAATCTGAGAAAAATGAGCTTAGAGATTATCAATGCACCAATGGAAGACACTGAGGTCACCAAGAGGAAGAGTGTACAGACAAAAGATGATTCAGGACAGTCTTAGAGAACTCCCATAGTTAGGAGGCATGATATGGCTGATGAATCTGCAAAGACTAAAGACAGGTAGAAAGAGAACCAGGAGAGAACATTGTAATAAAAACCCAGAAAGGGAAGTATACAGGGAGAGGGGGTGGTCAAAAGTGTCAAATCAAATGCAGCAGACATGTCAAGAAGAATGAAGATGGAGAAAAGACTATCAAATTTAGCAATTAAGAAACCTTTGGTAACTCTGGAGGGAGAGAGAGCAGTTTGTTTTTTTTTATGACTGATAATGTTGGAAGCTAGGAGGTTTAGGAATAAGTGAAAGCAGAAATTGGAGCAGTAAGTGTAGACAACTTTTTCTAGGAATCTGGCAGGGGAAGGGAGGAGAGAGTTAAGATATTAGCTTGAAGTGTTAGTATGGTCTAATGATAGCATTTTTAAGGAAAGGAGAGAAATGCGCTTGCGTGAAGTCCAAAAATAGAGCAGAAGATAGGGAGAGGTTGAACAATGGAGACAGAGGGGTGATGACTGTTGTTATAACCTATTGGAGAAGAAAAAGGAGGAGACAGGATCAAGGATACTAGAACAAGAGTTGTCCTTGGCAAGAGCAAAATCTTCACTGGGGGGATAAGGAGACATATGAAGCTTGAGGAGAAAAGTCTGGAATAGCTTTCTGTGGGCAATGAGATAAAGAATCAATTAGAAAGGAATAAGAAAGATTGCCTTGCTGCAGTGAGGATTCAGTTGAAGTTGGATAACATGAATTTATAATATACACAGGAAACAAAGCTGTGTGACTAACTCCAGCTCTATTCAGCTGCAAGTGAGTAGAAGCAAAGGAGATAAATGGTGAGAGTAATCCAAGTTTGGCAAAGGATAAGTAGTGATAGGACAAAGGAGAAAGGTATTCAAAAGTGAAGTCAGAGCTCATGAAATGGCCTAAGAAAGTACAACACTGTGGGTAATAGTGAGATCCAAGGTGTGAACATCCCTGGATGTGTCTGAAGTAAAATGAAGTAGATCATAGTATTTAGGAACTGGGAAACTAGGGAACTTGAGGGAATATTAACAAGGAATTTGAAGAACCTTGTATAAGAGCAAGACTTGTGGAGAAGAGGATGAATCAGATGCTCAGTGCATTTTCTTCTTTCAGAGGAAGGGAAAAAAAGAGCCAAGTTTTGAAAAAAAAAAAGAATACCAGACAAGTATCTTTGGGATTTTGCCTAAAAAATATTAAATTAATGAAGGAACCAGTTTTACTAGAGATAATTCAGATAATAAAGTGAAATACTCCTCAAACTGGACCATGTCTGCCTGTAAAGGACAGCTTTGCTTTCATTTTTGAAGGGTGTGGGGGTCAGGAGGAGAATGGGGAGGCTAGTTCACCTGGACCAATAGTAGTCTCTCTGACTTGTGTCCCTCACCCCCAGGAAGATTATGACAACTCTTCCTTCAAAGAAAACAAAGGATTTGACATATATATAGAGAGAGAGACTAAATAAGGGGCCTTTGAGAACACTAAGGAAGGTGGCTTTAATTACTTATTAGAATATAAGTATTGAGCAAAATCAACTCATTTGATTAACAATGAAAGCACTCAAAATAAATGAAATTAGTAGCTAACTGTTGGATCTAATATTCATTTTGTGGTGTTTACATTACCTTTTGTTTGGTGTTCTATAGCTAAGATATATTTTATGCAGTTAAAGAATGTTTACTGCTGAGGCAATGCTTGTTATAGTCCACCGAAAGCCTCATTTAACTGTGATCTTTTTCTATCAGCAATCTACCAATGAAATGAGCTTCTCTTCTAAAGGTTTACAGGGACAGATGGCATTTTAAATGACTGATAACAGACTTGACACCAAACACAAAATTAGATATGGATCTATCTGAATTTAAATACATTTCAGTCAATAATTTGTTAAGGAAAAATATGCTAGCAAATCAATCAGAACAGGTTAATATCTATAACTTAAACTGATCAAAGTGTGGCTGAATATTCTTTGAGGTGCTCTACCATAAGAATTGAAGAAAATTTGCATTTAAATTATACTTTAATATATAAGTCTGGGGGCTGGGACTTACAACCCAGAAACCTCACATTACAGGAGGCCTAAACTCAAGTACTTTTCTTTAATCAAATAATGCTTCTGATGTAGCAAAGTTCCCACAAAAAAACCAAAACAAAACTAAGAGCTATGTACACAAATACATATGTCCTTACAGAGTGGATTATGTTATTTTATTTTCCACTAATGGACATTTGGAGAAATTTCAGAAACATTCTGAATGATCCAGCTTGATTTCCAATGAACCACTTGCAGCATACTCTGTTGCTACAAATGATTTATGGGGAGACCTTTGTAATCCATCCAGTAGTGCTTTTGCTCTGATTATACACAAGTAGAATACCTTGAAAAATAATTCCTTAACTTTCCAACTAAAGAAAGGAAAGACCACTATTTAGTGGCACATAACACTTAATTTTTCTATTTAAATTTTGAACATAAAACATTTTTATGTGGGGCATTTTTATAGTAGGAAAAGATAAGTTTGGGAGAAATACCAAATGTTCCTTAAACTAGAAAGTGACATTATATAAGCAGATGAGAAAATGAAGCAAAAATTAAAACTAGGTGAAGATTTACCTGTAATGAAATTTGCTTTCTGAAAATCTGCTGGATCTCCTCTGGTTCTTCTGAGCAAAGTGTAACTGTTAAAATCTTAAGTATATTACCTAGCTTTTTCATACTTAGGGGATAAAAGGGCTGGATCTGATTCTTTTTCTTCCTTGATATCAATAAACAACTAAAATTGAGCATCTTGATATACACAGAACAGAAAAATGAAACTGCACATGTAACAGTAAATCTCCATCTATGTATTTGCTTCTCTTATTAAGTGCAATAAAATTAACAGGAATTTTTTTAAACCCTCAGAGATTGTATGTGATTCCTTCTGGCTTTCTGTTTTCTTCTGTGCATTAAAAAAATCTTTAATGATACTCCTTTCTTTTACAGGAGACTGAGGATGACACAAGATAAGAAGTGAAACATGCAGTCAGTATATGTCAGAGAAGGGTCTTGAAAACAGATTTGCCTGGCTTTACAGCCAGTTCTCTATGTATAAAACCATGAAACTATGTTAATTGCTTTAAACTTCCAAGCTCACTTGAGACTAAACTATTAGTATTTTAACTATTTTAAGCTCTAGGTATGATGATGTTTCTGGAAGTCACTTGTAAGGGAGCAGTTTCAATCAAGGTAAAGAAAAAAGGACTAAAACGACAGGAAGTACAGGAAAGACTAAAAGAATATTATGTTAAATTCTAAACAATACCCACATTTTCTAGGCCTACAAAGGCATAGTACACAGGTCTCTTCTCAATGGTTTGAGTATCACTGATTTCTTGAATTAATGAAGAAAATCAGGCTCACAGATGGTGTTTTGTGAAGTTTGAACTAAACCAATTTTGACAAGTGACAGGGAGAGTTACTTATCTTCTCACATGAAATTAAGTATAAGAGAATTGGTACATAGACCTAACTCAATTTTAGGTAAATTGTAATGCATTCTGTCAATAAAAATTTTTAAAAAGCAACATTTCCGTACCATAATAAAACATTTACACAGATTTTTAAAAATAAATTAGAATTAATGCTATCGTTAAGATAAAACTTTCCTCTTCTCCCTCTTTCTTCTACTTAAAACACCTATTTATGTCGAATGAGAAATGTGTAAAATGGGGGTAATAATAGCACTTACCTCCCAGGGGGATCATGAAGATCAAATGAGATAACATTCATAAAGCACTCAGCACAGTGCCAGGGATATGGTAAGCACTATATAAATGTTAGTATTAAATATATTTGGGTCTTTCTCATCCTTTAAAAAAATCTTTACTTGATTATGCCAATTCTTCAAGCTATTGTCCTTTTTTTCTCAGCTTACTCATATCAAAACCATTAGAAAGGATTGTTTAAAATTAGTGCTTCCATTTCTTCAATTCCTGTCATTTCTCAGTGATTTGCAAGCTGGCTTCTGATATCAACATGGAAATAAAACTATTTTTCCCAAGTTTACAAATTTCCAACCCAGCTGCACTCTTGGACTTCACCAGAATCTTATCCTACAATATCACATCTAACTTGAAACTCACAACAACCTTGCCTCTGGCACCTCTCCTTCCCTCTGGATTACAGTGGGTGGAGAATAGATAGTAGAGAGTTCTTCCAAGATCTTCCATTTAAGGAAGGTTCCCAGGGCAGCCACCTCATCATTTCCTACCTCACTGTACACCTGACTTCCCCTATTCAGGCACCCTCCTCCTCCCCAAAGCTTTTAGCTTCTTTTTGCATGTCTTTCCCCATTAGATCATGAAGTCCTGAAGGCAAGGACCATCTTTTGCCTTTCTTTGTGTCAACAGTTCTTAGCACAATGAGTAACACAGTAGGTATTTAATTAATATATGTGTACTGACTGAATGGTACCTTAGTTGGTACCACTAGTAGCTGGCAGCAATCTTATAAGTGGCTTAGTTATTAATAATGGTACCTTAGTTGCTTAATCCAAAAACCTTTTTCAATTGCTATTCCTCCGGTATATCTGAGATGTGTATGACCTGCTTCTCCTTGACTTCCACTACACTAGTTTCTCTTGCTTCTCTTCATACTTATCTGTTTACTCTTCTGGATCATTGGCCTCTTCCCACCTACTAAGAGTGAGCATCCCCAAAGACTTTGTTCTGGCACCCTTTCTCTTCTCTCACTAGATGATATTATCCAATCCCTTCGGTTCAGTCATCAGTTTTATGCAGAACACAACAGAATCTAATTATCTAGTGCTAATGTCCCGAACTCCAGTCTTTCACTACTAACTGCCAATAAGTCACTTTCACTGAGATGTTACAAAGGCATCTCAAGTTTGACCTCAATAAAAACAGTAGTCATTTTCCCTCAGCTCAGCCTTCTTCCAAACTTCCTTATTTTTGCTGAGGGAACCACTAGCCATTTACTCAGTGAATTAGTGGGCAAGTATCTAGTAGGCACCTACTACATGAATAGCACTATGCTAACTGTTGAGAATACAAAGAAAGACAAAAAGGAGTCCTTGACTTCAAGGCGATCACGATCTAATGAGGGAGGATAACATGCAAACAACTTTGTACAAAGAAACTATACACAGGATAAATAAGAAATAATTAACAGATGAAAGGTACTAGAATTAAGACAGTTTAGAAGAATCTCTGTACAAAGTGGAATCATAGCTGGGGCATAAAGGAAGCCAAGGAAATCAGAAAGTAGAGAAGAAGGAAAAGAGCAGTTCAGGTATGGGAGATAGCCAGTAAAAAAGCCTGGAGTTGGGAGATGGGAGGATCCTATTTGAGGAATAGCAAGATGATCAGCGTCACTGGATCTAAGAGTATGGGCAAGGAATAATATATAAGAAAACTGGAGAAGTGTTGGCTATTAACACTAAAGGATTTTATATTTGATCCTGGAGGTAACAAGGAATCCCTCGAGTTTACCGAGTGGAGGACCTGGGGAAGGTGGTGACTTGGGCTTAAGGAAAATCACTTTGGCAGCTGAATGGAAGATGGACTGGATTGTTGAGAGATTTGTGGCAGGCAGTGCAATCAGCAGCTTATTGCAAGAGTAGAGGCATCAGGAGATGAGGGTTTGCATTTAGGTGGTGGCAATATCAGAATGGAGAAGGAGGTATGCTGGAGATATGTTGCAAAGGTGAAAGCAACAGGCCTTAACAACAGATTGGCTGTGGGAGGCAAGGGATAATGAGAGGTCGGGCCTGATACCTCGCTTTTGAGCCTGGGGGACTCAGTATGGTTGCCTTGACAATAACAGGAAAGTTTGGGAGGGAAGATTTGGGGAAAAAGATAATGAGTCCAGTTTTGGACACGTTGAGTTTCAAATGTCTACAGGATATCTAGTTTGAAATAGCCAACTAGAAGTTGTAGATGTGAGACTGGAAGTCAGCAGGTTAGGGCTGGATAACTAGATTTGAGAATATTCACCAAAATTCCCAATCTTGTGGTCATTCTCATCCATCCTCCCCCTCCAATGCAATCAGTGTGTGTTATTAATTCTCCCCCCATATTTTTCAAAACCATCCCCTTTTCTACATTCAACAGAGATGGAAGTTTTCAACAACCCTTACCTATACTAATCAGTATCCTCCAAATTAGACTCACTGCTTCCAGACTTTTGCCCTCTTGAATTCATTCTTCCCAACTGCCAAAATGATATTCCTAAAATTCAGATCTGTAATTCCTCCAACAAAAATACTGAAAGAGTCCATAATACCTCTTAGAGAAAACATAAACTTCTCAATCTGGCATTTAGAGCATCATAGAAACAGAGTTAAAAATGATCTTCAAGGCCACTTAGTCTAACACTCTTATTTTAGAGATGAGGAAACTGTGGTATCAAGAGGTAAAGTCTCTTGCCAAAGGTCACAAAGGAAGCATGTGGGAGAGCAACAATTTAAACATATGTGACTCCAAAACCAGACCTTCCCCATCTGACTCTGACATACTTTGCTTCCTAATCATATTTCATATAACTCTTCTCCACACACTCTGCATTCCAGCTGCATTGGTCTGTTCAACATGTCCAGCTTAAAAAATGTCTGAGTTCTGCTCATATCCTGCCTTCAGCACAGACTTGAGCTCATATGACAACAACCTACCTGAATCTCTATATGCTCATCTATAAAAGAGAAAATGAGACCCTTCATCTCAGTGATCTGATCAGTTTCTATGGGTTTAATGATCACTATTGTGTAGAGAACTCCCAGTGCTTATGTACTCAACACCAGTTTCTATCTTGAATACAAGTCCATATCACCAAATGTCTAACAGTAGACCATGCCCAAGCAAAGATAAAGACAAAAGAGTAAAAAAAAAAAAAAAAAAAAGAAGGTTCAGAAAGACTAAAATATCAACTGTATCACTCCTAGTCTTCTACTTCTCTAAAAAACAAATATTCATTAAGTCAAGTATGGGTTTAGCACTCTATATTTGAAATGCTTGCTGAACTGCAGTGAATGGTAATTTCATTAAATTCTGGTGCATGAACTTGCATAAAAGTGACTAAAGAATGTTCTTTTATTCTACAGTATAAGCACAGGTGGTGGTGGTGGTGGTTGTAGCTGTTTGTCCTTAGTTCTCAAAGAGGACATGAATAAACTCAAAAACATTTTAATAACATACATTTTAACAAGAATCAAAATGGAAGTTGTTGAAATAGAACAAATTCAAAGATAATTTAAAACAGAAATTCAAGGTAAACTAATTTTGGCTCTGCTAGTGTGCGTGTGTGTGTGCGTGCGTGTGTGTGTGTGTGTGTACGTGTGCGTGTGTGTGTAATCCTGAGCAAGTAAGCTAAACACCTGCAGGGTCCCTCAGATGACAAATAAGTATGTTAGATCAGATAATTCTTAGGGCCTCATTCACTTCTATGATATTTATATTGTATGATCCCAATAAAGACTGTTTATTTATTCCTTTGGGAGCTGATTGTAATTCAGCTGTAGTAGATGAATAATGATAAATGTAAATAAGTTTTAGCTATTAAGTACAACAAGTAGGTTGTATTCTAGGTATAACTAACTAAGAGAAATAGAAATAACAAATAATCCATCACAGAATAATTTAAACAGGAATTATTTGTCACTTCCATTAAACTTTAACTAAACTTTCAACTTCAATTCTACACTTGGGGGAAAAAATGTTTTTACAACTTGAAATAAAGTGATAAAAATCACTAGGCATCTCCCCAGCTAAAACTATAAAAAAGAAGGTCACTCAATCACAAGGAGACATAAATTGCAACACAGTAATTATAGAAGCCTTAAATGTTTTACTTTCAAGGGTAGATAAATCTAAAAGTAATATAAACAAAAGTAAACCATAAAGAAAGTGAAGAGATAATTGGAAATTTTAGACAGAAAAGGATTATAGCATCATACAAATGGAAATATTAGAGTATGCATATTGTTCAGCATTTCATAGCAGCTTTACAAAAATGATTACATGCTAGAAAACAAGATATCTATATACAGATACACACACATATACATACCTACAATAAATATGTAAAACCTTAAATAGTAAACACATTTTTTAAAACTCATCATGATACAATAAAAGTTTAAAAGAGCACAGAACACACTCAATGGATATAGACAAAGGAAATTAAGCAAAGATATCCTGACAATGAGTGGGTTAAAAACAAATTATAGAAACAAATGATAGCTACATAAAGGGAACTAACAAAAATGAGGCAATATGTTTTAAAAATTGTGATGCAGCTAAAGCAGAACACAGAGGAAAAAAATCTATCCTTGAAAACACACAATTATAAACTAGAGAATAAAGAACAAAGAATGTATAAAAAAAAACACCTGGAAAATAAAAAGTGAACCTTTCCAAAAGCACAAAAGAAATATAAAAAGTCAGAGGAGAAATAAATACAATTGGTTACATAAAGGGTAAAGGCAAGATTAACCTAGATCTATTTTTTTTTTTAAATACTAACATAATTGGTAAACCATTAGCTATCTTATTTTTTAGCAGAGAAAAAAAATTTAAATTACCAACATAAATGAATAAGACAAATTCATAATGAGGAGAGAGTAAATAAAACATTTATCAGAAACTTCATAATTACATGCCATCAAAAGTCAAGTCAGTGAGCATTTATTAAACATTTACTATGGGCCATGTTTGGACAGAATTTGGGAGAGAATAGAGAGTAGAAGGGCCTGGCCATGGGGTCACAAAGAGTGAATAAGTTTCATTCAGAAACAGACTGAACAGCAACATGTACTAAGAATTGTGCTTAAGTATTGTGAATACAAACACAAATAAAAAGAAAAACTTGTTCTGTCTCAAAGGAGCTGACATTCTAAAAGGAAAGGACAACACATAAATGTTGTTTAGAGGTGGTTAAGTTCTTATTTAGGAAGGTAGTAGTGAAATTTGTTTTTTTTAATAGTGCTTTTTGAATTGGATACAAAATGTGAAAAATTAATAATAGATTAAACACATTTTACTGTGTTCTGAACAGACATCATTAGTAATAACAACAATAATCATCACAAATAAACACATTCTTCCACAACAATGACAGAAATTAAAAAAAAAAATTTCATGAACTGCAGACAGCAATGTATTTGTGTGGTGTCTATTGCCATAATGGGGCAGCTAGGTGACAGCGGATAGAGTGCTGGGCCTGAAGATAGGAAGACTCATCTTCTTCAGTTCAAACCTGGCCTCAGTAACTTACCAGCTGTGTGACGCTGTGCAAGTCATTGAACCCTGTCTGTTCAGTTTCTTCATCTGTAAAATGAACTGAAGAAGAAAATGGCACACTACCACTTTAGTATCCTCGTCAAGAAAACCCTAAATGTGGGTCACAAGGAGTCAAACATGACTGAAAAATGACTAAACAACAAAAACCCTGCCATGACAAGAACCACAGAAAGAAAGGTAGAGCTATTCAGGAATGATTCTAAGAACAGGTGTCAAACAACACAACAGCCAGAGGTACGTGAGTGCTTTACTTATTGAAGATCTGTGGAAAGGCACTGAGAGATTACATTAACACCTAGCTGCTATACACAACACAAAACTGGAACACCATATTGTCTAACTAAAGTAAATAAAAAAAAAGATACATACTGTAGAAAATTTGGAAAAGGGCGGCGGAACCAAGATGGTGGCATAGAAGCAGGAAAACTCTGCAGCTCCAATATAATCACCTCAAATACCCAGAAAATATGACTCTAAACAAATTTTAGGGCTCCAGAAGTCACAAAATTACAGAAAAACACATCTCCTGATGAAGGTAGCTCAACAAGCAGGATGGGAAGGGCTCATGCAGCACACTGGGAGCCGAAAACTAGCCCAGCCTGAAACTGTGGCTTGGCCCCAGGGCTGCGAGGACAAGCCGTAGCTGGCACTTTCAGGAGAGTGGATCAGGAGCAGCTGTGGAGATTTACAAACTTATCAAGCCATAAGAAATAAGGACTAAGTGAAAGGTTAGTAAACAGCAAAAATGAAAATAACTTACTCTTGATAACACAAATAAAAAAGAAAAAAGCCAAAAGATTTGAAAATGGAAAACAAAATATTTAAGCACTAAAGAACATTTTTACCAAGCCTGGGTAAGGAAATAGTAATTCTCATATCATTCTCATACACTATGTACATATACACATAAACATGCAGGCAAACATGCATGTATATACTATGTACACATGTGCATGTACATACTTGATGTGTGAAGCTATAATGTGGCAAATTATGGCTTTGAAAAAATATTTACTGGATCAGAATGTACAAAATGGCAAAGGTTTAAATGTATAGCTGCATGGATAATACAGAGAACAGAGACTAGAAAAAAAGTCATTTGGTTTTACAGTTAGAATGAGGCTCCTTCTGGGAAGGAGAAACAAGACATTACAAGATTGATTGAATGCATAACATGCCCCTCAAAAAGTGTAATAAAACAAAAAATGTGAGCTTGAATGGGGAAATTTGAAAATAAATGGAAAAACAAAATGAGTTCTAATCCAAAGAAAAAAGCAATACATTATTAAAATATATACACATTAAAAGAAACAAATATTTTTATATAATTATATATACATATATGTATCCAAAGAATACAAAAAAACACCAGAAAAAACCAAGAATTTTATC
>CM053587.1:210735886-210761331 GCA_028646515.1 Pseudochirops corinnae
CTAAACAAGTTGTGGTATATGAATGTAATGGAATACTATTGTGCTATAAAAAATTAAGAGGAAATGGACTTCATATTTACCTGGAGAGTCTTATACAAACTGATGCTAAGTGAGAAGAGCAGAACCAGAAAAATTTGTACACAATCACAGACATATCATCTGTGTGACGACTAACTTTGATAAACTGGACTCTTCTCAGCAACGCACAGTTATAAGACAACTCTAAAAATCTCAGGATGGAAGGAGATGTCTACATTTAGAGAAAGCTCTAGAAAGAACAGAGTTTAAATGGAGACTGAAGCAATCTACATACTCATTCTTTTCCATGTTTGGTTTCGTTTCTTCTTTTCCACTGTTCACTCCATTGGTTACAACCCTTCTATACAACCAGACTAATGTCCAATATGAAAGTATTTGCAGATCCTATACCTGATTGCATGCTGCCATGGGGGTGGGGGGCGGGAAGAGGAAGGGGAGAAAACTTGAAACTCAAGGGATTGTGGGACTTAATCTTGTAAACTAAAAATAAATAAACAAATCAATTTAAATTTTAAAAAAGGATTATACACTTAAAAAAAAGAAATACATATTCAATGATATTTAGGAAAGGCCATTTAAACTCGTCCTTTTTAAATTTTAACATTAGTGCCATAGTTTTCAAAGGTCTTTTGCATATTTATTGATAAAATCATGTTACTTTCTCATTTTTCTTATTAATATGATCTAATACGTTTGTTATTTTCCTGTGAACCAAGTCTATATTCCTAATATAAATTCAAAGATATTACATTGAATAACTTTAAAAATATATTTTGGTGACTCTATGCTAAAATTGTATAAGATATAGCTGTGCCAATCTTACTGATAATACTGAGCTACGGTTTTCTTTCTCTGCCTAATCTCCCCCTTGTTTTAAAATCGCAACCATATTTCTCTCATATAAGCAGTTTTGTGAGGTGCCTTCTATTTCTATTTTTGCAAATAACATATGTAGTATAAAGGTGGTTCTTGAAATTTATGACAGAATTCATTTTTAAGATAATCCCTGTCACAAGGAGCTTACATTTTAGTGGGGGGAAGACAAATGAAAAAGAGTTGAAAGGGGAGTAAGGAAAACAAGTATTGGCCAGAGGCATAGTGGAAAAAAAAATCTAGAGATTCAGAAGTGAAGCCCAGAGAGGAATGAAGGAGTGACTATGGCTGACCTGAACATTTTACTTTAAATGGTGACTGGGAAGGAAATGACCAACAAAAGAAAAAGTGGGCAAGGGAGGAAGAATCTTACAGGGTGAGAAGACTGTGCAGAGTAATGATCTTTCAGGGCTTAAAGAAAGACTTCGGATTTGGACAGCGGATGTAAAAGCAGGGAGGCATCTTAGAAGTGATCTAGTACAACCCTCTCACTCTATAGATGATTGAAGGCAAGAGAGTTTAAGTGATCTACCAAAAAGGTAATAATTAACTGAACTAACAAAACAATTACTCCAGTTATAAATCTAAAAGACTTTCTAGATTCAATGGTATCTTTTCAGAAGGCTCTATGACATTTCATACCATTTTTATACATCTTCAAATAGGACAGAAATTAAATACAGGAAACAACCTCATCAACCTAAGCTATTTCAGCTATTTACTGACCTAACAATTCTAAACAGAAGAAAAGCTACAAACTGATAGCTTCCTAGACATGAACATTAGCCATCACTTCCAGCTTTTTTTTCTTGAGAGAACAATTGCCCATTCAGGAGTTTAACTTCCAGTCATGAAAAGGTATGGAGCAAGGTCTAGATGTCCAGGAGTTAAACATATTGATGACAGAACTTTTAAAAATGATCACATAAACATTCACAAGGTTATGGTTTGTTTGGAAGAGTCAGCTACAAACAACAACTCCTTAAAATACTGGAAATGTTTAAAAAAAAAGTGAGTAAAACCATATTGAAGGAGACTAACATATTAATCTGTAACCATCATTTTTACAATACAGTTAATGTAGTCTATCAACATAATAGTCTACTATCTTGGCAGTATATTTTTATGAGAGGTCAACAAGCAGACTACAAAAGTATATTTAACAAGGAAAATATCACAAAAAATGTAAAAACATATGCAGATGATTCAATCCAGGAAATGAATGAACTGGTTTCAACCAGGGCTGGGGAACTGGTGATCTCAAGAGCACATTTGGTTCTCTAGGTCCTCAAGTGAGGTCCTTTGACTGAATCCAAACATCACAGAACAAAGCCCCTTAATTTAAAATGATTTGTTCTGTAAAACTTGGATTGTCAAAAGGCTGGACCCAAGGACGTAGAAGGCCACATGTGGCCTCGATGCCACAAATTCCCCATCCCTGAACTAAACCAAACCAAAAAACTTTAAAAAAAAAAAAGTCCTTCAAAAGTATAACCATGAGAAAATGTCTCTTTACAACCAAGTTGAGTGAGCAAATAGAGAAATACCACTAATTGCACTTCAGCCAAACAATATAACCCACAAGTAAAACAAACAAAAAACCCCACCCACAATGAATCAACCACATACTTGCAATTTGCCCCCAAAACAGTAAACAAGGTGCCACTTTGGAAAAAAAAAAAACTTACTACTTTAAAGACATTATAAAAACCCCAACTATTTATAACTCATCTGTCCCAGAGATTATCAGAGGCAGCTAGCTGGTGCAAGGGATATAGCTGGGCCTAGAATGTGGAAGAACAAAAGTTAAATCCAGCCTTAAAAAGTTTTTTTCTGTGTGATCCTGGGCAAATCATTTAACTTGTGTGTCTTGGTTTCTCCACCTGGGTATAATAGCAATACATACCCAACTCACTCCTTCTCCCAGGGTTATTATGGGGATGAAATTGGATATTTATAAGGGCTTTCACTGACACTGAAATGCTATATAAATATTAGTTGTTGTTATTAGTATTATTATGTTTTTCACCACTGGGTAAGGTGGGAGGGAGGGAAAGTTATGACATTTTCTCACCAGGCTTCATATAAAGAACTCAATCATTTGAACGCCACCTGTTCCTGATGTACTCTTAAAAAGACACTAAAACTTTCCACTTCAGGAATTTTCACTGGCTGTATATTCCTGGTATTCTCTCCCTCTTCATCCCCAATGCCACACACACACACACACACACACACACACACACACACACACACACACACACACACACACACACACACACACACACACACACTCGCACCCCACCCCCACCCCCACTTCTCTGGATTCCTTGAAGTCTCAACTAAAATGTCACCACCGACAAGAAACCTTTCTTGATCCCTCTTTACTAGTGTCTTCCTTCTGTTGGTCATCTCCAATTTTTACTGTATAATATCTTGTTTCCAAATAGGTTTTTGAATAATGTTTACTTGAATTTTTATTTTGTTTTGTTTTGGGGGCTTACCAGGACCCTTCTTTGTATCTCCAGTGCTCAGCAGAATGTCTAGCATCCACCCAGTAAGCATTTAATACAGACTTGTTGACTTGACTCGTTGACACATCCCAAAACAAAAGAACAGGTCGTTACTACTGCTACCATAATAGAATGTTTCTATTAAATGATAAAAAGAACTTATGTTTTTGTTTGGGGAAAGTAAGAATACTTCTGATTCACAGAAGCCTTTTTCTAACAGCTTATCTGAAAAAGAACACTGGCCCAGGAAACCCAGGTCTCATTCCAGCTCTGCAGTTAATTAGCTGTGATTGTAAAAAACAGGGTTAACCTCTCTTGACTCACTCTACAAAATTTCACAGTTGAATCTTCAGTGTCCTTTCCAGCTTTGAAAGGGAAGTAAAAAGTAAAAAGAATAAGCATTTATTAAGCCATGCCAGGCACTGTTCCAAGCACTTTACAAATATTATCTCATTTCATCTTCACAACAACCCTGTTAGGTAGGGTATTATTATCATCCCTATCTTACAAATAAGGGCAGTGAGGTTAAGTGACTTATCCAGGGTCACACAGTTAGTAAATGTCTGAGGCTAAATTTGAACTCAGGTCTTCCTGACTCCAAGCCCAGCTATTATGTATTCTTGAAGAGTGTAATTCTGTCAGTTCTGCTTGCAGTGAAGAACCTAACATCAAAGTATTTTGTAAATAAAAACTGTGTATATGTCATCATGAATTTACCTTTCAAGACTCCATTAGTAGCCGAGGCATCACACTCCTTGACTTGCTTCCTTGACTGTTAGGTGGGTGTTCTCATCATCTTCTCTTCTTTCTCAAAACTCTCTTCTTTGCATCTTTTTCCAAGAGAGTTTCTCAGGAGTCAAATGACTCCAAAAATCTTTTTTCTCTGTTTCTGACTTGCAAGCTCCAGATTCACATCTCCAAAGTCTCTCAAGTCTAGACCGAGATGACCCACTAACCTTTCAAACATAACATATCTAGATCCAAGCTGATTGTTTCTTTAAGTTGCCTGTGACTTCAAGTCAAATCAGCCATGTTTTAAGCAGACAACTATCTTCAAGACTAGCTAGGTACTGGAAGGGCAGAGTTTTAAATGACTCCTACTCTGGAACTGCTCTGCAGCACACCTTCTTCTGAAAGGAGGGTATGGAAAAAGCCTGAGTTCTAGTGCCATAGGGCCTACATTTGAATCTCACCTCTAATGTTTTCAACCTATAAGCTGATGACCAAAGGAAGAATCAGGAAGACCTGAGCTCAAATCTACCTCAGACTTACATTAGGACCCTGGGCAAGTCATTTCATCTTTATTTATCCCAGTTTCCTCATCTTTAAAATAGAAATAATGATAACACGTAAGATGTTGTGAGGATCAAAAGAAAAAATCATTATGAAGCACTTAGCCCAATGCCTGGCAAACAATAAGCACTACATAAATGAGAGCTAATTTTTATTTGCCATTATTTAAACTCCCTAGATTTTGTTTCCTCATTCACAAAATAAAAGGTCTGGAGTAGGACTATAAGGTCTCTTCTGGATTTTATGACGTACAAATATAAATACAAGGTAGGATAACACGATGGCAAAGAAGATATTTAAACAAAGTACTCTAAGTAAATTCATTGAAACCGCTTTGCTAATATTTTACTCAATACTTTTGCAGTGATTAGAGTACTGTGTCTGGAGTAAGGAGTATGGAAGACTTGAGTTCAAATCAGACTTCAGACACTTTCAAGCTATAGAACCCTGGGCAAGACACTTAGTCTCTGTCCCAGTTTCTTCAATTGCATAATGGAGATAATACTAGCACCGACTTCCTAGGGTTGTTTTGAGGCTAAATTAATGAGAGCAATTCAAAGGATAGTAGCCAAAGGGTTCAATAGTATTAATAAATCTAGATGGTTGGTATGAATAGTCAAACAGTTTAAAGCCTTGGTCAAATCTGAGGATGGGAGTGGAAGATAAGAGGGAAGGTAGAGGAGCATTAAAGACAGATAATAGTGAGAAGGGAAGAGAACTATTCATTAGCACATGAATCTCTCTTTTCAAGATTTCACTCTCTTTTACAGCAGCAGATCATTGCCCAACATTGCTCTTCAATCAATTCTGTCACAGGTACTATAAGATTTCTGAAGGCAGATATGTTGTGTGGGGAGGGGCTATATTCCTGACATATAGTAAATAAGAGGTAAAAAACAAAAAGACAGGTGAGAAGGCACAGGACATTGTGAGGTGTGGAGTTGGATGGACAAATTAAAAAAACAAGTGAATTCAAGCTTCTGAAGTGGTCCAATCCTTCTGGAAAGTAATTTGGAATTACACACACAAAAAAATCACTAAGTTGTGCACATATATCCTGTGGCCTAGCAATACCACTACTAGGCCTACACTAGGATCAAAGAAAGAGGATCAAAGAAAAAGGAACAAGACAAATATATACATAAATGT
This sequence comes from Pseudochirops corinnae, assembly GCA_028646515.1. Lineage (NCBI taxonomy): Eukaryota > Metazoa > Chordata > Mammalia > Diprotodontia > Pseudocheiridae > Pseudochirops > Pseudochirops corinnae. The sequence goes on from CM053587.1 coordinate 210,741,754, forward strand.
TAACAGTAGCTCGTTTGGAACTTAAGGGAGTGGCCATCAAATAGGGAGTGCCTTCACAAATTATGGCATATGAAAGAAATGGAACCCTAGTATGCTATATGACTTTTAAAAGGGATGAGTTCAGAGAAACTTGGAATGTTTGCATGAATTATTTTAGACTGAAGCGAGTGCAGGTAGAAGAACCATTTTTACAACAACATTATAAAAATAGTTTTGAAAGTCTAAATAAAACAAATAAACTCTTACCTGTCCAATGATCAACAGTAGAACCAGCAAACTGATAAATATGACTCATTCTATCCATGTCCTGATCGAAGTAATGGACAGGAGAAGCAGAATGAGATACCTGTTTGTGGACATAGCCAATGTGGGAATTGGGGCGGGTAAATGGCATAGTGGGTAGAGCAATCGCCTTGGAATTAGGAAGATACATCTTCAAGAACTGAAACACGACTGGGCAATTACTAGCTATGTGATCCTGGGTAAGTCACTTAACCCTATTTGCCTCAGTTTCCACTTCTGTAAGATAAGCTGGAGAAAGGAATGGCAAACCACTCCACTTAAGAAAACCCCAAACAGAGGTGACAAAGAGTCAAACACAACTGGACAAAAAATGGAGGAATCTGTTTGCTTGATTATGCATATTTGTTATAAGGGTTTGGGAGGGTTTTTTGGTTTTGTTTTATTGTTTTTCCTGCAATGGAGGAACACAGATGGGCAGGATTTTTTAAAAATGCTTGTGAATTTTTTTAAGCAAAATAAAATAAGAGTTACATTTTTTAAAATGTTTAAATACAGAGAAGCAGGATATTGATGTATCTATATAAAGTAAAGTGGGGTAGTACCAGACCTTGGAAGATCTTGGATACCCAGAAATAGTTTGGATTTTATTTGAAGGCAACAGAAAGCCACTGGAGGTTTTCAAATAATAATTAAATCATGTAGAAAGATGATTAGCCAAGAAAAAGTATGAAATATTGACAGGGGCAGAACTGGAGTAGGGAGACAGGTTAATGAGAGCCTAGTCTAAGGTCAAAACAGGTAAGTCAAATATAAAAGATGTTGTGGAGGTACAACAGTAAGATTTGTTGTAAGCCATAACAGAATTCTTAAATCTAATGCATACTCCTAAATAACTGGTAACAGAACAAAAAATACAATAATGAGAGGTAGGATTTTACAAAAAGCAGATGAAGAGTAAATCTACCTAAATCTTTGAAAAGGTAGATCCATTAGAAAATATTTCTGTATGCAACATATAGCAGGAATCCCCACTATAAACTTCTAATAGAAATATACTTCAACTTTTTCAGGTTCACAAAATCTTGTATGCATCATTATTTTGGTAATATATATTAGTAAAAAGGTGCGCTGATTTTTAAATCTTTCTAAACCTGGATTAGGTTAAAGGATAAAAACCAAAAAATTACAACAAATGTACACATAAAAATCTCTGCACTTTAAAATACTTGAAATCAAAGTCTGCCCCCAGGTAACAAATTCATAATTTTAAATATATACTCTATTATAGAAGGAATGCTTAAATGAGGGATTACTGTGTCCTCAGAGCTCCAGCTGAATACTCTTAATTAGGAAATACCAACCTTAGATGTGTTACAGTAAGTTGTTTTGGAAAGAGTCCTCAGGCAAAAAGATCACAGATTCTGTTATGTTTTCCACTGTAAACAATTTTTTTTTTTTTGCTTTTCCTCTGATAAAAAACACTGCAGTTTTTACAAGCTATGGAACACCACTATTTCACACAGATTTACAGATCCTAAAATCACTGATGAAGTATTATCTCTGAGTATTATCTATGTTTAAAAAAATTTAAGAAAATACACAAACACACCACACACATATACACAAACCATTTTTTAAAAATAAATCTCTACACAGACTGAGAATTACAGCTAATGATGCCTATGACAGAATGAATGTGGAAGCAAAGGGGAAAAACCAACTACAGAGCTTCAACCTGATATTCACCATTCATTGCTGTTATCTTATTACACCATCAGGAGAAAAAATAAATTTAGTATTTGAGGAGTTTCCTTTGTACACTATAACCTTAAGATTATGGTCTTTTTATCTTAATTTTTCCCTAGTTTTTTTCATCCACAGCACATCAATCAATGAAATAATCAACACGTATTTACAAGTAATAAATATTTACTATATATCAAGCACTGTACCAGATACTGGGAGTACAGGAACAGAGAATAGAACAATCCTTCCTTATAAGGGTTTTACATTTTAGTGGGAAGATAAGTAAATAGATATATACATATACACAATCGAGCTGTGCTAAATGCTTCACAAATATTACCTCATTTGATCTTCACAATAATCCTGAGAGGTAGATAAGTGCTTATATCCTCACTTGCCACTTAGGGAAATGGAGAGCTAAGTGACTTTCCTAAGGACACACAGCTAGCAACAGCTGAACTCAGGTCTTCCTGATTCCCTGCCCAGCACCTCATGTGCTACACCACCTAGCAGCCTCACTCTATGGCAGTTTGTTCATCTGTCTGTCTGTATGTGTATGTGTATATAATATGTACATATATGTAACATATACAGCACAAAGACAAAGTGAATAAATGTAAGTATACACAAATTAACAAAACAGAAAGAAGTTTGAGAGCCCTTCTAAAATAGGTTCATAACAGTATTCCACATGCATAAACACAAATAAACACATATGGGTGCACACACATAAACACACATGCACGCACATACACACACACATATGCATGCATGCAATTTGGGCTAAGCATACTTATAAAGAGGACAAATGCTTAGAATACAAATAATTTTAGTTAAATATTACGAAAAAGAAAATATCAGGTACTCGGTGTAGTTGGTGGTTTAAGTACTCTCATTAAGACTTTTCAAGATGCTTTTAAATGCTAATTCTGGACACTATTACCTCATCTCAGACAGGGTCCCATAATTTCAAAATCAGACTAAAGCCCATACATACATCAGAAAAGATTCTGATCTGCAAGTGGCCATCTAACCTTCGCTTGAAGGTCTCCAATGAAGGGGAGCCCCCTATCCTGTGGGACTAATCCAGATTTTGTTGTTGTTGTTCAGTCATTTCAGTCATGCCTGACTCTTTGTGACCCCTATTTGGGGTTTTCTTGGCAAAGATACTGGAGTGGTTTCACATTTCCTCCAACAACACATTTTACAGAGGAGAAAACAGAGGTAGTTAAGGGACTTGCCCTGGGTCACATGACTATTAAGTGCCTGAGGCCAGATCTGAACTGATGAAGATGAGTCTTCCTGACTCCAGGCCCAGGGCTCTATCCATTGCACAACCTAGCTGTCCATTTCCAGTTTTAGAAAACTCTAATTATTAGGAAGTTTTTCCTTACAACTAGCCTGAAGTCTCTTCTTTTGCAACTTTGCACTCTCTGTAGCCGGTTCTTCCCTCTAGTACCAAATAAAAGAAAATTAAGTTTTCTTTCCCATGACAACTGTTTACCTAAAGACAGCGATCAGATCTACTTTGCAAATATCTTCTTTTTCTAAGTTAAACATCACTACTTCCATCAAACAATATTCTTTTTTGGGGGTGGGGGGGAGGCAATTGGGGTTAAATGACTTGCCCAAGATCACATGGCTAGTAAGTGTCAAGTATCTGAGGCCACATTTGAACTCAGGTCCTCCTGACTGCAGGGCCAGTCCTCTATTCACTGTACCACCTAGCTGCCCTATGGCATGAAATTGAGGCCTTTAAACTTCCTTTTTACCATTCTCTGCATATTTATCTTATAAATGCCCTATTCTAAAAACAGTGTCCTAAACTGAGCATGACATCACACATATGGTCTGACTGGGCAGAGCAGAGTAAAATTATCACATCTTCCTAGTCTTAGACACTATGCCTTATTCAACGCAATTCAAAATCACATTAGCATTTTGGGCTATCATAATATAAAGGAGGGGGCAGTTAGATGACCCAGTAAAAAGAACACTCATCTTCCTGAGTGCAAATCTGGCTTCAGACACTTAATAGCTGTGTGATTCTGGGCAAGTCACTTAGCCCTGTTTGTCTCAGTTTCTTCATCTATAAAATGAGCTGGAGAAGGAAATGACAAACCACTCCAGTATCTCAGCCAAAAATACCCCAAATGGGATCACAAAAAAGGACTGATTTTCAAATATTTAAAGACTACCATCCTATCCTCCCCAAGTCTCTTCTTGAAGCTAAAAATCCCCATTCCTTTAAGTGATCACCATCAAGCATACCGCCTAGTGCTCTGACCATCTTAACCACCATGATTAGAAAGCATTTTCTACCTTTTGTAAACCCCGTCCCATCCCCAGGTTATCTGGCTACAGTGTTGAGTACACAGAAAGACTGAATAAATTCCTAGTGATTGATAGGCAACAGTATCTCACACTTTTAAGGCACTTTATGGCGTACAAAGTATCTCACCCAAACTCACCCTGATGACAACCCCAATGCTATGAGAAATGCAGGGCAAACATTATCCCCACTTTACATGTATCATTACACTCTTGGCTCTCATGCCAGCACCACCCAAAATAATTATAAAACATATAACAATGAACTATGCATTCAAACATAAGGAAAATGGCGATATTGTAACTGGGGTGACCTATATGAACCGATAGATGGTAAAGTGAGCAGGACTAGGAGAAAAATTTACATAACAATATTCAAATAGAAAAGAACTTTTAAAATAACTGAATTGCTGTATTTTTTTTAAACTCTGAAACATTAAAATATTTGGCCAATACATGTATCCATAAACTGAAGAAATAATGCTCCTCGCCTCCAGAGAAGAGAGGAACATATCAAGACGAAGAAGGAGTCAAGTATTTCTGGATGTTGTAAGTATCTGGATTTACTATGCTGTTTCTCTTTCTTATATTTATTTATTATGAAGATCGTGATTTAGCTTTTTTATTGGGAGTAGATTTATCACGGAAAGGGATTTTTTAAAAAGCAAAAAGGAAATAAAAGACAACTATGGAAAAAGTGGTACAAGCTGCAGGAACTTGGTACACGACATTTAAATGCACATGGGCAAAGAAATCTATAACGGCTGTCAAAAAGTAAATTCTAGTTTTGATTCATCTTCACAACTGACTCTATTTCAACAAAATAAAAATCATGCCAAATATATAACATGTGCAATATCGTAACATACATCATATGAAACAATAGACTAATAACCAGTAGCTGGTTAGGATATTAATATATACTCCCAAATAGAAGCCTATCACAGAATGAATTGCTTTTCCTAAAATGAATTCCTTCTCCTAAAGTAAGTAGGTTGGAGATGGAAAGGCATATTTATAAACATCCATTTGGTAGCTGAGTGGAGAACATATTAGAGAAGGGAAAACTAGAGGCAAGGTAAATCAGAAGACTACAGTTATCTCTTCCACACTACAACTTTCCCCATCACAGTTTTGATATACCATGGGTGAGCATGAGAAATTAAATGGAAATTTGGGAAAGTTTTGCAGAAGCTGTAGACAACACAAAAATGCCAACAGTTGACACAGAAAACTCAGAAATGCATAAAATTTATGCTTAGTATTGTGTAATATTAACATATTTCATCTTTTAATATCATAATAAGTCAGACTTCTCTGGTAAGAAGGGAGGATCAAAAAATGTTACATGGATTTTTCAGAGCCCAGGGGTACCACACCACTAATCCCTGTGATATGGAAAGGATAATGGTACCTCAATTGTTCATCAAGGCAGATTAATTACTGAACATAGGTGTTAGTCCTGTGAAACTTGGAGAGAGATGTGAGGAAAGTAGTGATGGTATAATCAAAAAGACTTGGCAATTTATTGAATATAGAGAATGATGGGGAATATCAAGAAAGAAAATCACAGAAAGAAATCAAAGAAGAAAAAAAAAGCTTAATTTAGACAGAAAAAGCAATAAAGCAATAGATCCTAAATACTGTCCAATGTCTATCACAATAATTTTTATCCACTTAATCAGCCTTAATCGGTTTTCCTTATTCTTTAGTCCCATGTCAAAAGAACACTAAATAACTGCTCAATTGATCACATGGGAAAATATATGCATATGGTAGAACATTAAGAGACATGTTGGTAACAGGAAGCAAACTATTCCTCCATAAAAAAAAAAACACACAGGAAGGAATGGTAATCCAGTATATTGTCTGCATATGTCATGAGAGAGAAATGAACGGCCACTTTAAATGATTCTATATATTAATACAGATGATATAAAAAATATCTACATTTCCAAAAACCAAGGCTTAACTGAGGATCAATAAAGCAATGCTCTGTGCTGACAATATGAGGAATTCAAAAAATGACTATGAAAAATTTCTAGGAATTTATGGCCCATAATTTTTAATATGTTGGTCACCAAAAAAAAAAAAATCATCAGTACTGAGAAGTTATGCCGCAAAATGGAATCATCTGAAGAACAAAGTATAAAGCTAATAGTTCTTATGTGGGAAGTTAAAAATGGAAAAGATGGGAAGAAAGAATTTAAAGATAAACATGCTACTTCAAGAAAGAAAAAGAAAAGTATAAGAAATCTGAGTACAAATGTGGGATGAAATGACTTTGGATTGGATTGTAATAGTGAAACTTAGGGAATATTTGTGGAAAGAAAAGAAGAGACACAAGAAAAAAGGTAGGGTGGGAAAAATCTTCAAAAAAAATAGAATGAGAGACAGGAAAGATGAAGCAGAAAAGCAACAAGCAAGCTTGAAGGCAGAAAAAACTCAGCATGAGTTTCAGCAGGCAAGGAATAAGAGGACAGGGTAAAGGCTAGCAGATTTGGAAATAAGAGGTCATTAGTTAAAGTCCCAAATACAGTGGTAGAGTCAGAAATAAATACAAGAAACTGGGGAGTAATTAAGTAGTGAGAAGTACAGTTCTCCTCTATTTTCAAGAAGTTTGATAATGAAAAGGAGATGAGGCTGTCATTTAAGGGAATGTGAAGGGTTAAGCTATATATGTAGATACCTTTTTTGGGGGGCTGACTAATTTTGGAAATTCTTCTGGAAAGATGACATTGCGAACTATATAGTGTTCTCAATGATCCTAAGCTGTTCACTATATGCCTTTTTCAAAAGATATTAATATTCTCCCAGATATGCTATCTTGCTACAAATCATAAGCCACCTGATCTCAGAGGAATAACTGCTTCAGGTAATCCAAAAATCAGCCAGTGGTAGGTATAAGCAGACTTTCAAGATATTATCATGGCCTGTTCACAAGAAGACATCAACAGAGAAATACATGTCTGGAAAAGGGGGTAGGCCTATTACATGATAAGAATGAGGGACAATAGCTGGTATCAATATAATATTGAAAGAACCATAAGAAAGCCTACAAAACATTGAATAGATGATCTATGGAAGGCTTACAGAAACACATGAAGAGCAACTGAAAGGGCATGGCTAGAATATGATCTGTACCACTGAGGGAATACTCAAATTGGTAAGATTATATAATGACTGAAAAGATTTAAATATAAGGGCAAATTTAAGCATATTTATAGATAGAGGGTAAAGGGGAAAAGATTAGGTATTCAAGGGAACACAGGTAGTTCAATAAGCAAGATCCCAAAGGACTGGGGGTGGGAGGGTGAGGAAATGAAATAAATGGCAAAAATAGAAAATTTAACTTTGAAGAAGATAAAGCACTTTCTCCTCCACTTTGGTTAAATTTGTTGAAAGAATTCTGTAACTCTATTTTTCATCTTGACCATGATCTCCAATCCCTACATTCTTAGCTCTTTTCTAGGACTTTCCTAGAAAGTGGCTATACTTTCCTCCCTTTCCTATCTCAACCCTTGGTGAGTCAGCTCAAATTCACACTGTTTTATATTTGAATCTCTCTTGCCTATAGCCCTATCACCATTTATGCCTTGATAAATCAAAATCTTGGTTTATTTATTCTATATGTTGTTTGTTGTTCTATCGTGTCTGACTTTATGACCCCATTTGTGGTTTTCTTGGCAAAGATACTGGAGTCTCCTAGGCCCACATAGCTTCTGAGTCCAAATTTGAACTCAAGAAGATGAGTCTTCTGAGTCCAGGCCCAAAGCTCTATCCACTGTGCCACCTACCTGTCCACTCCCTGTATCTATATGACTATTAACATCCTGTTAAATGGAACAGAAAAATCACCAAACTCTATTAAATGGGTCTACTACAAACTTATGTTACTTAATCTCAAGACCTCCACTACACTTAGGCAATCCCTTTAATAATACCCTAATGAACTTGCTATCTTATTCACTAAAGCAATTATTCCAAATCCACATCATTCAGCAAGCTTCTGTAGGCAAAGCTTCATCTTACCCTCTCAGCTGAGGACCTAGCCTCATACTTCACTGAAAAAATTAGGGCCATTTGAGTGACATGTTCTCCTATCCTGCTCATCTCACATCACTCAAGACATCTTCTCCCACTATATGCTCCTTTACCCTCATCTCTCAGGAATACGTGGCCCTTCTTCTTGGCAAGGCAAACACCCATAAATGTATCCTTGATCTTACCTCATTTCTCCAACACATTGGCTCCTCCATCCAGTCCACTGTCTCTCAAATCTTAAATCTCTCCCTATATGTAGGCTCCTTCCCTAATGCCTATAAACATGCCCATGTCTCAACACCATTAAAAAAAAACCCTCAGTTAAGCCAACCATCTCCATTAACTATTTAAATATAAATTAATTAATAACTAATATTATAATAAAATTAAGTAGATTCACTGTAGAGCACATCATCTTTTAAAATAAAAATATAGAAAATGAAAGAAATTGGAATATTTGCATAAATATATTTATATAACCAGGAAGGTATACATCAAAGCCTTAAGCAATTAACTAACCTAGACTGACATTTTATAACAAAAAGCCTAATTTGGAAAAACCTCCAATTATGATGTTATTGGTCCCAACGCAGTATATACTATTCTCAGAACTTTAAAAACACGCATAGGAAAATGACCTTTGGAAGGAGAATAATGGAAGGACTAAACATTTCCACATTGTAATATTAAGTCCAGTCCAGTTGAGACAATTTAAAAGTGATAGAACAGAAAAAGTACTTTGTAAGAGAAATAAATCTTCCTTGAGGGCTACATATGTCCTATAAATAATGTTTATTGGAACTCCACATGTTACTTTAACAGTAGCCCATCAAATAACGAGAGAAAATTAAGGTTCCCAGTTAACATTATGAGTCAAGTGACATTAAAATCAGAAATTATTGACAAATTCCCTTGCCTGTTAATTTTAATAAATGTACAGAAATATAGCCATTCTACTGAGAATATTTAAACCAGTAGTAGGAGATCCCACATATATGTGCCACTGCTATCATTAAAAATCAAACAAAACATTCTGCTTTGTCAAGATTACAAAAAATAAAGACAAATTATGAAACCATGCTGAGCTATGCTAAAATTAAAGCAAAGGTATTTTTAAAATAAAAGTTATATGTATGTATTATTCTTGTATTAGAAAAACTATGACACTATGACAAGATTTCATCCACAAACACATATGAAACCAATTATATTTAATTAAAGTCTGGGCAACACAAACATTTTTGAAGATAGGAATTGAAGACACAGAAAACTGACTCCTAGATCTTAACTCTTCTATAATAAGTAAATTTTCCACTCCCACTAGACAGTCTAAGTACAACTGACTTCAAGGGGCCACACCTAAACACGAGGAGAGAAAAACTGGGTTAAGATAATTTTTAAAACTTTTCTAACTACAAGTGATTTAGAGTAACAAATTTAGGCAATTCTCTAAAGATTTATCTGTGAAAAACTTCAGTCAATCAACAAAAATTTAAAAACATCTATTATATGCCAAGAATTGTAATAGGTGTTGAGTATACAGAGACAAATATGAAGCAGTCTCTGTTCCAAAGATCTAAAATTATATCAGGAGAGACAATATAGATATAGAGATAGACAGACAGATGTTGGGAGATTAGGAGAGTGCTACTGGAACTAAATCCTGAAGAAAGGGATTCTAAAACCCAGAGATGAGAAGGGAATGTATTCTAAGAAAAGAGACAACCAATGTAAAGGCAAAGAATTGGCAAGTAGAGTATCTTGCATGAGAAACAAAGATTAGGCCAATTTGGTTGGATTGTTGAGCAGGAAAGTTTAGTAATATATGAGAATGGAAAGGCAGGTTGGAAGCCAGATTGTAAAGAGCCTGAAGGGACAAGTGAGAGTTTACATTTTATCCCAAAGGCAGTAAAACATTAGCGAATTATAAGGCAAGTGACATGTCAGATCACTTTTGGAAGATGGCCTGGTTCAGGGAGAGCCTTGAGAAGGTGGGGTCAAATAGAAGACTACTACAATAATACAGGATAGTGGTGCTGAGACTCTGAATGACAGTGGTAGTTGTATAGTAGTAAAGAGTTGTACTATCAGAGATACGGGGGAGGCAGAAATGGAAATATCTAGCAACTGAATGGATATATGCTGTGAAAATGAGGAAACAAGGATCATAAACCTGAGAAATTAGAAATGTGGCAGTGTTTTGAAAAAAAAGTAAGTTCAAAAGAGGAGGAAAAGATAAATGAGTTGTGTTTCAAAAATGTTGACTTTGAGATGTCTCCTTAATATCCAATTTGAAATGTCCATTAGGCAAGTGGTGATGTGGACCTACAGTTCAGGAGTGAGGCTGGGGCTGGATATACTGATATGTAAATCATCTGCATAAAGATGATAATTAAACCTATAAGAGCTAAAGAACTTAAAATGTAAGAATATGTAGAAACAAATTAAAAGAATTAAAGTTCATATATCCAAGGGGCATAGCACTGCACAGCTCAGACAGTAGGATTATAGAACATAAAAAATGCTTGCACTTGCATCTTGCACTACCGGAACCTCAGAGGGGTGATGGGGGAGTATACAGGAGAGAGCAGATTGGGGGAGAGGGTATCTCTGTTTTGGGATGGTGGATAGGAGAAAGGCTCAGAGAAAATATGTAACTCAAAATCTCATGGAAATGAATGATGTAAACTAAAAATAAACAAAAGTTTAAAAAAAAACAGTGGACAGAAATGAAGATAACATCTCTGGTTGAAAGGAGAAAAAGAACAGGCTCAAATAACTTCACTTAACTGAAAACTATAATCCCACCTATCATGGTTCTGAAGAAAAAAAGATTTCTTACCCATAAAGCAAGTCTTTGGCCACAAGCAGATTATTATCACATATTCTTTAAACACTAGTCTCATCGCATAACCACTTTTTTTCTTTTCTTTGTATAACTTCTTATCAAATAATTAAGTAAATAACTTAAACAGATTCATAGATCTCAACTGTATTCCTGGAAATGATTTGTTTGTATTTATATTTTTGTGTAGTTGCTAATTAGGAGTGATTGCCTGGTCGTGTGTTTTCTCTTCTATTTACAGGGGGAAACAATTTCCTTCCCTATGTTTTGGTTTGGAACTTTTCTGGGTATTTTGAGGTTGTATATTAACTGTGTATTTTAAATTTTTATTATTTAGAAATACAAATTAAATATGAATTACATACATAGCAATTTTATTTATAAACACCACCTCTGTTAACACTGACCATCTGCATTTTTGAAACTAATTGTCTACTCAATTAGACAGACCAGCACCATGTCTGAACTTTTGAAATGCTTTCTTCCTGGTCCCATCCCACAGTTCTCCAGGAAAGGCTGTGGGTTTCACAAAATAAAGGGGATATTGATCATGAATGTTAAAACTCAAACAAGGACCATTTTTTCCATTAGAATGAATGGAAAAATAGATTAGAAATCACCACATCCTACTTTAAAGAAGCTAATTTCTTAACATGGAAAACATTTATTTTCTAAATGCTGTCATGGGATGTGAACAATTTAAAAAACTGGTTCATCAACTCAGCTTTTTTTTCTAAATGCTACTCTACCTAAAAGGTGTGTAACCAACATTATTTTTTTGAACCCTATTTTGGAGATTTGTGATGTTGAATTTTGAAGTAGAAATAAGATGCTGGTGAGGGCGGCTAGGTGGTGCAGTGAATAGAGCACTGGCCCTGGAGTCAGGAGGACCTGAGTTCAAATTTGGCCTCATATCCTTGACACACTCACTAGCCGTGTGACCTTGGGCAAGTCACTTGACCCCAATTGCCCCTCCAAAAAAAAGGCAAAAAAAAAAAAAAAGAATAAGAAAAATAAGATGCTGGTTAATAAAAGCCAGTATAATAAATACGTTTTTAATTTGGCTCCCTCCTACCTTTCTAGTCTTCTTAGACCTTGCTTGATCCCCTCCCTCCACCGTGAGATTCAATGATACAACATTCCATCTCCGCTATTGCCCATGACTGAAATTATATCCTACGTCATCTCTTTCTGGTTCCTTTGAGTTCCAGATAAAATCTCGTGTTCTACAAAAAACTTTTCCTATCCCTCTTAATGCTAATACCTTCCCTCTAAGATTATTTCCAAATTTTCCTCTTATATCATTTGTACATAGTTGTTTGCATGTTTTCTCTCTATAAGAATGTGAGCTCCTTGAGAGTAAGAGCTGTCTTTTGTCTTTGAATCCTAAGCTCTCCTTAGTCAGTGTTTGACAGACAGTAGGGACTTAATAAATGCTACTTGATTTAGTTTCACTCATAATAACCACATTAATAGTTTGTGTTTATTTAATGCCTCATATGAGCTATATATACTTTATATAAATGGACACTCAAAAACATCTCCAGAAATAGGATAAATGTTATTTTTCAAATTTTGTGGATAAAGAAATCAAGGCTTAGTGATATTCTTCAGATCACAAAGTTAACAGAACTGGATGTGGGTCTTCTGGCTCCAAGGGACCACTAAATCAAGCTGCTTTCTCTTAATCTGGACCCATTTTGTCTGTCTTCCAGCTATAATTGTAATCTCATTGGTAGCAAAAAAAAAAAAGAATAAAAAAAAGGAAGAACCTAATTTCCTTTATTTTCTCCAACAAAAGGAAGAAGCTAATTTAGTTGAGTCCAATCATGTGATATGGCGACATTAAGGTCTACTTCTACGAATTAGTTTCCATTTCATTTAGCAGGCACTAAACAGTAATTGCTACTATCCCATGTTTTCTTTACTGTTATAATGTTCTGTTCATATATTCCCAGCATCATTATGCAAAGGTAATATTTTTTAGTCTTAGAAAAAAAATTATTTTAATTTTTTTTTTTTGCTTTTTTTGGAGGGGGGAGGGCAGGGCACTTGGGGGTTAAGTGACTTGCTCAAGGTCACATGGCTAGTTTTTTTGTGTGTTAAGTGTCTGAGGCTAAATTTGAATTCAGTTCTTCCTGACTCCAGGGCCAGTGTTCTATTCACTGTGCTACCTAGCCACCCCTAATAAAATTATTTTAAATCACAAAGTTACTAATAAAATTGTTACATGACAACTTTTAAAATAATTTGATTGCTCTCATTCACACTCAAAATTTTTCCTCTTCCTAAATTTGACCTCAGAAAGGATCAATGTGGCATTCACTGGACTTGAATTCAGACAACAATGCTGTGGTTCTAATATTTATAATAACTCCAAAGAAGTCACTGAACATCTCTGGGCTTCCATTTCCTCAGTTATAAAAGAGCGGAAATATTTGTACTACCTACCTCATAGAAATGCTTAATTTTTTTAAATTTGTAATCCCTAAATCATTTTGTAAATATGAATTTATTTTCAACTGTATTACTATTACAGCTGGACTAATGGGAGTACCAGGATGTACAATCAAATGAAGAAACACTGTCTTAATTTTGAAAGAAAGTACAAATTATTAATGCATTCTTTTAAAATAGAACTAAATGCCTTTTAGTTATGATCTTAACAACTGAGAGAAACATAATGAGGCAGCATGGAATTCAAGGTTCTCCTCTGGTATATGCTACCTACATGACCCTGTGTTTTCCTGCCATTCAATTCAGGCAACTCTACAGACAATAAAGTGCAGAATGACTGTTCATTTGCATGGGAAGTGGAGGTTTCTTTGTTAGCAGTTTCTCTAATGCTGAAATCATAAATTAACACCTTCCTAAACTCCCTCCCATAACCACTTTAGAATGTAAGGAGTCAGGAGACATCTACTACAGGACATAGGTTTAGACCTAGAAGGGGTCACAGGATTACAGACGTAGATTTGGAAGGAATCCTAGATAGTAAGTCTAATACTTCCACTGTACACATAAGGAAACTGAGGGACAGGGATGATCAGTGACTTGACCAAAATCACATAGTGAAAACAGCAAGGCAAAAACTTGAACTCAGAGCCTCTGACTATAGCTCTTGTGTTCTTGAAAATATTACTGTTTTATGAACTTAAGCATCAAAAATAAATATTCCTAACAGAAACTCAAATTGTTATATAATGTTTTAAATGACTATTAAATTCAACATGGTAGTAACAAAACTGTCCTGTTTGTAATCCCTTTTGAATTTTTTTGTATTTTATTCTCTGTAATTTTTAAAGGTTTTTTTGGTCATTACCCTCCCCCCACACACACACCCCAGTGTTTATTGCATTTCTATCACAACCTAATTATGAACTGCCACATTCTTTTCAGTAAAGCACATAGCCCCTGGGGGCAGATACTGCAAATACATAAAAAGCATATAGAGTTCATGCTTTTTAAATTTGCTTTGTTTCTCCATGATGACTTTATCTTGTACCATACACACAACACACACACACACACACACACACACACACACACACACTCATGGCAACACATTTCTACTTTTAATCTAAAATACATGGGTTGAATGAGATGATCTTTATAGTCACTTCCGGCTCTGATATGTATGTCTATAAGCAATGAGAGAGAGAAAAAGATGCTATGGGCATTATGGGAATTTAGCTGCTCAAATGTTTGTAATTGTGGGCATTTAAATACATCAAAGTTCTAAGTTTTGCAGGACGGGGCAAACACTGTTATACTCACATGTGTATAGAGAGAACAGTAGTTAAAGAAACATTCCTCAAAGTGGCTCAGGGTAGAAGTTGCCTTACTGCTCAACCAAAGTGTATTGTGAGATGGGAATCTTGTCCATACCTGCTCCCTCACAGTTTGGGTATTCCTAAGTCTTCTAAGAACTTCATTGCTAACTATATAATGACAATAATAAAATTCTTTTATCAGCTAGCTGGCACAGTGGGTAAGTGCATTAGACTAAGAGAAAAGGACAGTTAAGTTCAAATCTCACCTCAGACTTTTAGTGGTGTGATATTTGGGCAAGTCACTTAACTTTTGTAAAGCAATTTGGTCTCAAGTTTCTCATCTGTAAAATGGAGATAATAATAACATCTACCTCATAAGATTTTGTAGGCTCCAATCAGACAATATGCACAGTGCTTTGCAAATTGTAAAGTGCTATATAACTACTAGATTGTGAGCTCTTTCAGGGCAAGGACTAGTTTTCATCTCTTCTTGTAGCCCCAGTGATTAGCATAGTGCCTGGCATACAGCAGGTGCTTAATAAATGTTTATTAATTAACTGATAATAGTTACTATCATCACCAACTCATTTATGAATATTTGATCTAACATTTGAGTTACTAGATAACAAAATACAAACAATAGTCATTATATTTATCTAAAAACCTTCATATGCTCTATATGTCATGGGGACACATTCTCCAATTTCCTTCATGACTCAATACAAATGCTAACTTTTAAACTGTCTTTCCTACTAATCTCTACCTCCTAATGTTCTGCTTCCTACCAAAAAAATGAAGAAAGAAATCTGAATTTATCTTGTGTATATTTTTATACTTCAATGTGCAGATAGTCTCCCACAATAGAATGCAAGCTCCTAGAGGGCAAGAACTATTTCATGTTTGTCTCTGTGTACAAAGTACAATGTCTGGCATACAACAGACACTTGATAACTGCTTGACTGCCTGATTAATAATGAATTGTCTCAAAAAAAAAAGGAAGAGAGTTGACTAGATCACTAAGTATCAGAATGACAGACTTTCAAATTCAAAAGGGAGTTCTGAGAACTAATCTAAATTGATCAAGAAGCCTATGTACAACTCTTCAAACAAGTGATCTTTGAGCTTGTCACTGAGAATCTCTAGTACAAGAAAATCTTCCAAGGCTAACCATTTTGATATTGGATTGCTCTTAGTAAGTTATTCTTCGCACCAAACAGAAATATATTTCTTTGCAACTTATTCACATTGCTCCTACTTATGTCCAGCAAAGTCAAAAAGGATAAGTCTAATCCCACTTCCACACTGCAAAACTTAAAAATTTGGAAGACGACAATGTTACCCCCAAATCGCCACTTCTCCTATCACTAGTATTGTTAGCCAATCTTTCTACAGCGTGGACTCAGGACCTCTTCAGTATTCTGGTTGTACCCTTAAGTGTGATACAGCTTCTCAATGTACTTCTTATAATGTTGTTCTCAGATCTAAAGACAAGACTCCAGATGTGGTTTCACAAAAGTAAAGCACATAAATCAGGACTAGCACTAGTATGATAGGATATTACAGTTCTCCGGGCAGTTTAAGGTCATATTAGCTTTCCTAACTGCAATAACTGCTGAATCAGCTTAAGCTTGCAGATCATTAAAACCCCTAGGTCATTTTTAGACAGCAGGAGAAATGCTGTCAAAAGATTTGCTGAAATTTAAGTAGTATGTCTACAGCACTCCCTCGATCTACTAGTTTAGTAATTCTATCAATGAAAAAGAGAAAAGTGGCCATTTTGTCATGAACCATTCTTGATGAAGCTATCATTTATCAAATTCCTTTACTACTACAAACTTAATCCCTCCAGTCTTTCCTTTTTAAAAACTGAAACCGTGATCCTCTAAAACTTGGACAATTCTTCTATTCTCTTCATCTTTCAAAGATCACTAATTGTGGTTCAGAAATACCCTCCTACATTGTCTCTCCACTCCATATTAAGCATTGCTGTTCCATTTCATCTAATCAAAAGATCATTTCTCACCTTGGAAGAAAAAAAAAGGAAGTAAAGTAAGAGCTGAATAGTTCAACTCTCACCATCTTTCATTACAATACAATACAATACAATGCAATGTAAAATGCAACGCAATGTATTTATTAAGTGCCTGCTATGGGCCACACACTCAGCTTAGTGCTGGAGATACAAATAAGGAAAAGAAAGACAGTTCTTGCCCCCAAGAAGCTTACACTCTATACTGTAAAAGCTGAAAGGTAGGAGGTAGGCAGAAAAGGTATGATGTGGGCATAAGAGGTCTGATAACATTGGAGTCAAATCCAAGGAGTGCAACTGGTGGAAAATGGCTGGTCTGGAAGTCCTCTTTAATTGGGGATTTGAGGAGGAGTTTTTTGCTTTGCCCTCTAGTCCTCCAATCAGAGGGGTAGAGGCTACTAAGAATAATGATGAGGTATGAGAACCAAAGCTGATATAATCAGAGAGGTGATAGAGTTTCCTAGTGAAGAGTTTTTCCTGGGGGCATGATGACTGTAAAGTCAAATGCAAGGAATATTGCTGGCTCCTGTGATTGTATTTAGTTATAATGGGATATGTATGATTATTTTTACTGTCTCCTTCATAATGAGAAATAGTCTTATCCCTATTTTAGTCTTATCTTTGTCCATAGCATAGCCAGAGGAAGATAAAGACTTTGATGCTGAATTCCACATTTACCAAGAGCATCAGATCTTTCTGTGCTTTATTACTCCTGACATTTCTTTTTCAGGACTATGTTCTTTCATATTCATCCTGTTATTCGTTCTAACTTCCATCTTCTATATGTTTTTAAAATTCTGAGCTGCTCAATGAGTTGACATCAGTCTTTGTGGACAGTCCTTTTCTACCTCACCGAAACCATTTCAGAGAGCAAACTTATTCAAATTTATTCTTGCGAGCATCCCATTGCTTTAAAACTGATTTACCATTCAAAATATTAGGTCACTGGCTCCCACCAAAAATGGGACTTTTTATTTAAAGCAAGAGGCAACAGGGAACCACTGGAATTTATTGAGCAAGGAAATGATATGACCAGATATTAAGGAATATCACTTTAGCAATTATGTCAAGGGTAGATGAGAGAAGGGACAAACTTGAGGCAGAAACAAGTAATTAGTACTAGTAACTAGAACAAGTAACGAGTAATTAATAAACTAATATAATTATCCTAGTAAGAGATGCTAACGTCTTGAACTAGAAGACATCTATGTAAGCAGACAAAAAGAGGACAGGCAAAGGACAGGTAACAGAATTAGAACTGAGAATACTTGTCAAGGAAATATACAGAGGGTGTGGAAAAATGAAGAGTGGAGGATGACTCCAAAGTGAATGAAAGGATGGTGGTGAGCACCACAGAAAGAAGGAAGTTTGGAAGAGGAGTGGGTTGGGAGGGGAGGGATATCATGAATCCTATTTTGGTTATGCTGAATTTGAGATGTACATAAAATTGTTCTGAACATACAATAGGAAGCTGGTAATCACAGACTATAGCTAGATATATAGTTCTTAGAGATATCAACTTAGAGGTAATAACTGATCACATGAAATCTGGTCTGGTCCCTAAGAAAGTGTAAAGAGAGAACAGATTAAGGGCTTAGGGAACATCCACCTTGTGTGAGAGACCTGAATGAAGATCTAGCAAAAGAAACTGAGCAGTGGTCAGACAAGTAGAAAGAGAACCAAAATAGAGTGATGTCATGAAAACCCAAGAGAAAGGAGTATTCAGGGGTGAAGGTGATCAATAGTGTTAAAAATCAAAAAGGAAGAGAACTGAAACAAAGCCATCTGAGTCGAGGATCCAAAGATTACTGGTGTAAGAAGTTTTAAAATTTAAATCAAAAGGCTGAAAGGCAAATCCTAAGGTGTTGGAAGTGAATGATATTAGAGTAACTAGAAGCAACATATGTAGACACAGCTTTTGTTAGGACTTTGGCTGTGAAAGAGAGGAAAGATAGCAAAATGATAGTTTAAGAGTCAAGAAAAGGCTTCTTAGAGGAAGTGACACCTGTGAAGTGGGCTTTAAAAGTTCATTAGGCAAGCAGGGGTAAAAATAAAAAAGATAAATTCCACTGAGTATATTTGCATTAAGAACAACACTCATCAATAAGTTTTATTGAGCCATGGCTCAATAAAACAGGCACATTATAGCACTGACCATGTTACTGGGGAACAGTAAATATTATGTAAGTCAAACCTCTTTTGACAAGAAGGAAGAGATGGAAGGAGAAGGAATAAAAGAGTAAGCAAAATTATTTTTCTCTACTGTGAGAGGTAATAAAAGTGTTGTGCCAGGGAGTGGGGTGTTCTTATGAGACTGGAACCTGCTGTCTTAGTCCCACTATGAATTTCCAGGCTGCAATAATTATTTTTTATGATGATACCAAGAATGTGGGCAAGAGATTAAACATTTCTAATATACCACTAAAACTGAAAGAAGGATTATTTTCTGTTAGGTTCTACTTTCATATTATATTTTCAAGGGATTGTAATCATTTTAAATATCAACTAAAGCAATCTAAAAGTATGTTATCAATAAGCAAAAGAGAGAATCTACTTTTAATCCACAC
>CM053587.1:210761831-210779527 GCA_028646515.1 Pseudochirops corinnae
AAAGTCCTCCACCTCACTGAATGACCATATTTTCCCCTGGAACATTATACTCAGTTTTGCTGGGTAGGTGATTCTTGGTTTTAATCCTAGCTCCCTTGATCTTTGGAATATCATATTCCAGGCCCTTCGATCCCTCAATGTAGAAGCTGCCAGATCCTGGGTTATCCTAATTTTGTTTCCACAGTATTCAAATTGCTTCCTCTTGGCAGCCTGTAATATTTTCTCTTTGATCTGGGGACTCTGGAACCTGGCTATAACATTCCTAGGAGTTTTCTTTTGGGGATCTTTTTCAAGAGGTGTTCTGTGAATTCTTTAAAGCTCTATTTTGCCATCTGGTTCTAAAATATCCAGGCAGTTTTCCTTGAGAATTTCTTGAAGGATGCTTTCTAAGTACTTTTTTTGATCATGGCTTTCAGGTAGTCCAATAATTTTTAAATTGTCTCTCCTGGATCTATTTGGTCCCCCTGCAGTCTGCAGGCTGGGAGCTCTGAAACAGCCACGTGGAGGCGGCTGCTGGGCCACTGCTTCTGCTGCTTCTTTGCCCTGGGGGCAGTTCGGCCTGACCACTTTTCTCCCCCAAATTTAGCTGAGATCCTCTGACCTTTTCCTTAGTCTTTGTTTCTTATGGCTTGATAATTCTGGAAACTCCCACAGCTGCTGCTGATCTACTCTCCTGAAGGCTCCAGTTGCGGCTCGTCCTGGCTGTCCCGGGATCAAGCCGCAGTTTCAGGCTGAGCTGGTTTCGGCTCCCAGCCTGCTGCCGTGAGCCCTTCTTGCCAAGCTGCATTTAGTGGGAGATGTGTTTTTCTGTATTTTTGTGTGAGTTTTGGAGCATAAAATTTGTTTAGAGTCATTTGAGGTGGCTACGTGTGAGCTGGGAAACCTTGCTGCTTCTATGCTGCCATCTTGGCTCCGCCCCCTATATTATCTTTTGAAATTGCCTTTATCATGGATTTGCTTAAGGATAATCTCCTACCCATAGTTGTGAAATGTGTATGATGTCCTTCTGATATGATCTTTAATGTTAAGTTATGTGTCCATTTTGAGTTGTTGTGGAACATGAGATTAAGATGTTAATCTAAACACAATTTCTGCTATACTGCTTTTCAGTTTTCTTAGCAGTTTTTAAACAGATAAGTTGTATTTCCCTTAAGTACTTTGTTTTCCATTTATTATCTATTTTTTATTCTGAAAAGTATCACTTTGATAATTTGGTTGGTATAGCATTAAAATGGTAGTATCATCCTTTTTATTATATTGGCGGGGCTTAGCCAAGAACACAACCATTGCTCCAGTAATTCTTTATTTCTTTAAGGTGCATTCTAATGGGCTCCTTACCGTTATTTTATATGCCTTGCTACATTCATCTCCAAATATTTTAATATTTGTAGTTACGTGGCATGAGGTTTCACTTTCTGTCATTGCCTCTTAGGTTTTATTAAAAGTGGTAATGAACATTTAAATCGCACTTTAAGATTTGCAAAGTACTTTAGAAATATTATCTTGTTTTGTCCAAACAACAGCCCAAAAAAACCCAGGTAGGTGCTATTATTCTCCTCCTTTTACTCATTTACATATGAGGTTTATGTAACTTGTCCAAGATCACACAGCTGCTAAGTGCCTAAAGTATAATTTGAAATCATGTTTTTCTGCCTCTAGGTTCAACATTCTACCCACTAATATAGAATTTGGGGATTATTTTGAATTTATTTTATAGCCTGCAACTGTGCTGCAAGTATTATTTTTCTCAGTTCATGTCTTTTCTGATTCCCTAGGATTTTCTATTTGGTATCAATCAATAGGACAAGTTTTATTTTCTCTTTGCTAATCTTTACACCTTTAATTTCATTGTTGCCTTATTGCTATTGCTTTCATTTCTAGTATTATATTAAATGATACTGGGAATTGGGAATATAAATAGAAGTAAAGGACAATTACAAAGAAAAAAGCAAAATATATTTATGTTAAGGAAGCAAATAGTTTCCATACAAGCAAAACATATTTCTCTTAAAGACTTGATACTGAGGAATGGCTCAGCAAGTTGTGGTATATGATTGTGATGGAATGCGTAGTGCTATAAACAATGATGAGGTGGTTGACTTCAGAAAAATGTAGAAAGACTTGCATCAAATAATGAAAAGTGAAAAGAGCAGAACCAAGAGAACATTGTAAACAGCAACAACAGTATTGTTTGAAGAATAATCTTGAATGTTCTCGTTATCTTGAGTATTATAAATACTGAAATCAACCACGAAGGACTTACAAAGTAAGATTCTATCTACTCCAGAGAAAAAACTGATAAATGGAAGTATGCATAGTGTGGTTTCACATATATTTTTAAATCTGTGTCAATTAGTGGCCATTTCTAGTTTGGGGTGGGGAGAGGAGGCAGAAAGGTTGGAATTTAAAATGTAAAAAAATAAATAAAATTAATCTTTAAAAAAAGACTTGATGCTTAGAGGCAACTTAATGATCATAGGTCTCCCAGAAGAACATGACAAGTAAAAATACTTGAACATCACAGTGCAAAAAATAAGACAAGAATACTGCCCAGAACTTCTGAACAAAGAAAACAAATGATATTTCCCCTAGTATCCTGTTCCCATGAGCCATCTCATAACACAGAGATTTTTTTCCCCTAAAAATACACAACAAAGAGTACAGCTTAAATAGAAGACATGATAATGGAGGAACAGGCTTATCCCAGGTTTCTTGATACTGATGCTACATTTCTATTTTATTGTTTTAAATGGACTTTTTTATTGGGAACATTTCCTTGAACACACTTTGTGGAATATCAAAAGAAGTTTTTGTTTGTGGTTGGAAAAAATGTCTACAACCTGCCAACTAAATTTAAAATTGCATAAGAATATGGGTGTTGATGCTGAGAAATGATGTGTAGGCAGTACATTTCTTGTCCTGTCTGAAAACAGTTATGAAATACAAACAACCAATGTGGGACTGCTTGCTGCCTTATTTTTGCATGGGAAAGACAGCACTAGAATAGGAAGAAAGCCAAGTACATTTAAACTAAACTGTTAACATATTAGGAATTGAGTTCATTGGTAAACCTTATGGAACTTTTAATTTCAACGAACTACCAAGATCAACGGTATTATCTTATAATGGAAAAAGAATACCAACTTTTCCTGATATAAATGTAAACAGAACCAGTTTCTTTATATATATGTTGAAACATTCTGCAACCTTGCACTTAGGTAATTCACTGTTACCTCAGTGATTGCAAGTTGTGCTAGTACAGTAAATAATATATTCATGTTGACCTATCAGCCAGTATCTTTAAAAATGGACTTGCCATATGACAGCAATATTGAAATCTAAAAAATAGGTCTAAATGAATTGTTTGAACTCCTTATAACCCTGAGAATCTATGATCCTTTGGTGAAACTAGTTTGGTATTTCAAGTGTAAAAGCATATGTACATCAAGAAATTGCTGTTAACTCATATTGTCTACATTGTCTGGTGCGTACTATCTTAGGTATAAAAAATTCTAGTCAAAGGATACATCTGAAACTGTTATGTGAATATGAGTACACATATATTATTTTTAGTGTTTATTATCATTTTTATACATTAAAATCTTGATTTTTGGAACTCATGCAGAATTACAGACTCTAAAAATTGGAATGCCATTTAATTTAACTCATACCATCACCAACAAGCCTGTATACAAAATATTTGACAAATGATTTCATATTTATCAAAGAATTTCAGCAAGGGGGCAGTAATTACTTTCAAAAGCAGCCTGAAACCACTTTTGATGTCTCTGATTGTTAGGAAGGTTTATTGCCTGTCCCCAGGTAGTTAGTTAACAAATGTTTCTTGGTTGATTGACTCAAAACCTGCATTTCTGCAACTTTTATAAGTTTCTCTTGGCTCTGCAAAGCATACTTAATCCCTCTTTCCTGTGATAACCCTTCAGTTATATGAAAACAGCTATTGTGTCCCACCCAAATCTTATCTTCTCCAGGCTTAGCATTCCTAGTTCCTTCAAAGTATTCAAATATAGGATGAGCTAAAATTCTGTAGTATTTTCCTTATTCTCTTCTCTATACCCTCCATTTTATCCATGCCTTGCTTAAAATGTGTTATATCCATCTTAATACAAAATTTCTTTGTGGTCTAAATGTGACAGAGTAGTAGGAATATCGCTTCCTTTTTTCCAGAGTACTGTGTTTCTCTCTTAATGTAACCTCAGATTACCATGATGTTTTAGGCTACCATATCATACAGTTCATTTATATTTGACTTTCAGTCCTTTCATACTTCCATGTCTTCTTCAGTTGTATTTCTTGGAAGACAAATCTTTTTCATCGTATTCTTATGAGGCTGAATTTTTGAGCTCAGTTTTTTTAAAAAAGCAGCAGACTTTACTTTTATCTCTTTTTTAAAATAAATTATTTATTTTCTTGTTTACAACTTTTATCTCTTTTAAATTTATCTTGTTAGATTTAGTCCAGTATCTTCAATATTTTTGAATCAGATTAGGCTATTTCTCCCAACTTTTTATTTCTGTAATTTTGATAAGAATACCATATACCATCTATCCTAACCACTGACAAAAATATGCAGTAGAGCAAGGAGGACAGAACTTCTAGGATGCTTTACTGGGGCCTCCTTCCAAACTGACATTTTGAATCTGACTTATCTAGTTCTGAAATTACCTAGGTGCTTTGTTAAAATCTATATAAACTATATCTAATCCAGTTTTCTGCTTTTGTAGTCTAATAATTATGTCAGGAAATAAGTAATTCTGGCCAGACCTGTTCTTAAAGCAAGGCATCATCTCTTCTCTTCCCCCTACCCTCCCACCCCCTTTCCTGCACAGCTTTCTTATTTAGACAGTTCCAAGAGAACCCTTTAAAAACATACTAGAATTTTCCAGGATTCATTTCAAACTCACTGGCCTATAGTTCCCTTTCCCTTTTATGAAAATTAGATCAGCATTTATCCCTTTTTGGTCATGTTCTATTTCTCTCATTCTCTATAGTCTTTGAAAGATCACCAGTGGTAGATCAACAATCATTTTATTGTTCTTTGGAGAGTTTTTCTGGTACTAGTGACTTGAACTGAGCAAGGGCAACTGTCTTATATACACACACTTACCTTAGGTTTCAATTATTAACCATTTTTGTCATATCTTAACAGTTGTTATTCTTCCTTTTCTCTCTTTTCTATTATCATCATTCTGTCTTTCCCAAGCTATAGTTTATTCTTGTTCTATAGGAGAGCTAATAGAAACTTTTTAAACATTCTGTTAAAGACCATGTGTGTATAAAATGGATGATACAAAATTTATACTAAGCAAATATAAGCTGAATGGGTTAGGAAAGGCTTAATGTAGATGATCATACTTGAGCTAAGGATTAGAGCAAATTAGAGGTCCTGAGAGGGGATTGAGGAGAGTTCCATATATATGCAAGATAGCTAGGAGAGAGGAGATGGAGTGTCATGTATGAAAAACAGGAAGAATGCCAGTTTGATTCTAGATAAGATGTCACTAGGGCATAACACAGAGGGACTACTACCTTTCTATGTGCCTGGAAGATATGAATCTTTTAATATAGCCAAGGCTCTCATCAACTTTCTTTGTCTGCTTCTCCCATTGTTGGATCACTTTGGGTTTGCATTCAACCACAATCCCAGGCTCCTCTTCAGAAAAAGTGCAGTCTAATTGTACCTTTTCTATCTTATGCTTTTGAATTAGATAAGACTTTACATTTATCTCTGTGAAATTTCATATTTAATTCGACCTAGTGCTCTAGACCAATGTTGTCATACATGAGGCCACAACACTCCCTAATACAATTCTAGCCAGATTATTATGTATTTGGGAAATGACATATTATTACATAAAATAAAGAAAAATGCAACATTTAAAAACTAAGTATGTGACTTGTATGTTTGGTTTAGTCACCCCCATTTTGATTGGAGTTTTGATACTAATGTTCTAGAGACTGTCAGAATTTTTTTGAATGTTATCTCTGTCATCTGGTGTTTTAGCTTGCTCTTCTTGTTTTGGTATGCTCATCTATGCTTTTATTTCAGTCATTGATAAAGATGTTAAATCTCTCTAGTCCTAACCTTATATCAGGATCATCCCACTAAAAACTTTGTGGCTCATAGAAAGTAAACCATTAACAAAGTCTATATGAGTCATTGATGTCTCTAATATTTAGCTCACAGGGCTGCTGTGAAGATCAAATGAGATACTATGTGTAATACCCATGTAGAGAGATGTGTATATGTATATGTATAAGTGGTCTGAGAGCAGCTAGTTGGTGTAGTGTATAGATCATTTGGCCTGGTGTCAGGAAGAAGTGAGTTCAAATGTAGCCTTAGGCATGTACTAGCTGTGAGACCTTGGACAAATAAGGTTAATATTTGCCTTAGTTTCCTCATCTATAAAATGAGCTAGAGGAAATGGCAAACCACTCAAGTAATCTTTGCCAAGAAAATCTCAAATGGGGTAACAGAGTTGGACGAGACTAAAATGACTGAACTACAACAGCATAAGCAGTCATACTACATCAGCAGTATTCACACTATGTCCATTATTTCAATGAAGATGATAGGTTCTCTTAAGTTTTCACACTGAGACTATTAATCAAATTATACATGTGCAATTTTTACCCTTGCTCTTAGAATCCCTAATCACTGGGAAGCACATTTGCATAGCTATCATTGCAGTGCTAGGCAACAGAAAAATGCTCAGGGAAATTTCATAACCAACCACATTGTCTTGAGTAAAGAAGAATATGACTGGTATAAGCCTTTGATACACTGAATAAAGTGACAGCATAAATTCTTCAGTTAATCATAGTATCAGAGAATAGCCCCATAGGATCAAGTTCAGAAGGGATCAAACATAGTTAGATATCTGGATCTGATCAAAGGCACTAGGAATGTGCATTTTAATACCTGCATTATGTAAGCAATCCCAGGGATACATAGTACATTAAGGCACGTGGTATTTCAAAGCCCTTAATTATTATCACAGCAACGGTGATTGCAAATACATATTGAAGTTAAAATTTAAATTATGTCATGACATTAGAACTAAAAGAATTGCTAATATTTCCACATGAAAAGGAGTGAACATGTGTCATAAATATTGTTCACAGAGACTGATTCTTGATTCAGATTTTTTCAAAAAATAGATTTCTTGGAGTATCTTGTTATTGGGGGAGTAGGGCTAACATTTCAGTTTGGTGAGGAAATGAAGCATTTTTAAGCCATGGAACAGTTAGCCAAAGGAGATTTATTTTGCCATAATACAGCAAATATTTACTATAAGGATACAGTAGTATTTAGCTTTTTTTAGAGTCATCCCCATCTTCCCTTTCTGTTAACCCCTATCTTCCCTTCATAGAATTATGTCTTGTCAGCAGGTCAGATTATGGTAACTTTTGTGGTCTTTAGACATCCAATAAGTCATAGAGGTTACTTAACTTCATGTGGGTGGGATTTTGTGTGTGTGTGTGTGTGTGTGTGTGTGTGTGTGTGTGTGTACTCTTAGGTGACTGGTAAGGTATCCAAAAGGGGCTGAGACCAGTTGCATTCCAGGGACAGACTTGTTGACTTTTAGGAAAAACTAAACCCTGTTGTCAAGAAATGGAAACCAAGGCCTTACACATGACAATAAGAGATGAAACACATGGATAGTTCAAAAAACCAGAGCACTTAACTGATTACAAGTTCAGAACATTATCTGTTTTAAGAAAAGCTATTAAAAGCTAAAAGAAATTCAATTTTTAGTTTATAATTATATGCAAACTTATTCAAGCAACGTGTTCCTAGCAAGTCAGCTACTACCACCACCACAGTGACCACCATTTCCCTTCGGACCTCAAAGGAGACAACCTAGAAAACTGAACCCTAGAGCCTCAGGAATTCCATTGCTTTCAGCCCAATATCTACGATCATCATTCTGGGAAGAAACCCTATATAGATGCAGCCTAGTGGCTGTTTTTGTAGATGTTCTAGACAAAGCTTCTGAAGACCCAGAAAAGAAAAATTCCTGCCATCAAAGTCCCTGGCACTATCAAATGGTTCAAATATCAGAAACGGATATAATTTTATCAGTAGAAATAACATTAAAGAAGAAGCATTTCTAACTATTTTGCCATTATCCTAAAAGATCCTAAGATCTTTCAATCTGACTTGTAACTGAAACTTTCCCTATGTTTTGTTTTCCCTTTTAAAATGTGAGAGCTCTCCTTGAGAGACTTGACTTGTGTATTTATAACCTCCACACTCAGCACAGTACTTTGCACAGAGTATGCCCTTAATAAATGCTTTATTAATTTATTTAATCATTAATTCATGTAATTATTGCTGGTAGTTATATAGTTCCATAATGATTACAGAACTCTCATATACTGTATCTTATTAGATCTTCACAACAGTACTGTAAGTGTAGGAAATATAGATACTGTTATACTCATTTTAGAAATGAGGAAATGGAAGGTCAGAGTGGTGCAATGATTGTACAGCTACAATAATTGTCCTAATTAGTGGAGGCATGAAGTAATTTTGAGATAGTTTCACTTTTGTGACATTAGTCATGTGATTGTACTTCTGCTGACATTATACTGTCTTACAATATCTGATTGACATGGTCTCATCTTCGGTTTGTTCTGTGTCATTTGAGTGCTGGATTTCATGCCATACCCATGTGTTTCAGTGCTGTTTTGTTGTATTTTATTTTGTTTTTGGTTTTAAACAAATGAATATTATTCCATGAAATGTGTAAAAATTGAAGTTTGTAAAGATCTCATTCCCAGTGTGTGTTAGAGATACTGCATTGACACTTGGTAAGGAATGGTAAAGTGTTTTAAGATCCATTAAGATCCACAGTGAAACAGGATCAGTTGGACCAAAGTACAAAGGAAATTGAGATTGAAATGAAAACATAATAATACTGACAAGCTTTTGTTGTATTTGAAACAATTTAACTAATTCCCAGAAGTAAGGCAAAATCTTGAAAGAGACCTAGCATTTGGAGCAGTTATTACTGATTTCTTGATACTTTGTTATAGGCTTCATGAAGTTGGAAGGATAGTAAGAAGACTAATAAAGACATCTGCTAATTGTTGTTATAAAGAAAAAAAAATACATTGGCGGAGCCATGAAAAAAACTGGAGTACATAAGATGGGGGGGAGAGGTGGGGAAAGGAAAATATTTTTTACTGATGAAAATCACTTTTCTGTTGAAGCATATACTAGGACTTTTGTCAGAAATCATCCAGGTGAATTTATTTCTGTTAAGATAAAGGCATCTTCATCAGACTTTTAAACTTCTATCCCTAAAAATGCTTTTGAGGATTATTTCAATCAGCCTGGAAGTCTAATCTCCATTGATGGAGTGATGAACTCTGATAACTTTATTGGTATGCTAAGAATTGAATTTGTTCTAGAATTGAAGAAATTCTAAAGTGGATATGAAATACTGCAACATGATTGTGCACCGTGCCATATGTCAGGAAAGGTTAGGAAATAGGTGGATTAGATAAACAAGTCCCAGTTGCACAGGAACCCCCTTGATTTAAACACTCTGAAAATCAGTGAGCCATAGTCAAGGTTAGATTTGGAAACATATACTGTTCATCAAAGATATACTGAATAATAATGTGATAAATATGTGTTTTCATATTAAAGACTTAAGCAATATGTGTTAAAATCTTGTAAAATCAAAGGCAGATTTCAAAAACCAAATGATTATAGGTAATAGAGGATAGTCTAGCTCTCCTTTTGTCATACAGTCCCAGATTTGGAGTGTTGCATCTTACAATCATCTTAATCCATAGTTTGATATTCTAGGTAGTATCTAAAGTCACTTTTATCTCTGATATCCTGTTGATAATTTTTGCAACTTGAAATTTTAGCTCTACAGTCTGCATCTCCTAAAATGAAAAGACATTACAGGTTGATTTATTGTGACTGGCAGATAAGAAGCACTCTGTAGCTGTGTGTAAGATAGAAGATAAGAGCCCTCAACAAATTTTTTCTATGGACTTAAGCATTAGCTGCTATTTAAAAAAAATCTCTGAGTAAAAGGTTCCCCATTGCAAGTAGTTTTAGAAGGTTTTTAACTTTAAAAAGGTTACAACTTTAAATATTGAGTCTAATTTACCTTATTTTAAAAGAATTTAAATTATTTTAAAGCTATTTCCTACATTTTTATGATTAACTTTATTTTTATACTGTTTTGTTCTTTAGAACTAATATGAAAGGTACATTTAGATATGAATACTCTGTAGACTTAAAACCTAAGCAATAAAACTGAATTACCTCTTTGTTTTTCTTTTGCTTAATTTGTTGACTATTGTCAGTTCTTTATATAACTAAATTGCTAAAGTTTATGGAAAACAGTATACTTTCAAGAAAAGCAGATTTTCTGTTTTACAGAATTTTATCACTTAATGCTATTTTAGCAAGCAAATAGGAATAAAAAAAAAGTTGATACTATATGGGATATGTGACTGTCTCTTGGGGGGTAAACCATTAGTTTTACATGGAATAAAAAATGCTCAGAATCCTAGTATATGTTTCACTTTTCTTTTTTCTAAAGTAAGTTTTCATTGAGATATTCTTTGTAAATTGCCATAATTTTCCTAAGTATACTTCTCAGAGAGCCATCTAATATAGCAAGTGGAATTTTTTAAAAAGATAAAGAAAAATAGGGAAAAATTACCTTATGTGATCAATATATTGATAGTCCGCAAACATGTACAGTGTGCAGCACTTGTGGACCTTTGCAAAGGGGTAGAGTGGTAGAATATTATCTCTTCTCTGGAGCCATGTTTATTCACAGTTTTCATCATTTGGTTTAGTTTTAAAAGATTAAGTCCAATATGTATTTAATTTGTAGTTTTTGTTTTGTAGGAAAATATTTTTTCTACAGTCCAACTTGAAAAAATAAAATGGGGTAATAAATTTGAAGGGAAATTATCAAATTTTCTTCAAAATAATTCCTAGACAGTAGGTGGATTTATAGCTAAAAAAATTGATTTTTATCCTAATTGTAGAAATTTTCAAGGAGAACAGTTTCAGAATTTCTTTGCTGTCAAGAAGAGCTCGTTTTCCTATCCACTCTTAATTTACTTTGTCTCAGCAGATACACGTATTCATCACCATCATTGGATTGTTCTCTCCCCACATTTTGAGACCAGTGTGATCCCAGACCATAGAGTAAGGAACTTCCTTAGAAACTAGAGGTATCAGTGTCAAGGTATCCTCTTGATAATTATTTTCTGTATATTTGGAACCTAAAAAGACTTGTTACCCACATACTTGGCTTATACTTTTGAATTCAGAGTGTCTGAAACCTAGAATAGGTTTCCTGACATTTTGTTCTCTCAGTCTATTATTCTGGATTTTTAATCTCCTACTTACTCATCTCAGATTTTGAGATTCTTGCATTTGCAGACCCAAGGATCCTTACACACACATACACACACACACACACACACACACACACACACACACACACAAATTAGCACCTTCTAAATACAGTAGAATAGCCAAAGAATTTATATATGAAACTTCAAATCTGTTATGTACAACTTACTTTTTTTTTTGGAGGGAGGGAAGGCAAGGCAGTTGGGGGTAAATAACTTGCCCAAGGTCACACAACTAGTTGGTGTGTCAAGTGTCTGAGGCCAGATTTGAACTCAGGTCCTTCACTCCAGGGCCGGTGCTCTATTCATTGTACCACCTAGCTGCCCGCTACAACTCACTTTTGAGGTATGTAATAAGTTCAACATGTAACTTTTAAAACTGCCGTATTCATCAGTAATTCCTTAAGGCCTTCCTTCTGTTCTTTTCTGAGGGTTAAAACAAATTCTTCAATGATCTTTTTTTCCTTTTTTATGTTTTTCCTTTTATGGAAACCCTTATCTTCACACCATTCACTTCAAACTTAGGCCTTAGGGGAAAAAAAGTCAGCCTTTTATAACAGCAAACACAATCAAACAAAGCAAATTTCCACATCATTTCAGTCCATAAATATGTCTTATTTAGCATCTGGAATCCATTATCTTTCTGACAGGAGATGGATAAGTACTCTAGCAGTAGTCCCCTGGAATCATCAATATGGAATCAGGGATCATGCTTGTACCTCCCCAGCCCTGGCTAATTTTCTCATGGTATTTTTATATGCCAAGGGAACTCCCAGTCTTGGCCTTTCTTCCTCCCCTCTCTGCCTTACAAGCTCTAGTGTCGACTGCCTCTTCTATAACTGAATTATCTATTTTGTCCAGAAAGTATCCACTTCTACAATACAATCTTGTTTTCTCTGTGGAATTTTTGGTAAAAATGAGCATCAATTTTTCTTTTCTTTAGGCTAAATTCCACTATTATTTATATAAATCTTGAATAAATTCTGTACTTTTCTGGACTCTGTGGATATAAAACTTTAACTTAATGCCAAGCATATTTGAAATCTTACTTTCTAGGTCTTTTAGGTCATGTGCTTTTTTTAATCTAGCCCAGGATATTAAAAAAAAAAATTGGAAAATTTATTATTGCTGACTCATTTAATTTGTGGCATATTGGCATCTGATTTGATGGCTGTGCTGAGAATAATGTTTGGTTCTCTCTTGGAAGTGTTTCGAGTAGTCTCAGACATTACCTTTTTAAAGAATAGGTTCTATTAAGGAATAAAAAAAAATTTAAATCCACAAAGTCAAAATATATTCTTGGGTAGGTAGTTTTTTGTACATTAAAATTTTGGGCTGTACTTGATGTTAGCTTTTTAATGTATTTATTTTCTTTTGACATTCCCCTTGAATATATCTAAGTATTAACTTTGTTTTAAGTTGGTTGGTACATAATAACATTATCATTTGCATGTTTAGTTAAACTCTAGTTAGGCAATTTTTATTTTTTTTATAAAAAGTGCACATATATGTAATTTGTTTGAAAAATTTTGGTAGCCAAAATGAATAACTCTCATGGTAGACTGTGTTAAACTGTCAAGTCTTATACCACTTATGCATGTGAAGCACGTGCATAAATGGTATAAGTGCAAAGTTTCCTAACTTTATGCTTGCAATTTATATTGGTGATGTTTCAGTATGATGAAATATAGCTAGACCATAGTATGGTTTTCTAAGTTTCAGTTACTATTGGAAGCTTAGCATTTTATATCTTGAAAAAAGATGTCCATTGTTTCAAAATATATATATGGATCAAGTTAGGTAAGTGAAACATAATATGCCAAGTTATAGTGTTAGTGCAAAAAATCATTTGGAAAAATAGAAGCATCGTGTCTTAGTTATAAAGGCCTATCAAAATAAGCATAACATGAGTGAGACATTTAGAAATACATATATAATCGTTGAATGAATTTAGAACTGGAGGGGAACAGAGGATCTGTTAGAGTGAAAAATAGTACTTTTTTTATCCATTATTATGTCTTATAGTTTGGTTTGACTCCTTTGATAAAGGTTTACAAATTGAATCAGCATTGTCAATTTTTTAAAAAACTTGTTAAGAAGTTCTTCTTTCGTCTAAAATTATTTTGTCTTTGTTGTTTTTCTCATAGATTAAAAAAAATTCAGAGCAAGTCAATTCTTTTTATTTAAATTTCAGAGTAGAACTTTTAAGGGGAAAGCAAAGGGTAACTCCTGTCCCTTGAGGTTTTCAGTTGTTGTTTGGCATGTAGCCATGTAAGAACCTGTGCAAAGATGAGTAGGTGTGGTGTTAATGTTTTAGCAGCATTCATCATAACAGTCATGGTCTGTTCAGGATTTTGCATCTTCCTCTCTGTTCAACGGCTGTCAATTTTTGGTTTTGGCTTCTAGTACTTAATGTTGAAAGGTCTTTTGTTCTGTGACAGTTGAAGAAATTGGCACAACTTTCCTTTTCTTAAACAATTTGTTAATTGTTTATAAATAAATGAAGCTCTCTGTTAAATGCTATTAAGTTCCTATATTTTATGGAAATCTTGATAAGTCTAAATGGTTGGTCATTATTTCTGGATGATTAAAAAGTTTTAAAATGTGGCATACCTGTAATTAATGGGCATGATCTAGAAGAGGATCTAGCAAAAGAAATGGAAAAGGAAAGGTCAGATAAGTAGGTTGATAACCAGGAGAGATGAGGAAGAGGGGAGAAGAAGAAATACATGGCAAATGTCCTCATTTCCCCCCCAAAAAAATATGAGGGAAGGAGCACGAAAAGACGAAGTCTCCGATAAAAGATAACCTGTTATTTATTTAGAATTCCAGAGGACACAGTGGAAAGATGTGGTCAGATGTAGAGTGAGACTTGGTGTAAGGGGATGAGAATGAGGGAGTGGAGATAGCTAGGTTTGGAGAAGGTGTATTTAGTCCTTAGTGGTTGTTGGTTCAGTATCGCTGGCATGGGGGGGGGATGGAAGTTCAGTTGCTAACCATCATTAACCATTGGAGATGAGTTCAAGAAGAATATGAATGGATTTAAATTTTTTTGTGTCATTGAGAATGTCTTGAGTGTGAGATGAATTTTCAGAATTATTTTGTGTTATATTTCTCTTACCATCAACAATCTGTGGTCTTTTTTTATACAATTATTAATCACTTGCAGTTCTTTTGGAAACTATTTGTTCATCTCCTTTGACCACTCATCTATCACAAAATAATACTCTTGGTCTTATTTAATTGAAACAGTTCCCTATCTATATTGCTTATCAGAGATACTTAATGTGAATACTAAATACATTGGCTTTGTTGTTGGAAAAGTTTTTAAAAATTTGATGTAAATAAAATTTTCTGTTTTGGCTTTTATACGCTTTTCTATTTCTTTGTTATTCATGACTTTGATAGATGTTAGACTTAATGAATTTCTTCTTAAATCATAGATCTGAAAGGTATCTTCTGTTTTCCTCTAATTGTTTTTATTTGATTGTACACTCAGTGTGACCTCTGAGGCTGAGATGTGACAAAGTATGAACTGATTCTCTGCTGCCTGTGCGGATTTTGGCCTAGCAATAAACACCATGAAAATACAGGTTCTCCACCAGCCAACACTACACCATCCATATGTGGACCCATTGGTTACAGCAAATGGAGAAATTGTGAATGTTGTGGATAAGTTCACTTACCTTGGCACTATACTCTCCTGGGATGTACACATAAATGATGAGGTTGATGCACTCATTGCCAGAGTTAGCCCATGGTTTGGGAGGTTTAAAAGAAATTGTGAGAGAGAAGAGGTGTTAGACTACCTATTAAGGTCTACAGAGCCATTGTACTCACCTTATTGTTATGTGCATATGAAACCTGGACAACCAACTCCACGCCAGACTATTGAACTGCTTCCATTTGAATTGTCTTAGGAAGATTCTGAAGACAACCAGGCAAGATAAAATACCACCACAGATTCCTTTCAGAAGCTGAACTGCCAAGCATTCAAACCCTACTACAGAGAGCACATCTCCAGTGGGTTAGGCACGTTGTTTAAATGCTGAATGTATATTTGCCTAAAAGACTATTCTATGGAGAACTCACACAAGGGAAGCATTCACATGGAGATCAGAAGAGATACAAGGACCTTCTCAAGATCTCTCTGAAGAAATTTGGAATCATTTATGAGGCATGAGAGACATTGGCATCAGACCAGCCAGCATGGTGTTCCTTGTATCAAGGAAAATACTATACTCCTTGAATAAAATAGAATTGCAATACCTAAAAAGAAACATGAAATGTACAAATTAAGAGCCATCTCCACTCCAGATGTTCACATGGACTATTTGTGCCTGACCTGTGGTAGAGCCCTCTGAGCTCCTGTTTGTCTGATCAGCCACAGTTGGATACATTATACATTGATCCCAACATAGTGATCTCATTTTGGTCCTCTTCAAGCATCAAGGACAACAATTGTTTTTATTTTAATAGAATGGCGTTTCGTGTTAAAGTTGCTTATTCATTTGGAGCTAATTTTAGTACATTGTATAAAATTTTGATCTTAATTTTTCCAAAACTCAGGTTTTCCTAGTACTTTGTATTCTTGCTATTTTGTTTTTAAGAGTTATTGAACAGTATTTATTTCTTACTGTTGAACAGGTGTCTCAATGCTTGTACCTACTGCAAAACCAAGCATGCCAGGGGAAATTTGGCCAGTTATCCAATTGATGAATTAGTAGATAGAGCCAAACAGTCTTTTCAAGGTAAGGATTTTGCGATTTTTAATATAATCATTTATCCTTTAAGATGTGTTTCTAATTTAGTCTTTATTCTAAGCAAAATTTTCCTAAATTTCTCATAATGCAATTTGATTATTTTACAATTTAGGTTTTCACTTTAGATTACAAAACTTCATTTGCAAATTAAACTTCTCCAAAGATTAATACTCATATTTTATGACATCACTGCCACATTCTTAGCGTGACTCACCCATTTTGGATCATGTACCAAAGAATCCAATGCCATGTGTTGCTATTATGAACTTTACAAAAACTTGGGACTATCATGGCAAAAAATATCTGGAGCATTTCCAACCCTGCTTATTTGAGATTTGAAAAATTTATCCTGATTCATTTCCTGGTTTACAAAGCTGGCATTGTTCGCCAGTACTAAAGTAGATGAATTTGAATGAGGGTCTACTATCAAGCCCACTTCGTCTCCTTTTTCTGTGATCTGTAGATTATGGCAAAGATGGTTTAGGTTTTCTTATCTATTTCATCAGTTCCTCTGGACATATCAGTATATCATCACAATCGACAGCCTGTGGTACCTTGGTTGTAGATGTCATGTGTATTTGTACAGAATGAAACTACTTCACTGGGCCATTGCAGAGAGAATGAAGCCTGTGCTTATGGATCAGACCTAGCTTGTACAATATCGATGGTTGCCTGAATTGTACTACTCTTCTAACTCTGCCCACCCATTTCTATCTCTTCTGCCTTAGAACTAATAACCTTTCCTTCAATGTGCTATCTTCTACAGGTAGACCTTTATTCATATCCAGAGTTTTTAGGGCTATTTTTTTCAAATTACTTTTTGTCAATCTCAATAATTCTTATCAGTGTTCTGCCAGAGGGTCAAGGTTTTTGCAAGAGTTAGGAAGAGATTGGATTTTTGTTTTTTTTTTTTTGTTGTTTGCTTTGTTTTATTTTGGAATTTTCATAGGGACTTCAGTAAGTTCAAGGGGTAAAACATGATATTTGATGATCAGTCTATTTGAAGAATTATGCTTTCACATGCATCTTCAAATTCATTTTTGCTTTTTGGCACATGTCATATAACAAGGAATTGAGGCATACTTTATCAGTTCAGTTTGCTTAGTCTACCTAAGTAGAATGTTTCAATCATATTTAAATATTCTAAATTTCTCAGTGTAAGTTAGAACTCTTAACTAATAAACTTTAAAACTTTAAAAGATAGATATAGCTATTCACTGTACATTGATACAAAATCTCTTCAGTTTTCTCTTGAGAAACAAAAATAAAACTTGTTTCTCCTAGAGAATATCAATTAGTTACGATTATCCTGTTAGAAAATTGCTGACTAGGATGTATAATATTTTGTAAATAAAAAATGTGTAATTATTTATAAATAGTTTAATTATTATACCTATATATGTGTTTAGAAAAGATGCAAATTAAAATATTTATTGCAGCTCTCTTTGTGGTTGCAAAAAACTGGAAATATAGGGGATGCCCATCAATTGGGGAATGGCTGAACAAGCT
>CM053587.1:210780027-210796405 GCA_028646515.1 Pseudochirops corinnae
TGGCTTTGAAAATCCTTCTTCAGCTCATCACTAGCTTTAAGGCAATCTGCATGGTTATGGGGAGCCCCTGGTGGGGGCGCTCTGGCTGTACTCTCCTCTTCCCTCTCTTTGGCATGATCTTTCTTTTCCCCAAAGAAGGAATCTAGGGTTTTGTTCCTGTTCTTACTTTGCTTCTTATGCTTATTCTTGCTCATGGTTGGTCAGTCTGTGATTTTTTTTTTTTAAATCTCTGTCGGGCTCTGCTTCCAGAAGGGAAAGCTCTGTCCCAAATCGCTGGGGTCCTCCTGTCTGCCGTAGCTCTCAGGAAGGTGCTGGGTTCCTTTCCTACTTACTTCCAGCTCGCTGGATACAAAAACTCCAGAAGACCAAAGCCCAAGACCGCGATCTGGATCCAGGCCACTCAACGCGAGAGCACTCAGCCTCTGAACGATCGCTTAGTCCCCCTGCTGTCTGCAGGCTGAGGGCTCGGAAGCTGCAATGCGGAGGCGGGTGCAAAACCTCTGCCTTTCGCTTTCCAGCCCTTGGAGGCCTTTCGGCTGCACCCCTTTTCTCCCTTGATTTGGCAAGCTCCACTGACCTAGTTCTGAACGCTGCTCGCAGCTGCCGCTAATCTGAGGCTCCTCTGCTCCTCCCGTCCTGCTGCCCCCGGGGCTCAGCCAGGGCTTCAGGCCAGGCTGGTTTCGGTTTGCGGTGCTGATATGGTTCCTTGTAGCCGAGCTGACTTTAGTGGAAAGTATATTTGTGTGCGTTTTGGAGTTCTAGGATTAGTTTAGAGTCGTATTTTATGGGTATTTTGGGGTGGCTATGTGAGAGCTGCAATATGTTGCTGTTGCTATGCCACCATCTTGCCTCCACCCCCCCCGTTACTCTTTGTTATAGGCTTCTTCTCCCTCTATACTATTTCACTTAGTGATCTCATCGTAGATTCAACTCTCAGCTCTATCCTCATGACTCTCAGGTTTATGTATGTAGCCCCTACCTCTCTTCTGACCTCTAGGCTCTCATCTCCAACTATCTGTTCAATATTTTGACCCAGTCATCCAGTAATTATCTTAAACTCAGTATATCCAAAACTGAACTCATTATGTTTTCCTTAAACTTTCCCCCAATTCCAGACTTCCTTATTACTGTTGAGGATGCCACTCTCCTCCCAGTCAACTAGGCTTGCAACCTTAATGCCTTTCTTGATTCCTCTATTTTTGGGTCCTCTTGACCCCGTCTAATCATTATCTTTACAAGACCTCTCTTACATACCCTTTTTTTCTCCTTTGACATTGATATCAACCTGATGCAGGCCTTCATATTTCCTACCATTACCTGTTGAAGTGGAACTGTCCTTATATATGTTTTTGTATATATAATATATATCTATATATCTATATCTCCTTATAATGCACATGTTATAACATATATATGTTAATGCCTATAATATATTACAATATACTATAAAATTGTTAATATTCTTCTTTCAATTATGGTTTTTCATTCTGTATCTGTTTGTGTAATTTTTCCTATTTTTAATTCTTCATTTCTTATTGTACAGTAACATTCCATTAGCTGTTCCTCAGGTGATGAAAATACATTTTCTTTCCAGTTCTTTGCTAGCACAGAAAATGCTACTTTTCATATTTTGATGTATCTTGAATTTCTCTTTCTCTCTTTGATCTCCTTGGTATAATGTCCATTGGTGGGTTTTCTGGATCAAGAGCATTAACAATTTAGTCAAGTTTTTTTTGTGCTTTTACATATTGTTTTCTAAAACATTTGGACTGATTCAAAGCTCCATCAACAGTGTATTAATGTATCTTGTCTTACCAGAGCTCCTCGCACATTGACTATTTCTATTGTCTGTTTTTTAAAAAATCATATTTGCCAATTCACAGACTACTAGGTTAAACACTAGAGTTTTTTCAGTTTCCATCTCTTTATTATTAGTGATTCAGAGCATGTGTTTATGTGGTCACTGATAATTTGCAATTCCTTTATTGGGAATTGTCCATATTCTTTGGCCATCTATCCATCAAGGAATGGCTTTTTGTCTTATATTTGTGCCAGTTTCCTTTAAATTTTGAATATCATACTTTCAATGTATGTATTTGATGCAGATGTTTTTCCCACCAGTTTCACTTATTAGTCTGTCTTTTTCTTTGTCTCAAATCTGTCTTTCCAGACTGATTTCACAGTAAACCATCTAGGGGCAAC
Organism: Pseudochirops corinnae; assembly: GCA_028646515.1. Lineage (NCBI taxonomy): Eukaryota > Metazoa > Chordata > Mammalia > Diprotodontia > Pseudocheiridae > Pseudochirops > Pseudochirops corinnae. Next base: position 210,782,230 of record CM053587.1, read on the forward strand.
TAGGTAGCACAGTGGATAGTGTTAGATTTGGACTCAGGAAGACCTGTGTTCAATTCCTGCCTCAGACACTTAGATTTTCTATGACCATAGTTGTTCATTTTGTCATTTTTAATCAACTCTATCACTTGGATAAAGAATTCTTCCTTTAGCTGTCATTGTGAAAGGTACCTCCCTCTGTTTTCTAATTTTTTAATGCCATGATCTTTTTATTTTTGGGTGATATCTTCATTGGAATTTATTGTGGTATAAACTCTGGTTTTCTGCCAGTTTATTTTGTTTTCCCAGCACTTGTCAAAAAAAGGAGTCCTTGCAGTAATTTATGTTTTGGGATTTATCAAACATTCGGCTATAATTTTTGGTTGTTTCTGGGTCTTTTAGGGACTTCTAGGTGGTACAGTCAATAGAACAGTACGTTTGGAGTCTAGAAGATCTAGAAGACCTGAGTTCAAATGTGGCTGCAGACATTAACTAGCTTTGTGATCCTGGGCAAGCCACTTAGCCTTTGTGTATCTCAATTCCTCAACAGTAAAGTGGAGATGATAATAATACTACTTACTTCCCAAAGGTGTTGTGAGGATGAAATGGAATAATATTTATAAAGCACTTAGCACAGTACCCAGCACATAGTGTGTGCTAAGGTGTTTATCACCTTCCCTTTTCCCTTTCTCATTTTGTCAGTTCCACTATCTGCTTGCTTTTTTAAAACTAATACCCAGTGGCTTTAATGATTGCTGTATTGTGCTATAGTTTGAGCTATGGTAATATAATATCCTTTTCTTTCTCTCTTTTCATTATTTCTCTTAAAATTTTAGATGCTTTATTCTTCCAAATCAATTTTGCTATTTTTTTTGCTTATTTCTATCAGATTTCTCCTTGGTAGTTTGACTGATATAATGCATAATCTATAAATTAACTTAGGTAATATTCCCATTATATATCACCTTTATTTACCTCTACCCATAAGAGCTGCCCTGTTTAACAAAAACAAAGAAGTTAATTAAAACTAGTCAATATATCAACTGTCTGACAGTTTACATATGTGTGTGTATGTATACACACACACACATATATACATATGACTCTGTCTGCATATATTAGCCATATTATATTCTACACCCGTAAAAATTTGTTTCTGAAGAGAGGGAAATATATTTTCTTGCAAGTTATTTAGGGTGAAAAAACAGCATGTAATAAAGGTTCAGGAAAATAGGAGAAGAGATGATACCAGATGACTAATTGCAGGTTTTTAACAGTAAAGTAGACCTAACTGCTTTTTCCAGTACATTTCTAGTATGAGAAGTTTTGCTGCCTCTTCCCTATCCTATCTAGCCCTCATTTCTCTGAATTGAGTTAGTTATGTGGTAGATATAATTCCCACTATTCTTCGCTAATTTCTTTGGAAGCTTTTCCTTTTATATTATAATGTTTTTCGTTTTTGTTTCATTTTTGTAGATAAGGATTGCCTATATAATTATTTTAATTAGTTTCATTACTAAAGTATTTTTATTAAAAATGTATTAACTAATATTGGGTAGATAGGTGGTACAGTGGATAGAGTGCTGGGCCTAGAATCAAGAAGACCTTCTGTCAATCCAGCTTCAGATACTTACTAGCTGTGTGACCCTGGACAAATTATTTAGCCTTGTTTGCCTCAGTTTCCTCATGTGTAGAATGAGCTGGAGGAGGAAATGGCAAACCACTCCAGTGTCTTTGCCAAGAAAACCCCAAATGGGATCATTAAGAGTCAGACACGGCTCAAAACAACTGAATAACAACAAATACCACCTAATATTGTGATAGAACCTACACTTCAACTGTATTTCACATTATTCATCCACATTCTAGGCACACTGGACTACATCTTCCTACTTGCATTCATTCATGCCTAGTACATACTTCTTCCTTAGCTCAGCCTTTCAGAATCCTTAGCTTTCTTTAAGGTTCAGCTTAGGCTCCACCTCTTTAGGGAAATCTTCACATAAATTACCTTTTATTCACTAATTTTTATGTGGGTACTATCCCTGTAGTAAAATGTAAATTCCTCAAAAACAAAGATTATCCTTTTTTTTTTTTTTTTTGTCTTTTTATACCATTATATTTAGCTCAGTGCATTTCACTAAGGGATTTTGTTGAGTTACAGTGGCTTGGGATAATAAGATTTTTTAATAGGGAAGGATCTCAGAGATTATCCAGTTCTTGGAAATCATCTAGTTGAACCCTTTCATTTTACAGATAAGGGAATTGAAGCTTGAGAAGTGAAGAGATCTGTCCAAAAGTGCATAGATAATAACTAGTAAAGCCAGCATTTCATTTCAGGTTTTGTAACACCAAATTTAGTGCATTTTCCACTGTGTCTTGCCTATTCTTAAATGTTAAGAGGACTATAGAACATCAGAATTTCAATTCCTCTGACATCACTGAAATGGCTTCCTTACTGAAATGAAATCTAACTTTCTCTCCTTTCCCCCACTTGAAGTATATATAGCAGCCACCAAGATGTCATCATTGAGAGAGATGATGTTTTTATATGATTAGCTCAATATCCAGTCATTCATTAAGAGAATAAATATCTGCATATCAATTACATTATTGCTATTATGGCAGAAGTCTTTGGCCAAAGATAAGAAAGTATAAATAGGTGACAAAGTGTTTTCTGTCTTTTAAAATGGTTGATTACATTTGTCTACCTAGCACCTGACACATAGTAGGTCTTTAATTAATGCTGTTGAATTGAATTTAATATTTTTGGCATTTTAGGTTGAACTTGAAAGTCTTGTCAAAAAATTGTGTGTGTGTGTGTATGTTTAGGTTCTTTATTCCAAATTAATGTAAGTTTGTGTTGTAGTATAATATGCCTATCTTAAAGGAATAAATAAATAATAGAGAACCCTGTATTATATCCTTGACAAGAATACTGTTTTGCTGGAGACATATGGTTAGTCATTAGTTATATTCCATGCCACCTTCCTCATTTAACTGCACCATCTGTTAAAACTGTGGTAGATATCAGCAGAGAGGAAGTCTATAATTTTTCACTTTGTGAATATGGGATGAATGAGAATGTGCCAGAAGTTGCCTGTTAGTTAAGTACTTTACAATTGGTTTAACCAAACAATTGAAGTTAGCATTCATTACCATGGGAAACTCCAGTTAGGAAGAAGCAGGATATTGCTTTTTGAGGTTTGTTATCTGCTCTAAAGAAGAATAATGCATAAAAATTATAAAACCAATCTAATTAAGTTCTTAAGATCTGTATTTTTTTTCTTTACATGTTGTCTAACTGTTGGTATTTGTACTTTGTAATTCCAGCCAATATGAGGGAGGAAAAAGTGTTTTCTAGGGTCATAATTTCCTTCCAAGGAAATTCTCCTTTCTCTACAAACCAGATAATCTTCTTGCTTTCATGCCTGATAATGTTACTTCCTTTCCCCAGTCATTTAACTCAAAATCTCATGGTTATCATTGACTCTTCCTTGACATACATCTCCATTTATTAAATTTAGTTGCTTCTTTTTGATGTCTCTTACTTCTTTACCTTCTAGTTCATTCTCATTGCCATTCTCTGCCCTGGAGTAGTGATTCTTGTCCCACCTCTTCCACTTACTATCTCCTTGATCAGAGGCCAATCACTTCCCCTCTTTGGTCCTCAGTGTCTTATCTGTGGAATGAGGTGTTCATAACTCTGAGGTTCCCTAGAGTTCTAACACTGTTCCCCCCCCCCCCCCCCGATAAATGTTCAGTCCTTTACCTAGTAAATGAGATTTCTTATTATGTCATGGACCTACTCTAGCCAGTGTCCTCACTTTTTCTGTGCCAGAAGGCCCCAGGACATGGGTTTTCCTGGCTGTGATTCTTGGGTGTGCCATTCCTACTCTCCTTCTTGTCTGCTCCCCTTTTCCTTTTTATTGTCCACAAATGTATGGCCATAATGGTTTCCTTCCTAGATTACTTGGTAAAGCTATTTGGCTTTTCTAAAAGCTGCTTTCCTATTGTTTGCCCTTCTTTGCCTCCTATAGCCCTAATTTCCTTCAGCTCAGCTTTAGTGCCACATTCTCCAAAAGGCCTTTGATGAGCACCTTCAGTTGCTATTGCCCTACCTACTCCTGGAAGTGACTTTGTACGTATTTTATACATATTCTGTTTTTTTATGTACGATCATGTTGCTTCTTCAAAATTCAGTGTGAAACTTTAGGGTAGGGAATGTTTCTGTGTGTGTGTGTGTGTGTGTGTGTGTGTGTGTGTGTGTGTGTGTGTGTGTGTGTGTTTGTTTAAAAATTTGTAGTCCCAGCATCTGGCACAGTTCCTGGCACATAGCAAGAGCTTAATAAATTTTAGCTTGTTGAATAAATGGCTGGAGTTTATTGAGAAGGGAGTGGCAACATGATTCAACTTGTACTTTAGGAAGATCATTTAGCTGAATAGAGGGTGGACAGTGGAAGCAGATCAGCTGGCAGGCTACTGAAGTAGCCCAGGTGTGGCGTGATGAGGGCCTGCACTAGGATTGTGGTAGTGTCAGAAGAGAAAAGCATAGTTATGTAAGAGATGGATGGGGTTGGTGCTGGTGAGAGAGAATGAGGAGTCAAGGATAACACCTACATTATGAACCCAGGGGAGTGGTAGTATGGTGGTGCCCATGACTGTAATAGAAAAGTTTAGAAGTGGAGTGGGGAATTTGGAGGAAAGATAATGATTCATTTTTTAAACTGAGTTTAGTGTTGATTTTAAGATATAGATATAAAAATCTATACACACACACACACATAACATTCATTTTGAGATATCCAATAAACAATTGGAGATTCTAATCTGGAGACCAATAGAGAGGTTAGGGGTAGATAGGTAGATTTGGTCTTCATTAGCATAGAAATATTAATTGAATCTATTGGAGCTGATATGATTACCAGATTAAATAGTATAGAGGAAGAACAAAAGACCAAGGAGGCCCCTGAGTCCTAGGGGGACACACAGTAAGTGGTCATGATCTGGATGAAGAACCAGCATAATAGACTGAGCGGGAGCAGTCAGATAGATATGGAGGAGAATCAGAAGAGAGAAGTATCCAGAAACCTATAGGGGAGTATCAAGGAAAAGAAGATGATCAACATTGTCAAAAGCTGCAGAGAAGTCAAGAAAGCTGAGGATTGAGAAAAGATCATTATATTTAGCAATCAAGGGATTGTTAGTAACTTTTAAGAGAGTAGTTTTGGTTGAATGATGAGTTCAGAATTGTTGACGAGTTAAGGGAGTGAAAGAAGAGAAGAAGGACAAGAAAGAAGAGAAGGACGAAAAAGAAGCTATTGAAGATGGTTTTCTAAAGGAGCTTAGCCACAAAAGGCAGGAGACATGGGAGTTAATAGGGATGGATGGATCAAGTGAGAGTTTTCTCCAAAGAAGCCTTGTTCACTTGAGCTTTTGTGCCCTAACTAATACTTTTTTCATTATATGTGGCAGCCTGACTTCCCCTTCTCAGCCTTATCTGTGCCTAATTTCTGTTTATCCTTTAAAATCCAGTCCATGGTTCACTTTGTATGTAAAACTTTAATTCTAATTAGAGTCATCTTGGTTTTTCTTCAACTAAAACATTTTAAAGTCATGTAGCTTCTGTACTGAATTTTTTTTTGAGAGCAAAGCTGTTATTTGTTTTACATAAATGCTTAGAATATTTCCATTCTTTATATTGTTTTTCAGATATATATTACTGTTTGCTTATATTCTGGTGTAATCTGTGCTGTAGGAACTGGGATGGGAGAAGAATTTATAATCTTAGTTCCTTAGTCAAGAGTAGTCACGTGTAGTTGAGGACTGTTGAGGGGTCCCTGAACTTGTCTTTTTGAATTGCCATATTTTCCAGAAACACTGGACACAGAGCCAGGAGGCCCTCAATGTGCCAAGGACAAAATGTACCTCAATCTCCAGCTGACATAATTTGTTGTTTGCATCCCAAACTAGACTCCTTGTGTGTCTTTGGGAGTCAAGACAGTGCCACACAGTCTGCACTAGGCTTGTATAGCTGGGACTCTTGTAAATAAGGAGACCATCATATCTTCTTGGTCTAGTAGTTCCCAAGGGAAAAGAACCTGGCTTTTGCTGTCACTTGCTCCTCCCCTTTGGGTGGGATTTTGTCCTTTTCCCATCTTTACTGCACCCTCCTCACCTATACCATACTCCTTTAGGTAGAAATTCTCCTTCCTTTGTCCTGCTGTCATAAATATGCAGACTTCTGTATAGTTGTGAACTCTTTAGGTTCTACATGCATATTCATTTCTCATGTAATAAACCTAATATTCATGTCAAGAAGTTGAAATTGCCCATTGACAGTGTTTTAAAAGCTTATTTCAAAATCTGTAATCCTGAAACAGTATTTAAGAAGTGTATCATTAACTCTGCGTTATATTGAGACAGATTATCTGTATTACAAATTCCTGTGTTGGTGTACTACTTGCCTGTTGATCTGGCTGCTTCCGTGGCCTCAGTCTTTATCTTGTTGGCATACTTTCCAATTTCTTTGTGGCACATTTTCCTTTCTTCCTCTCTGTAGCCTCGCTAAAGTAGTAAAGGTGTGGCAGAAGAGCAAGTTTGGTATTGGGAGATAGTGAAGTGGAAATCCAGTAGATTCTTATTAAATAAAAGAATTCAAGAGTGCATGAACCAGGAGGTGTGATACATTAATAGATGATGGCCAGATTAGATTAAGCTTCTTAAGCTTATTTAAATTATATGAATAAAACCTTATTTTCCTGTGTCATCTTGCTTTGCCTTCAAATTAGACAATTATATTAGTGAAATAGTTTGTTTTAAGTGTTTCCTGATTGACCCACAATGCTGCCTTTATGTAGAAGCCTTTATGGTAAAGTGAGGATTGATTGTGATTTGGAGGAATAGTATTAGTTCTTCTTTTACTTTCAAGTCTTCCATTGACAGCTGAGGGCCAACACCTGTCATGTTCAAGTTTTAAAAATAATAATAATTTGGGATATAAAGAATACAGAAAACTTGGGGCTAAGGGAACTGATTAATCAGTCTTTCCTTGAACTTCATAAAATGGTGAAGGTATTTTTGAACTTTTTGACTTTGATTTTTTGTCATGAATGCTATAATACTTGGTAGTTAAGTAAAAAGAAGTCCTGTGATAATGATCCAAATGTTGTAGAATTGTTCCTGAGAACCTCATTAGTTTTGAACTTTTAAAGGGCTTTTAGTGCTTGTAGAAATGAATGTTAGATGTTATTGCATATGGTTCATTATTCTAGGGGAAGAACTTAGATTAGAGGACTGTGACTAGAGAAACTTGTTTAAAGTTAAACTTTAGGAAAATATTAAGGGTTTTGAAAGGAAATGATTGCAGTTTCCAGATTGGAATGGGATGTTAGTAATGCTAGTTACTCTTCCACTCTTGGAAGAAGGAACAATTTGTTGACCCTTTGCATCTTCTTGGGATTAGTGAAAAATGCTTTCAAAAAAGGTGAGATGAAGAAGGAACAAGTTCTTAGAAAATGGATCTAAGGTTTCTGTATTATTGCTGGATCACAACAGGATTTTGGCTATGTTTTAACTTGAAAATGTTGACTTTGAGCTTTATAGAGTAAAATAGCCTTGATGTTTGTTAATACTGATTTTTAACAAATGAAGCTTCATTGACATTTGAGGGGGGGAAAAAAACCTTCTAGACTGCCTGTTTTACAAGGTATTTGCATTGTTAACTTTTATGTAAGGTTTGATGATTTGCATAGCAAACTGGAAGATAGAATTTTTATTTTAAAATTACTATAAATATTTACAAAGCATACAGTTGTATTTTCACTTTTTAACCTTAGTGCATTATCATTTAAATTGTGTAGTTTTACATTATTTTTGGCTTAGCTTGTAGAAAACTATTAGACTGTTTGGAAAAGAAACGACATAGTTTTTAGGAGTCATTATATGTAGGGACATCCAAGAATATCTTGGAAAATGCTAATGATGCTTCTTTTGGGAAGGGTCACAGGAGAATAGGAATCTATTCTATTTTTCTGTAGCATCATATTGACTTATCTGGGTACAAAGGTAATTGGATCATAATGGCTTCATTGGTCATCGAGGACATACTTAATTGGGTCATTGGTTACACAGGTCATTTGGTATATAGGTCATTGGCTCCATAGGTAATTGGGTCATTGCACAAAGATAAATAGATCATTGGGTATGTAGGTGATTGGATGCATAGCTAATTGGGTCATTGGGTACATAGGTAATTGGGTCATAATCAAGTCGTTGGGTATATACATAATTGAGTTTTTGGATATATATATATATATATATATATAGGTCATTAGGTTCATAGATGATTGGATCATTGGGTACATAGGACTTTTCATCATTATTGGGTCCATACCTCATTGAGTCATAAATTGGATCAATGGTCATTGGGTACTTAAGTAATTAGGTCATAATTGGGTCACTGAGTACATATGTAATGGGATCATTCAGTACATAGGTTATTGTGCATATAGGTAATTGCACTGTAATTGAATCATTGTCAGTGGGGATATAGTCTATTGGGTTATTGGGTCCATAGGGTTCATAATTGTATTATTGGATACGTAGGTCTTTGGGTCATAATTGGGTCCACAGGATATTGAGTCATAATTGGGTCATCGATCATTTGGTACATAGTTAATTGAGTCATTGGGTACCTAGGTAATGGAATCATTGGGTCCATTTCTAATTGGATAATTGGGTCAACAGATAACTGTATCATAATTGGGTCATTGGTCATTGGGGTATAGTTAATTGAGTCATTGGGTCCATAGGTAATTGGGTCATTATTGGGTCATTAGGTACATAGGTAATTGGGGCACTGGGTACATGGGGCATTGGGTCATAGTTGAGTCATTGGATCTTTAGGTTATTGGGTCATTGGGTATATAGGTAAATGAGTCATAATGGGGTTATTTGTCATTGAGGGCATAATTAATTGGGTACATAGTTATTGAGTCCATAGATTATAATTGGATCATTGGTTATTGGGCATATTTGAATTTGTTTTATCTTCTTTTGACCAGTTTGAACATCATTTAGCTAGCTTGATCTGGTTTCCTACTGGTTTCAACAAGTCCTGAATGGTTTGACTCAGTTTTGATCTGTTTGATCCAGTTTCCTTTTTTACTAGTTCCAACTAGTTTTTACTAGTTCTGACCAGCTCTGTCCAGTTTCATATGATTCTCACTGCTTTGAACCAATCTACATTGTTCTGACCTGGTTCAGACAAGTTTTAACCAGTTTTGACTGGTTTGGCCTGGTTTCAGCCAGTTTTTAACAGGTTTTGACTAGTTTTAACCAGTTCTGACCAGTTTTAACTAGTTCTGACTGGATAAGTCACTTAACTTCTCTGGGCCTCAATTTCTGTCCCTTTGCCCTTATAAGTTTGAGGTTTTGAATCTGAGTATTGAGAGAATGATAATGTATAGAAATGGGAAGTTTGGTAGAAGAAATTTAAGTGTTTAGGTGGATTGTGATTAGTTCAGTTTAGAGCATGAGAAGTTTGTATTAGCTGTCAATATAGCCAAATAATTGATCACTTAGTGGCCAACCCTTAAATGATAAACTTCTATATACTTGACTAGTCCTCAAACAGTTCATACAGTTTCTTGCTAGGTAGGACCATAATCAAATTATTTGTATCTTAGAGTAGAACCTCTTGTAGTTTGGAATTCCCTTGAATGACTTTTTGGGACCAAGGATAGTCTACATTCCAGAATGAAGCATCACAGTAATATTTTTATGGAGGACATTTATATAGACTGTCCCATTAATCATGTAGTTTTTTCCCAGGATTTTTAAGTTAAACTTTTTACCTTACAGTTGGAAGAATCTGCCTTCTTCTTTTGTTTGAACTCAGTTTCCTTGTTCCAAGTCCTGTGGCACTTTACTCATTCCCAATAATCTTTCCAGGATCATAAATATATAAAGTTGCAATTCTTTTCTTTGTCTTTCTTCTGTTTTCAGAAAATCCATCAGAAGCAGATTTGTGGCTGCTAAACAGTTGCACAGTGAAAAACCCAGCGGAAGATCACTTTAGAAACTCAGTTAAGTAAGTAGAAGTTGTTCATTTTTTCCTTCCAAAGAAAATAGAGAACTCTTTAAAAAGGAGTAACTAAAGCAATGCCTCACGTTTAGTAGTAACTTAATAAATGTTTATTGGTTTGAACTGAATTGTGTTCAGTTTTAAAAGGTACTACATAATTCAGTATAAATAGAAAGTTTCTCTGAAATGAACCAGGAAAGTTGTAGATGTTATTTGAAATATTATTATAGCTGATATGAATCTATCTCCAGTTGTACCAGTCTACAGTGTAGTAATTTTTTAATAGCTGATTTGAGAATTTTCTAAGTGTTTTAGTTTTTTTTCCCCCATGGAATTCAATGCTAGCAATTGGTGAAGTTGTATCTAATGTGATTCTCTGTGTTTCCCTGTTTATTTTGCATGGGAAAAATGACTCTTATTCCTGCAGCATTAACTGCAGTTTTTCCTTCCACATCACAGGGATTGGGGTATGCCCCTGTGATCTAGAAAATCCACATAAAATTTTTTGGCCATCTCTTTGTACCAGAGAAGAAGTCTGAATTTTTTCTTTTTCTTTTCAGTTGATATAATACAATACTATACATATATTTTTTGCATTTCTGAGTTTCTAAACTTTTTATATGTCATCTGCTGACCTTTGCATGTCATTTGCAGCTTCCACAAAACTGCTCCAACATTCCCATTTAATGTCTTTTGCCAGTGGAAGGGATAACTAGACATCAAACTTAACTCTATTCTGTTTAACTTACTAATTCAGTCACTTGATCCCTATTAAAGTCACAATGAACTGAGTAAATACTAATTAAATTATATTTTACTTAATTTTTTATTTGTTTATTTACTTTTAGTTTACAAGATTCAGTTCTGGAACCAAATTATGAAAGGGTTTTAGTTGACAAATAGAAGTTCATGGTCCTTTTAAAATTAAAAAAAAATTTTTGTGGAGGCAGAGCCATACACTTATTTGGGTCTTAACTGACCTTATTTTCTTTAGTCACAAACAGAAATTGCTTGTCCTGTTAATTGGATAAATTTGGAATTCCAGAAGGATTGCCTTTGTTGTGGTAGGGATCTGCTGGTTAACATTTCAGGTGCCTTTTGCTAATAGGAACCCATAGGAAATTTGCTTGCACCTCTCTGAGGGAATTGCATGTGGTACAGTTCTTTTCTTTGTTTTTCTTCAGTCAACCCTAGCTTCTAAATTCCTTCAAGGAAAGCTCTGGATGGTTATTGAAGCCTTGTAGATATCAAGTTTCCTTCTGAGACAGGAAGTTGATTTTCTTTTTCTCTTTTTAAATTGCCTTTTGGTTGGAGAAGGTAATTTTCAGCACCAGCGTAGACTACTTTTCAGTCCTTATTAAACAGTGATATCTCATAAACTTTGTAAAATGCTCTTTGCTAAATTTGTATAACTTTGTTCCTTTATTCCAGAGCCACTGGGAGCAGCTAGGTTGTATGAGTGATAGAGCTCTGGACCAGGAGTCAGAAAGACCTGAGTTCAAATGTGATCTCAACACTTAATAACCGTGTGACCCTAAGCAAGTCACTTAACCTCTGTGTGCCTCATTGTCCTCATCTGTAAAATGGGGAGAATAATAGCACCTACCTTCCAGTGTTGTGAGGATCCAATGAGATAATAATTGTAAAGTGCTTATCCCAGCGCCTGGCACATAGTTAATGCTGCTATATAAGTGTTAGCTGTCTTCAGCAGCAGCAGCATCTTCATTGTTGTAACCTTGTTTGGTATTAATTGTGGTTTTTGCCTATGTATAAGATGTGTACCACTTTGACAGTTTTGAGACTTCTGTATGGCACTGGAGAAGCAAGTAGAAAGACAATGCTTATGCATCCCTTAGACCTCAGAGAATTGTTCTGGAATGGAGACGTGGATAGTGTTCAAAGTGTACTTGTGCCAGTTTTTTAAATGGGAGGAGAGAGCAGTGAATGTCTGATCATTGAAGGCTTCGTCCTGGGAATGAGTATATATACACACATAATACACACATGTAGGTATACACATATACATACATATACACACATGCTCACATAACATATATACATACCCACACATATGGAGGATGCTTCTGGAAGTGCCTGATGTCATGCAGTGGAGGGTGTCTGTGTCTGTGTCTGTGTCTCTTTTTCACTTTCCCTCTCGTCCTATCTTTCCTTCCCTCCTTGCCTTCCCCCCTTCCCTCTCTTTCCTTCTCCCTTCTCTTTCTCCTCACCGTCTACCTTATTTTGAACAAGGTGGCAAGAATCGAAGTAAACATCTGAGTATGTGGGGAGAAAGAGCCACATAAGCCTTGCAGTCAGCTTGCTTTTGAGGCATTATTTAGAATCATGTGCCCAACTAACCCAAAATTAACTGTGTTCCCACGACCTGGAGTTAAGGTCTGAATCTTGAATTACTAAGAATGATCATATTTGTGGGATGGCCATCTGTGACCCCAGCCAAGCAAAAGAATATTGTAGGCTATGGCCAGGCTTACCACAGCCAAGGGCAGGAGCAGGCCTTATGATACAGATAGAATTGCAAAATGGGAAATCACTAGGTTGTGGTGTAGCAAGAAATTTGAGTCCTCTGGGAGCTGTAAAGTACTACTGATGGACAGTTCTTTGCTCCTTAGGGAGAGTGCAGAAGTTTCTTTTTGCAGGCACAGTAGGAAGCTTTACATTGTTAATTTGGCCACTGGAAGCCGCAAGTGAAGCTCAGGTTCTTCTGACCAGGTGGGATCCCTATTTCTGTGAAGGTTGCAAAGACCTCCCTGACCAGGGTGTTTCCCTTGGGAGGAAATGGGCAGGTGGGGGAGGGGAGATGGTGATCATATATTTTAGACCTGTGTTTGATATTGATATCCTTGTAATCTAAGTAAACTTGCTGTGTAAAACTTGTGTCCAATCAGTTACTTACATCGATTAGGAAAAGCTTCTAACACAAGAATTTATTTTACAAGTAGGAGACTCTAACTTGAGGAAGTTTTTGATTTTTAAAATAATCAAGTATAAATTGAGGGAATATTTAACTGACTATCAAGCTCAGGCAGTAGAAGAGTGGGGAGAGTGCTAAGGAGATTAAAATAAGATTCTAGGAGTCATCCGCATAGAGTAGAGGTAATAATCCATATCCTGAGAATGAGTGAGAGCTCATATTCCCTTCTAACATTTACCTGTGTTAATCTTATGCATGCTGATTTATATACATCATCTTTTTCAGTAAAATGTAAGCTTCTTGAGGGCATGGATTATTTTTGGCTTTTTCTTGTGTGTGTCCTTAGCAATTAAGGCAGTGGATAGCAGTTTATAATCTCTTTAAAGTTTTCTGGATGATTGTAATGACTGAAAGGATTGGAGAACTGAAGAATGAATTTTAGGTAATGCCCATGTTTAAGGCTGTGAGAAGAAAGACTTAAGCCCAGGGCAGAATAAAAGTTTTATATTTATCTGACCCTTACTTTCAGGATAATTTTCATGTTTTTTATTTTGGAAAAAAAAAAATGTTTCGCTTTTACCTGGATTACTATTTTTTCCTTGAAGCATAAAGATTGTTCTGGAAACATCAGCTATTCTTATACTGTTTAGTTACATCTACAAGGGCATATTTCTTATTGACGGACGGACAGATAGACAGACAGATAGATAGCACTGCCAGTGTGCCCAAAAAACATAACAGCTGCAGGCAATTAATATGTTGTCCTGACTTTGGATGAAGACAGCCTTGGTTCACATCCTGTCTATCTCATTAACTGTATGATGTTGGAGAAGTCATTAACTCTCTGGGCCTCAGATTCCTCATTGGTAAAATGAGACGGTTGGATTAGAATGCCTTCAGGGTCTTTTCCAACTCTAAATATATGATCCTATTAATGACTACAGATTTTCACTTTAATATTCTTAGTAGTAAGTATTTTGTACTTGATGAAATAATGAAATAAGATTAAGTCAGATAGTATTATAAAGTCATATAGATACAGAACTAGAAAGAATAGTAACAAAATTCATTTGGAAGAACAAAAAGTCCAGAATATCAAGGCAATTAATGAAAAAAAATGCTAGAGAAGGTGGCCTAGCCTTACCAGATTTTAATCTGTATTACAAAGCAGCAGTCATCAA
>CM053587.1:210796905-210843939 GCA_028646515.1 Pseudochirops corinnae
GATAAAATAGCACTCTAATTTTTTTGTTTGTTGAATAACATAATCCTACAATGGTCAGTGTAAGTTAACACTAGTAATTTTACTTATTTCAGCTGTTATTTATATATGTAAAGACAAAATAGATGCTAATCTGTGAACAAATGCTACACAAATATAATTGTTTCCATATTTTCTTTTCCTGTGTCCTCAAATTGAAAAATGACAGTAGTATTTGAACATTTGTCTTATAAAAAATGCCACCTTTCTGTTCTGTTTTCCTTTTTTCTCCCCCTTCTACTTTTCTCTCTCTCTCTTTCTGTGAACAGGGAATCATAATTTGCCTCTATGGCACTAAAATAAAATTTAAAGGTAGGGATGACTGAAGGATGCATGATCAGCTTACTTATGTAGTCTACAGCAGGGCCTGAATGGTTCATGCACCAAAATATCACAATATAGATGCACATGTAGGTCTTTTTTCAAGAAGACATACTTTTAAAAATAGAAATGAAAACTTAATTTAAAACCTACAAAATGCAGTTACTCTTTAGGTAGTTCTTATTTTGGGGAGGGGAGTCTATTTTTGTTTTTCAGTCTTTTCCAACTCTTCATGACCCTATTTGGGCTTTTCTTGACAAAGATACTTGGTTGGTTTGCCATTTCCTTCTCCAGCTCATTTTACAGATAGAAAACTGAGGCAAACAAGGTTAAGTGACTTGCTCAGGGTCACACAGCTAGTACGTTTGAGGCTAGATTTGAATTTAGCCACGTCCCACACTCCATCCACTGTGCCACTTGGCTGTCCAAGGTTATTATGAAGATCTCTAAATGCCAAACAGGGCATTTTGTATTTCCTCCCAGAGACATTGGGAATCTCCTGGAATTTATTGAATAGGGGAGTAACATGGTAAACCATGACTGAATGGAGGGTGGTCTGAAGTGGGGAGAGTCTTGAGGTAGGCCAACTCCACAACAACCATTGCAGTAATCCAGGTATAAGGTAGTAAGACCCTGCACCAAAGTGGAGACAAGAGTGTTACAGAGAGAAGCAAACATATTTGAGAGATGTTACAAAGATGAAATGGACAGATCTTGTCAACAGTTTGGATGTGGGGAGGTGAGGGGTTCAGGATGACTCCTAGGTTGGGAGTCTGAGAGACTGGGAGGATGGTGGTATCCTCTACAGTAAGAGGGAAGGTAGAAGAAAGTTGGGGGGAGGAGCAACTTAGAGAGAAAAGATAATGAATCCAGTTTTGGAAATGTTGAGTTTAATATATATAGTGGACATCCAGGTTGAGATGTCTGAAAGGCAGTTGGAGATATAAGGTTAAGGGTCAGCAGAGAGTTTGGGGTAGGGAAGGTACATTTTAGAATAATCTCCATATATTCAATAGAATTTCATAAATTTAGATTCCACTAACTTAGAGTAGAAAACTAATTTTTCTTAATTTAGATAGGGACAAAGCTTAGGTTTACCTTTGTATTTTCTAATGGGCCTTCCAGCATATTATTAAAGTATAAATATGATAGAGGGACACAGTTGTTAACTTTTATTCTAGAGAAACTTCAAAATAACTCCATAAATATCCATTTCTGTAACATAACTGATAACCTCATTACTTCTGATCTCATCACCATGCTGTTAAATCACTCAGGCCTTGCATACCTTCTCCCTCATTCTCCTCTCCACTCTGATTGGAGTTCCAGAGGTTGGAAAGGTAATCCCTCCCAAAGCTTTCCTTTATAGAAGGCAGAAATTAAATGTCGTGCTCACTCTACACTCCATCTCCTATGAGGTATCCCCCATGTCCTCTTCCACCTCCTTTTAAGCTTCCTTTTGTGTGTTGTCTTCCATCATTGGATTGGAAGCTTCTTGAGGGCAGGAATTGTCTTTCTTTTTTTCATTTGTATCCCCAGCACTTAGCTTGGCACATGCTAAGCCCTTAATAAATGTGTATTAAATTGAATCATAATTAACTTGTTCCTTATAAGTCATTTTTACTTACCAAATGATATTTTTCACGTTTTATTAGTCTAAGTGAAGTAAGAGTGCATTTAATAGTAACAAAAGTAAGTTCCTTTAAGAATATTATATGTCAGACTTTTCAATGATTCTTATTGGACTTCTTTATTTCTATCACTGATGTTGATACTGGTCAACAGAGAGAATGAGTAATAAGAGATAAAACATAGATTCAGAATGTTTTAGTTTGGCTTTTTAGACTTTGAAATCTTTACAAGCACTATTGCCTTGATTTTTTCCTGATACAATCTCTTAAGGCCTCAGCTAACTTTCTGTGCTATCCATACATTTCTGAGTACAAATTATCACTCCCTTTTAGGTTGACCTCTCCCAGTTTTACATATCATGTCTATTTATTTTAGGTAAGATTGTCTTTGACTTGATAGGATTCTTGGGTAAAAGAAAAAGATTAAAACAAAAATAAAATTTGTACTTAGTGAGTATATAAAATGGAAAAAGGCTTTCAGTTAATGGTTTTGTGGGTTTTTTTTTTCTTGCCACCTAAAATAGATCATTCAGGGCTTAGAAAAAATAAACCCATCATGTGTGCTTTTATATATACATAAAGAGAAGAATGGTCTGTTTGTTTTGATACCTTTATATAACCTTCTACATAATTATATGTTCTAAATAGGCCCTATAGTTTCATTTAGTGACTTTAATATATCCTTTTTTTAAAACCATATTTTACTTTACTATTGAAATAACGAATTTTGGGACCCTCTGAAGATAACCAGCCATCATCTAGGTATCAGTGTACATGGGCTAAAAAATAAAAATGCTTATTTTTTAAAAATTGTATTTAAATGTATAGCCAATATTAGTTTATAGGTAACTGATTCTCAAAGCACTGCACAGTAATTCAGTGTGGAGTAATATCAGCAGATGGAATTTTCAGAATTAATGAATGAAATAAGTAGTAGAGAGAGTGTAGTAAATGTATATGAGAAATACACTATACAGGGGGGTGGCTAGGTGGAGCAGTAAGTAGAGCACTGGTCCTGGAGTCAGGAGGACCTGAGTTCAAGTCAGGCCTCAGACCCTTAACACTTACTAGCTGTTAAGTTGTCACTTAACCCCACTTGCCCTGCCTTCCTCCCCTCCAAAAAGCCCTCCCCCCAAAAAAAGGGAAAAAAAAGAAAATGCAACATATGCAACATGTACAAAAAATGCGTACAAGAGAGTTGTCTTAAAACAATACTTCTCTTTTTTCTTTCTTTAAGAAATTCCCCTATGCAAAAATATGGAGTTCATAAAATAGGATTATTCACATTATGAAAGCTTTTTCTCTTTAAATGATCCACCATTGACATCTCAGTGTTTACAATCAAATTTTTAAAAATCTCTTAAAATTTAAAAACTGTCAAGGTTTGTTGAACTCAGCAAGATATTTATCCTTATGCTAATCGTTTTTGTAATAAAATCACTGTGACTAGATTGTTATGGCATTAACATCAGTGTCTTTTATTTTCTCAGATTTGTAAGGTAGAAGCAATTTGGCCTTCATTAAGAAAGGGGAAAAATGTTAATATGAGCTGTTTTTCAATGAGAGTTATTATTTTAGCATTTGTGGTTGTGGAGCTTAAAAAAAAAAAACAACAAAATTCTGAGATCCTTTAATCTCTGCTCTTTGGATTCTTTGAAATAAAAGGCTTTTGGGCCAAAGCCAGTTTTGTACTCTTGTCTTTAAAAACAAAATAAAAAAAACAAATAAGCAAAAAACAAGTCTGATAGTAGATGTATTGATTATTCTATCTAATTGTTACAGAAATTTGTGATCTTTAACTATTCTTAGGTAGATGTTAAACAAATGAGAACTTCATAACATTGAACCATGATTCTTTGGATTTAAACACATTTTTGGAGAAGGATTGGTTAGACTCCTGATCCAGTGATTCCGTAACTATAATTTTTAGATTTTTTTTCCTTTATTACTTTTTAATTGCCAGAGGCTTCCTCTGATCTACTTATCCAGCTCTGACTTTTCTTCCAGCCTCCAGATTCCCATTTGCAGCTGAGTGTTAGACTTCTGAAACTGGATATTCTGTAGACTTCTTAAACTCAACTTGTTTAAAACTGAACCCATTTTCTTTCCTCCCAAACCCATTCTTCTTTGGAGGGCACCACTTCCCATTCATGCAGGTCGAGACCTAGGTATCATCACTGACTCTTCACTCCCTCACTTCCTTTGTCCAGTCTCTTATAAAATCCTGTTGATTTTTACCTTCATGACATCTCCTGTATATTGCTTCTGCTCTGCTCTGATACTGTCACCACTCTGGTGCAGGCCCTCATTACTTCCAAGCCTTTTGGTTGCTTTGCCTGCCTCAAGTTTCTCTGTACTCCAGTCTGTCTTCCACTTAGCTGTCAGATTAATCTCCCTAAAGCAGTTAGGTGGCTTAAGATACCTAATAGCTGTTCGATACCGGACAAATCACTTCACCTGTATTTGCCTCAGTTTCCTCAAATGTAAAGTGGGGATAATATTACCACCTGTGTTGCAGGGTAAAAAACAGCAGTTTCTGACACATAGAAGATGCTATGTAAATATTAGCTATTATTATTAAAGCCCAGATCCTATTTTTCCCTCACCATCCCCCAGTCAATAATTTCAACGTTTGTCTTCTTACACCTTATCCTACCTCTAAGTGCACTGTGATTCAGAGACACCGGCCTTCACTCCACACAATGATTTGGGCATTTTCACGGACTGTTCTCCAAGCCTTGAATACTCTCCTGATCCCTACCTCCTGGCTTCCCTAAAGTCCCAGCTAGAGTCCCATCTTCCATGAGATACTTTTCCTGATGCCTTTTAATTCTAATGCTTTTCCTTCTGTTGATTTTCTCCAATTTGCCTTGTATGTAGATTATTTGTAAATGGTTGTTTTTATTTTGTCTCCCTCCTTAGGCTTTGAGCTCCTTGAGAGCAAGAACTCTCATTTGCCTTTCTTTGCATTCCTCCTGTTTAGCACTGCCTGGCCTATAATAGGTCCTTAATAAGTGCTTATTGACGGGCTTGTCTTTTGGTTTCCTTCTAATTTTAATCCTTTTTTCAGAATAGAATTTAACTCTCTCTCTTACTTTTCTTGGTATTGGGTAGATCACGTAAATGACTGTACCACAGTATATGGCATTCAAAAGAACCAGAGAACATCTGAATATCAAAAGAGAAAAGACACTGATAATCAGGATAGAGAAAAAAAATCATCAAGATATAGTTCTTGAAAAATGGGAAAGGTATGCAGATGAAGAATCTTAGGTAATTGTAAATTTTTAATGAAATTCAAATTTTATTGACTAAAATACAGATGTGAATACACAGTATTATTAGAGACTCATACTCTGTGTCTGTTCTACTCTGTTAGCTTGGTACAACTGCATTTGACTTGGAACTCTTTTTCCCACAAGATCTGCCTTCAAGTTAGAAAAAGTGTAAATTTTCCTAAGTGATCTTTGCTTACATTTAAAAAGAGACAACAATACTGAGGCCTAGATTAACTCAAAAAACTTTTGACTTCATCTGTGTTCAGTTCAATTCAGTGCAATTCAACAAAAATGTATTACCTGCTTATTTAGCACCTACCATGTGAAAGGCACTGTGTATGTTTATGTAAAATAAAAGCAATCTGTCCTCTAGGGCTAGGCACAACGCACAGGCACAGATAAAATACAAGTTAATTTGAGGAGAGGGAACTAACAGGAGGGGAATCAGAGAAGAGGAGGGAATACCTGAGCTGAGGCTTGATGGAAACCAAGCCCTAAAAGAAGATGAGGATTCTGGGAGAAAGAATTGAGGAAAGTAGTGAATTTCAGGAATTGAAGTGGCATATACAAATGCAGGAATGTGAAAGGTGAAGTTCTGAGTTCAGAGAAGAGCTAGTAATGTAGGTTAAGTAGGGAGTTAATGTGAGTTAGAATGGGCTAGATTGGGGAGGAAGTGACTTTAAATGCCAGCCTGAGAAATGTGTATTTCATAGTAGAGACAGTTAGGAGTTAGCTAAAAGAGTTTAAATAGGGAAGTTGTATGGTTAGATTAGTAACCCAGGAAGGTTATTTTGGTAGTTGAGAAACTGGAAACTGGCTTACCAATTAGGGGTCTGTTGAAATAGTCCCTTTGAGAAGTTACCTGTGTGACCCTGGGCAAATCACTGAGCCCTATTTGCCTCAATTTCCTCATATAAAATGAGGTGGAGGAGATGGCCAGTCACTCCAATACCTTTGCCAAGAAAACCACAAATGGGGTCACAAAGAGCTGGACACCAGACATCACTGAAGCAACTAAACAACCAGAGCATCACATAAGATCTGGTACCTACTATATAAATGATAGGAGATCTTGGAATGTAATATTCCAAAAGGCAAAAGAAAGACATAGAACCAAGAATAACTTACCCTGCAAAGCTGCATATAACTCTATAGGGAAAAACAAAAGGGATTTTATTCACTTCTGATGAAAAGATGAGTGCTTAGTAAGAATGTTAAAGTACAACTGCAAGAGTCCAGGGAAAACTGGAAAGGTAAATTTATTTGACCATTTGGAAGGAGCTGTATGACAATGTAATTCTACATTCTGATAGGAGAAGTATTCCTTTAACACTTTAATGTCTTCAACATGTACTGAGGAAGTTAAAGAACTCCTTAGGATGGATTGCTTTTGTTCTAAGGGTTTGAAGAATGGTAAGAGAAGGGAGGGTAAAAGGATGAAGAGAATGGTATAGAAAAAAATGAAGAAGGGTGTGGAACTTGTTGTTTCTCATAATTGAGGTACATGAGAAGACTATATAAACATGGAGAAAGATGTGGCACAAATATGCATCCGATGAACCTCACTTTTTTCTGAACTAGACAAAGGAGGGTTCAAATACACACACAAACACACACACTCTCACATTCTCATACACATACACACGTATTAATTCTCATGCCCTTACACAAAGAGTTTAATCTGAAAATTCATTGAAATCTACTGGAAAACAAGCAGTGGTGGGGAATTAGGACTGTGACTTAAGGAGGACATTACCAGGGAAGTGATTGCTTTAAACAAAATTAACTTCCTGATCCTGTAGGGAGTCGTAAAAGGATGAGAGAGAGGGGTTATGAAAAGATGGAATCTGAAGTGGTGCCTTGGATGAAATTTTAGATGATTATGGAATAACTTGAAAAATTGTGGCATAAGAATTTAATGGAATATTATTGTGCTGTCAGAAATGAGAGATTTGTTTTCAGAGAATCCTGGGTAGCATGAACTGAGACACTGAAGTGAGAAGAGCAGAAAGAACGATTTATGTGGGTTAGCAACAATGTAAAGAAAAACAGCTTTGAAATTTAAGAAATGTAATGGGATAACCAACCATGTCTCCAGAGGACCTGTGATTAAACATGTTAACCTACTTCCCAACAGAGAGGTCATGGACATAAGACACAGAATTCAGAAAGATACCTTCTTTTTGGATGTAGCTACTGTGCAGGGATATGGCTTTGCTTGACTATGCTTGTTGAAAATTTTTTGTTTTTGTTCTTTTCCTTGCTTTGTAAGGTGGAGTGTTGGTGGTCATAGAGACATGTGGTTAGCAATATTGATGCTAAAAAAAAAAAAAGGAAGGACCATTGAAATATTTCTTAAAATGTAAAGAAGAAAACAAAAGGAAATTCAAGATACTAAGAGAAGTAGAATTGTTTTAAGAGTTACATTCAGAGTTTATTATATACTTTTAAGAAAGTTAATATATCAAATGGAAATTAAAGGTTTCATGGGAAATCCTTTTTGTTTTTTCCTTTCTCTCTATGAAAATTATCCTATTTTAGAGTTTAAGTCCTGAATTTAAAAAAAAAGGGTTTCTTTTTGCATATATCTTATGATTATAATGAATGTCAACAGTAACTTTTTTTTCTTTTTTATCATTTAAAGACAGGATTTAATGAGAAAGTTCATTCTATTTTGCACTAACAACAGCTGGCTGATAGCATTGAATATTTATGTAATTAAATATATATGTTTTGGCTATCCTAACAGCTTTGTAGATGGAAGGTTAAGAAAGCATGCAAAACTTGCTGTAGAGGGATTAAGGCAGAAATAGACATCATCTCAACTTACGTTTTTAATCAAGAGTAGTTTCCTTTTGCTTTGTTTTGAAATAAGGTTTATTCATAAATAATATAAGCATTTTTTTTGTATGAATGGTAGCCTCAATGAAAAAAAAACCTTAATTTTTCTTTCATTTGTGCTGTAAACTAAAAAAAGTTCTTAATTTTGATTATTTACAGGAATATTTCCTTAAGTACTTAAGGTTCTAGAATGTGGAAGAAAATTAGTATGACTTTTGAAACTAAATGTAATAAAATACATTTGCAAAATATCATTCTCAGATAATTTCTTTCTTTTTCCTGTTTGTACTCAGTTGTGTATCTCTGAACCACAGAATAATGCCTAGAATTGTCTTTAGTAAGCCTTTATTTTCAGTGAATATTAATTTTTTTCTTTTAATTTTCCCTGAATTGTTTTCAGTCAAGCATATAGGAGAGAAAGAAAAAAAAAGGACTTGCATAGACCACAAATAAACACCTAGACACTGAAATTTCAATTTTTTTTACTTTCAAGTATTACAGGCTCAATTGACTCTACTTAAATCTGAACCCAGAATAAAAGTATATTCTGGTTGTTTCCTGAATTTCACTAAACTATTTCTAAATTGTGAAATAAAAGAGTTTGTTTTGTATTATTAAGATATTTTGATAATTACGGCTTGGTTTAGTTAGTTGATAAATAAACATTTGTTAAGTGCTAGTATGTACCAGACACTATGCTAAGCTCTGGAGATACAAATAAGAAAAAAAAAAACAAATATTTTCTGCCATCGAGGAGTTTGCAATCTAATGGGGGAATCTCATTTGTAGCACACCAAAGGAAGCTGAAAAGAATGGGTTGAGGACCATAATGGAGAAGTCCAAAGGCATGCAACCTGGTGGGAAATGAAGAGATGGTTTAGAAGTCTGGTGTTTTTATAGTGTTTTGAATGAAAACAAAATTATAGGTCACAATTGTTTGACATAAATATCTTAACTTGTCAAAAGACTGATTGGATTCACTCCATAGATCTGCTGTAAAGATCAAGACTGACATTCTTTCATTATAATAAGTCTAGAAACCTAAATATTTTTAATATTTCTGAAAATAAGAATTTTAGTAAAAAGCAGATTTTATTGTTTTTTTTTTTAAATGGTAGTTTAGTTTCTCCAGTTACATGTAAAGACAATTTTTAATGTTCATTTAAGAAATATTTTTGAGTTCCAAATTTTCTCCCTCCTTATATTGCCTTTGCCCTCCCTAAGACGGTTTTACATAGGTTATACATGTACAGTGATGTAAAACTTATTTCCATATTAGTCATGTTGAGAAAGAAAAAAACAGGCCAAAAAGAAAAAAAAACCAAAACAAAACATGAAAAGAATAAAGTGAAAAATAGTATGCTTTGATCTGCATTCAGATTCTCTCAGTTCTTTCTCTGGGGGTGGATAGCATTTTTCATTAGGAGTTCTTTGAAATTTTCTTGGATCACTGGCTGAGAATAATACTAAGTCATTCACAGTTCATCATTGTACGGTATTGCTGTTATTATGTACAACGTTATCCTGGCTCTATTCACTTGACTTTGCGTCATGGCAGTTCATGTCAATCTTTCCAGGTTTTTCTGAAATCTGCCTGCTTATCATTTCTCATAGCTCAGTAGTATTTCATATTAAAATCCTATACTGTACCTCGTTCAGCCATTCCCTCAGTTGATTGGCGTACCCTCAATTTCCAATTCTTGGCCACCACAAAAAGAGATGCTATAAAGATTTTTGTATATGTGGATCCTTTTCAGCTTTTTTTTTTTTCTGCACCTCTCTTTGGGATATGACCTATGAGTGGTATTGCTGGATCAAAGGGTATATGTGGTTTGATTGCTTTTTTGGGCATATCTCCAAATTGCTCTCCAGAATAGTTGAATCATTTCATAAATCCACCAGCAGAGCATTAGTGTCCCAATTTTCCCACCTCCCCTCCAACATTTATCATTTTCCTTTTCTGTCATATTAGCCAATCTGATAGGTGTGAGGTGGTACCTCAGAGTTGTTTTAATTTGCATTTCTCTGTTCATTAGTGTTTTAGAGCATTTTTACATGACAATTGATAGCTTTGATTTCATCTGAAAACTACCTGGTTATGTCCTTTGACCATTTATCAACTGAGGAATGACTTGTATTCTTATAAATTTGACTTCCCCCCAGTTTTCTGCTTTTTGTCTAATTTTGTTTGCATTGGTTTTGCTTGTACAAAACCTTTTTAATTTAATATAATCAAAGTTATACATTTTAAATCTTGTAATGTTCTCTGTCTCTTGCTTGGTCATAAATTCTTCCCTTTTCCATATATGTAACTGGTAAACTATTCTTTACTCTCCTTATTTGCTTATGGTATCACACCTAATCTTTTTTTTTTGACCCTGTTTTGGTATATGGTATAAGATGCTAGTCTACATGGAGTTTTTTTCCATACTCTTTTTCAGTTTTCCCAGCAGTTTATGTCAGATCATGAGCTCTTGTCCCAAAAGCTAGGGTCTTATGGTTTATCAAACACTAGATTGCTATGGTCATTTAGTACTGTGTCTTGTATAATTAGATCTGTTTTTGCTTTTGCTTTGTGTGAGATCATGATTGCTCTCTCAGCTTTTTAAAAAAATTTTTCACCTGAATCATAATAGACTCTGTTCCAGCTCCTTAGCTTTACACTTTGTGTATCTCTCTGCTTCAGTTGTGTTCCTTGTTAACAACATGTTGTCCGAATTTGGTTTTTAATCCACCCTGCTATCATTTCATGAGTGAGTTCATCCAGTTCACATTTACAGTTTTTATTACTTTGTATTTTCCTCCGTTCTGTATCCCCCATTTATCCTTTCTTTCTCTCTCCTTTCACCCTTCCCTTCCTCACCAGTGTTTTGCTTCTGACCATTGTGTCCCCCAGTTTGCCCTCCCTTCTATCAGGTGTCCCCCTTCCTTTTCTTATCTCCCTCTCCTTCTGCTTCCCTGTAGGGTAAGACATTTCCATACCCATTGACTGAGTATGTTATTCTGTCTTTGAATCAGTTCTAATGAGAGTAAGGTTCAAGGGATGCCCACTCTTCCTTATCTTTCCCTCCACAGTAATAGGTCTTTAATGGCTCTTCACATGACATTACCCCTTCTTCTCTCTCTTCTCCCAGTGCAGTTCTCTTCCTCACCCCTTAATTTTATTGTCGTTGTTGGATTTTTTAGAATAGCATCCCATCAATGTCAACTTATACCTGCACCATCTATTTATTTATACTCCTCCTGACTTCCTTAATAATGACATAGCTCTTAAGAGTTACAAGACATCATCTTCCCATGTAGGAATGTAAACAGTTTAGCTGTATTGAATATTTTATGTTTTCTCTATCCTGTTTACTTTTTTAATGTTTTTCTTGAGTCTTATACTTGAAAATCAAATTTTCTGTTCAGCTCTGGTCTTTTTATCAGGAGTGCTTGAAAGTCCTTTATTTCAGTGAATGACTACTTTTTCCCATGAAGGATTATGCTCAGTTTCTTTGGGTAACTGACTCTTGGTTATAATCCTAGCTCTTTTGCATTCTGTGATATCATATTCCAGGCCCTATCAGTCCTTTAATAGAGAAACTGTTAAATCCTGTATAATCTTGACTGTGGTTTCATGATATTTGAATCATTTCTTTCTGACTGCTTACAACATTTTCTCCTTGAGAGTTCTGAAATTTGGCTATAATATTCTTGGGAGTTTTCATTTTGAAATCTCTTTTAGGAGGTGATTTGTGGATTCTTTCCATTTCCATTTTACCCTCTGGTTTTAGGATATCCAGGCAGTTTTCCTTCATAATTTCTTAAAAGGTGCAGTCCAGACTCTTTTTTATGATCATAGCTTACAGATAGTCCAGTAATTCTTAAATTATCTCTCTGAGGTCCATTTTCCAGGTCATTTGTTTTTCCAGTGAAATATTTCACACTGTGCTTTATTTTTTCCTTCTTTTGATTTTGTTTAAATTGGTTCTTGATGTCTCATGAAATTATTAGCTTCCTCTTGTTCAGTTCTAATTTTTAAGGAATTATTTTCTTCAGGTAGCCTTTTTATTCGACCAGTTCTTCTTTTTGTGGAGTTGTTTAGTGAATTTTTGTGTATCTTTTTTTTTTTTTTCCATTTTTTGTGCTTTCTTTACCAAGCTGTAGACTTTTTTCATAATTCTCTTGAATAACTTTTTTAACCAAGTTTTTTGTTCTCCCTCTCTTATTTGATTTTTAAAATCCTTTTGAGCTCTTCCAGGAGTTCCTTTTGGGCCTTAGACCAATTCACATTTTTCTTAAAGGGTTTGCATATAGGCATTTTGACATTGGGTCCTCTCATGAGTTTGTGTTTTGATCTTCCCTGTTACCATAGTAACTTTCTATGGTCAGGTTCTTTTTTATGTTTGACTCATTTTTCCAGCCCATTTCATGATTTTTAATCTTGAGCTCTGCTCCTGGGGTGGAAGGAACACTGTCAAAGGCTGTGGGCCCTGCCTGGCCCCTTGCCTGCTCCTCTGCTGGGCCTGTGCCTGCCTGAATTCTTGCCTGCAGTCTTATTTAGGTCATGGGACCTTGGCTGTTGACCTGCACTGGGGCACAAGGCCTCATGTTGGCTTGCTGAGGCTTGTTTGTCTGCTGCTTGTTTGCCTGGGTGGATTGGATCGCGCTCTCCTTTTACCTGAGGGAGACAGAACTTTGCTGTGGACCTTCTAGGTTGTCTTGGGCTGGACAATTGCTTCACCGTGTCTTTTGTTGCTCTGTTGCTCCTGAATTCGTATGGAAGTGTTATTATTGAGAGGTGAATTTGTCACTTTAGATGATTTCCTGCCTTATCCCACCATCTTGGCTCCTGAGCAGGTTTATTGTTCACCATTCTACGTATATGGTTGCAAGATACAGTGATAGATATATGGCAGCTGTAAAGTTGGGGTTAAGTGACTTGCCCAGGGTCACACAGTTAGTGGTTCAAGCGACTGAGGCTGGATTTGAACTTATGTCCTCCTGACTCCAGGGCCAGTGCTCTACTCACTGTACCACCTAGCTGTCCCTAGGCAAACTTGAAAATATAGTGGCTTATGTATAAATGAACTGAAAAATTACTAATAGAAAGATTCCTATAAAATCATTTTTCTCTGTTGCATTGAAAAACAATGTAGATTTGGTTTCTTTTTAAAATTATTTTTACTTTATTTATTTATTTATTTTGCTTTTTGGAGGGGGGAAGGTAGGGCAATTGGGGTTGACTTCCTCAAGGTCACACGGCTAGCTTTGTGTTAAGTGTCTGAAGCCAGATTTGAACTCAGGTCCTCCTGACTCCAGGGCCGGTGTTCTATTCACTGTGTCACCTAGCTGCCCCCCCCCCCCAATTTTTTTTAGAAGATAGAAGCAAAACATTTATTCTGACACCAAAAAAAAAATACCCAAATCCCAACACCAGGAAAACAAATCCATCATAGCAACAAAGAAGTTAATACACTATTGCACAGCAGGGAGCCACACCATCTTTTAGCCTTCCCACAAACACTCACCAGCCTAGCTGTCACAACAGGGGGCAAACAAACACTCACAAACCTAGCTGTCTCCTTGAGTGCAGTCTTCTCCTCCCTCCAGCTCTAATTGCTCTGGCTCCCAGCTTCTTGTGGGCTCTGCTCCATCCTTCAGTAAACTCCTCCCACCACAGCCTCCATGTGATTACATTCATCCTATTAGGGGGTGGGGGAGATCTTCAGATTCCCCTAGGTCTATCAAGGGATGGGGAAGATCTTCACATTTCCCATTACCATTACAAAGGGCAGAACAGTGACCACAATCTGGGTTTCCTGACTTCTAATTCCAGATTCCTTGCATTATCTAATGATATGACTAAAAGTGGCAACTTGCATTCACTAAGAAAAACATGAATGCTTCTGAAAATTTAATTTTAGTTTTGACTAGTAGTTCTAATAATAATTTGAGCTTGCAGTTAACTAGTGTTTAATTATAAAGTACTTTGCATATATTCTATTTGATTTTCCACAAAGTCCTATGCACTTGGCCAACAGGAAGTACTATTCTCTTCATTTTGCAGATGTGGAGACTAAGGTTTAGGGCATTGAAGTGACTTATTTATGTGCTAATGAATGTTTTGAGGCTGCATGCATAGCTTTTTGAAAATAATATCTGGGAGGACAATTTCTATATCCACGGGTGCCACTGATAGAGTTGGCCGTTTGTGGTGTAGATTTGATTTGTTGATAATTGTTACCTTAACTCTGTAGCCTCTTTGTACATTCCTCTCCTCACATTTCATGGTCCAGCCAAGCTGGCTGACTTTCTTGCTATTCTTTGCACAGAATACTCCTATAATCTCTTTCTGCTCCTTTTGTGTTGGCTATTGCCAATAGTTAGGGTGCATGTCGTCCTTATCTTTGCTGTATGGAATCCCTTACTTCCTTCAACCCCAAGCTCAGATATCACTTTCTACCTTGTTTCCTGATGACCCCTACTATGAGTGTTCTCCCTTCCTTAATGTCTTGTATTTATTCTGTATAGACTCATATATGTACATGGCTCTTTGAGAGTCAAGACTGTTTCACTTTTGTCTCTGTTATCTCAGGCTCTCCTGAGTGCCGGTCTTCCTGGCATGTAACCTATATTTAATAAATGCTTGTTTATTGATTGAATGTTGATGAAGGTAAATTAGAAATGTTTGGATCATATTTCTAAAATTTAGTGTCATGAGGTACAACCCTCATGCAGCCTCCCAAAATTTCCCTTGGCATTGTTAGAGACATAGTATTGAAAACGTTGGACTGATTTATGATAATGTTTATATACTTTATTTATTTCTAGTCAAAGTATATTTGTGAGTGTGTATCTCTTTGTCAGTCTGGGAATAAATACATTTTAAAAACAAAATTGTGGATCGTGGGATTTAGAATGTTGTAGAAATATTACAAGTTAAAGTAATGTCAGGAATCTTTTAAACAAAGTCTTTTATACGTCAACAATTCAGATTTTCTTGCCAACTGTGTATCTTCTCACTCATAAATTCCCTTTCAATTTTAAGAGGAGAAACAGATAACTATATATATGATAAAGCTAGAAACTTTAATTTGGTACCAAATTACCAAAAAAAAGTTTATCCTTATTTCAATATAATTATGGGAGAAAAAAAGAGTTTTAATTGTTTTAAGTGAGAAAAAGACTTAAAATCTTTTATAACTTCAGAGGTATAAGGTGAAATTGATTAAAATAGGGAAATTTTTTTCTAATTTTCTTCTCATCATCTAGTTTATACTGCAAATATTCCATACTATCACATTTGCATGTCAGAAATATCAAGTTACCCTGATTTGGTGATTGAATAACAGATCCCTTGAAAGGAATAAATTGTCTGTAGGATTTTTAAAAGTTTAAAGAATTCTCTCCTTCAGTGAGATGAAATTACCTCTTTTCTGAAAAGTAGAACTGAATTATGATGGGTAGAGCTTTTCATTTAAAAATAGAAAATAAAGTTTGAATTAAGCCGTATTAAACTCCAGTTTTGTGCATAGTGTTGTGCTCTAAGAGATACATCTTACCTCATGGATCTTGAAAATTTTGTGAGCAACTGATAGTATGATTATTTCTGCCTTTAAAATTTTTCTTTAAATATTGTTTATTGTAAAAAAATTATTGATATATTTTGGTTTTAATCTCCTTATTTTCCTAATATGCCTTTTCCCCGTTCCCACTACCTAGTGATCAATGAGTATACCAGTAAAACTGGACAGTTTTTAGTGTATTCCACACCCACATTCAAACTTTTTCCTGCCTCTGCAAAGAAGGGAGGTGCGTTTTGCTAAGTCTGGTCATTATTATTATTATTGTTTGCTTTTTGGAGGGGAAGGTAGGGCAGTTGGGGTTAAGTGACTTGCCCAAGGTCACACAGCTATTTTTTGTGTCAAGTATCTGAGGCCGGATTTGAACTCAGGTCCTCCTGACTCCAGGGCCAGTGTTGTATTCACTGTGCCAGCTAGCCACCCCTTGTCATTATAATTTGACAACTTTAAGGTTTATATGTTTTGTTCTTGTTTCCATTTAAATTATTGTAATCATTGTGCATATTGTTTTCTTGATTCTCTTTACTTCACTTTGCATTAGTTCATATACCTTCCCATGTTTCCTCGTGCTTTTTATATTGATTGCCTCTTATATATATCCCAGTAATATTCATTTAGATTTTGTTGAGACATTTCCCAATCCCTAGTCTCCTACTTTCTTTCTAGTTCTTTGATTTCATTTAGTAGCTTCTGAATTTCCCTATCATTTTCATCATACCAGTCTTGATGTTTGTGAGTATTCTGGTACAGATGAGTAAGTAAATGTGATGCTGCACCCCCAATTTCTGAGAGCTGCCCTCTCCATTTTGGTTCTGCTGTTACCATGTCTTGGCTCAGGTTTTCCTCCAAGGCAGTAAAAAGCTGTTCACATATAGAAAAGCCTCTGATTTGTTGACATTGAGTCTTCTGGTAATCATACCTTAGGGCTGCTTTTGTTGAATGTGAATGTTTAGATTGGAGAGCATAAGTCTATGATCGTTCCAGTATTCTGCTCCCCACATCACCTTTTTCATGCTCACGTCCTGTCTCTTCTCCTTACAGTGATATAATTTGTTAAGTGCCAGTGTTTGCTGTGAGGGTGCATCCATGAAATTTTGTCATGTTTAGGTAAACAGAAGACCTACAAGTAAAAGTAAAAGTTCAATAATAAGTGACTGCTGCTGCTTCGAACTCCATTTCTTCCAAGGACTCCCTGCCATGTCTGATAGTCTGTGCCTACTATGCCATCAAAGTCACTCAGAATTACGAGCTTCTTCTTTCACCACACTGATGATGAAGGTCTCTGGATCTTCATAAATTTTTTCTTTGACCTCATCAAGGTTTGTCATGGTGGAAGCATACACACTGATGATGATGGAATGGCACTTTCTTGCAAGTGGCAATCACGTTGTCATGAACCTGTTGTTCACTCCTTTTGGGAGGATAGTTTGTCCATCTCTAAAAAGGCAGTATTTAATTTTGTCAAAAATAAAATGCAAGCAAAGCTTAGAGAAATTCAGGATTTTTGGCTCAGTAAGGAGGCAGATGAAATTCAGTTTTATGCTTAGAGTAACAAAAGCATTTTCATGATGACTTGAAGGGTATTTATGGGCCAAAGACCTTTGGTGCATCTCAGCTGCTCAGTGCTGATGGAACCACACTGATCAGTAATAAGGGCATGATCCTGGAGAGAGGGCTGAACACTTCCATAGTATTCTCAATATACTGTCATCAACCAATGCTTAAGCCATTTACCATGAATCTCAGGTTGAAGTCAGTCCCTCTCTAGCCAAAATTCCAACTGAAGAAGAGGTTTTGAGTGCCATTGGGCTACTCTTGTGTGGCAAAAGTCCTGGTGCTGATTCCATTCCACCCGAGATTTACAAGGCAAGGGGGGTCCACTGCTCATACAAAAGCTTACTGAAAATCTTCTGGGTTTTATGGCAAGAGGTTTCCCCAGGAGTTCAGTCATGCCTCTGTTGTCCATTTTTATAAAGGGAATGAAGTTAAAATGTCATAAAGATTATAGACTTAATGATATAAAAATAACCCCTAGTTATATCCCAAAGAGATCATAGAAGTGGGAGGAAGATGCATATGTACAAAGATATTTATTGCAGCTCTCTTTGTGGTGGCAAAAAACTGGAAATTAAGGGGATGCCCATCCATTGGGGAATGGCTAAACCAGTTGTGGTATATCAATGTAATGGAATACTATTGTGCTATAAGAAATGGGGAGGAGATGTGCTTCATATTTACTTGGAGAGGCTTATACAAACTGATGCTAAGTGAAAAGAGCAGAACCAGGAAAAATTTGTATACAATCACAGACACATTGTGTGTGTGATCACCAACCTTGATAAACTGGACTCTTCTCAGCAGTGCACAGTTATAAGACAACTCTACAAGTCTCAGGATGGAAGGAGATACCTACATTCAGAAAAAGATCTAGAAAGAACAGAGTTTAAATGGAGACTGAAGCAATCTACATGCTATCATTCTTTTCCATGTTTGCCTTTGTTTCTTTTTTCCCATTGTTCACTCCATTGGTTAAAACCCTTCTATACAACCAGATTAATGTCCAGTGTGAAAGTATTTGCAGATCCTACACTTGATTGCATGCCACCATGGGTGGGGGGGGGGGAGAGGGAGGGGAGAAAATTTGAAACTCAAGGGATTATGGAACTGAATCTTGTAAACTAAAAGTAAATAAACAAATTAATTTAATTAAAAAAATAACCTCTAGTTTCTCATCTTCTGTTTCTCCTCTCCCCCAAATTCTGGATTCAGTTGGAGTTATATAGCTTTGTTTCCAGTGATTTTCTGTTTGAAATCCAAAAGTTTGTAGTCACTTGACTTCATTTCTTAAGGACACACTGATGTAATGATATTCATTGTTTTGGGTCTGATTTTCTTCATCTTCAGGTTTTTGCTGTATATACGATCTGTAATACTTAAGATAAGTAAGGATAAGTCTTATAATAGTCCCCAAATTTTTACCTTTGGGGTCAAAGAAGCAAAAACTCTTCTTGAGATCTCAGTTTCTGTGGAATTCAGTTATAAAGGCAAGTTCTTTGCTAGATATCTCAGTTTTTCTGGGACTTAATTGCCCTATATTTAAAAGGATTTGAGGAAACTATTGACCTTTAGAGTAAGATCTGTGACTATTCATGCCAGGCAAAGTGAATATTAATTGTATGGTAGCTTAAAGAAGTTGAGTTAACTTTTGTAATATTTCTTATTTATATATGATAGACATACTATATTTATAAATTTATATATAGCAAAATACATGTTTTTGTGAATTTTTTCCTAGATCTTTTGAGAACATATGTCTCTTTCCAATTATGGAATTTCTTTTGACCAGAGATTTGACCAGGAACATACCTCAAGGAAGTCGAGATAAAATGACCAGGCCCCATATTCACCAAACTATTTATAGCATCACTTTTTATGGTAGGTAAGAACAGGAATCATTCCATTTGTCAACAAACATTTAACAAAGTAGATGTCCATTGTTTGGGTAATGGCTAAACTAATTATTGTACATAAAAGTAAGATTATTATTGAGCTGTAAAAAATCATCCATCTGAAGAATCCAGAGATTTGTGGGTAGACATGAACTGATGATGCAAGGTCAGGTGAAGTTAATCAGGAAAACAGTATACGCAATAACTACAACAATGTAAATGGAAAGAGCAACACCTAAGAACTGTAGACTGTGTAATTATAGTGACCAAGATTAGCCTCAAAAAGATATAAGAAAATTCACCCTCTCATGCCTTTTCAGTGGTAAGAAAATATGGGTGTGTAACATTATTTATACTGTCAGATTAGGTTGATGTATTGAATAATTGCATTTTCCCCTCCTTTTTTTCACACTTAAAACCTAATTGAAATAGTCTGTGATTTTTTAAATTAAGGAATAGAATAAAACATGAAACCAGTGTCAGAATCTAAACAAAAAAGGGATGGTAGGTCCACAAAAATGAATTTCTGACATCCTCTCCAATTATTATACCCGCGATATGAGTATGGCATCCAAAAACCTCAGTGTAGCTATAACTTTCATAAAATCTGAGGTTTTAAAGGGACATTTATTTTTAAAAGAGAAACTAAAACACAATAACCAAAATGGAGAAATGGAGCAAATGACCAAGGAAAAATACAGAAGAATGACATGGATTTATAAGAGTTATGTAAAGAAAGGAGAGCCACCTGATGCATTGGATAGAGTGTCAAGCATGGAGTCATGAGCTTAGGCAAATCACCTAACTCTGCCTCAGTTTCCTCATATGTAAAATGAGCTGGAGAAGACATGACAAAACACTATCTTCACCAAGAAAACCCCAAATGGAGTCACAGAGCTGGACATTACTGAAAATGACTGAACAACAACAAAACACACAACCAACCACCCCACCAAAACAGAATGAATTTATACTTCCCAAAAAACAGACATAATTTTGGGCCAGATGTTTTAATATTATCAGATGAAAGAGAGAAAAGGGAACTGCTCAAATTCTGTTTTGCTTTTGTCTTCTCTATCAAGGAAAAGAATCCATGGAAGCGTAACAAACATGGGTAAAAGGCAATGAAAGACCAAGAGAAATTACTTGATTATTAAGAGAGCATTGAACTTCTTAAATGTGTGGAAGTTCACAGGCCCAGATAAGTTGCATCTTTGGTTATTAGAAGAATTTGTAGATTGATAATCTTTAATGAACGGGAGGAAAGATACCAGAAGGCAAGATGTTTTCAGGTGTTTCTGACTTTCAAAAACAGAAACAAAGTGGAGTCTTCAAGTCATAGTTGTTATAAGGTCATAAGATGAAGTTGGGGAGAAAGGAAAGAAGGCTACTTAGAGATCGATTTGTCCTCCTCCCAAGTTTATAATCTGCAAAATTCTTCTTGTACTTTTCCTTCAGTTTAGTAACCTTGTTTTTGATGCAAAAGCTATTTAGTTTGTGCAATCAAAATCACCCATTTTGTAGAATTCTTTCCCATGCATGGTTTTGAAGAGTGTCTCTTTCCCTTCTCTAATTTGTTTATAACATACCTTTTTATATTTAGGTTACATGTCCACCTGGAACATATTGTGATATATTGTGATGTATTGGTCAAAGCCTATTTCTGCCAGACTGCGTTCTAGTTTTCCCAGAAGTTAAAAATAAACCTACTAAATATCAACAACCCAAATATTATCAACAAAGATATATATGCCAAAGAATTTCCATTCAAAGTAATTAGAAAATGTTTAAAATACCTGGTTATATACTTAGCAAGTCTCAGGTAGGACTTATATGAATGCCCCTATAGAACATTTGACAGGAATTATGAACATAAAAAATTGGAGATTTAACTGCTTGTGGTTGGGATGTGTTAATATAACAAAATGAATACTATCCAGATAAATTTATATGGAGAATATCATTAGATTTATCTTTAATATTAGAGTATGTATTATTTATATTAAACAGTATTGTACGTTTGTGCGATTTTTGCCTGCATTTTAGAGATGAGGAAATAGAAGCAGACAGATTAAGTGACTTGCCTAGTATTAGACCACTAGTAAGTATCTGAAACCAGATTTTAATGCAGGTCTTCCTAACTCCAGGTCTAACACTATCAAATTTTATGTTAAACAATATCATAGGTTTTGTAGGTAAAAATGATGAAATTGATTCATTTTTATTTAAATTGGTTTGACCTTAAAAGTAGTTAACTTCTGTCTTCAGGGATTAGTAATTTAAAAATTTATTTATTATTATTAAGGCTTTAGCTTTTCTCTACTTCCTGTTGAATAATTTTTCTCTTTTTTTTTTAAGCAGAAGGAAGTGATTGATCACTCAGTCTTTCAGATATCACGTTGCTTCCAGTTATTTCAATAAACGTTGTAAAATTTTCGAATAAAATTTTTACAAAATAATTTTAAATAATTAAAAATAGCTTTATGTCGGATAATTTGGTAGGAGAATGAGAGGGTGTTGAGTGAAACCAATTGAAAAGCTGAGTATTTCACATATTGTTTGGTTGAAGTGCTTTGAGTTAGTCTCTGAGAATGTGCGTGGATCAAGAAATTGAAATTTCCCATTTTTACTAGTTTTCTTGGTTTTGATAAAGGGTATAGAGACAGTCAAAAACTAAAATTCAATAGTAAACAAAGCTTTGAATTTACTCAGCTAATTCTGTGCATCCTATTTCTTAAACATACAGTCAACTTCCCAAAGTTAGAAAAGTACATTTGTAATTGGGATTTTTCCTTTAATGAACTTAATGTTTTTTAAAAATATGAGAAAGTTTAATAGAAGCAAAACCTGTCTATCTCTGTCCTGGACAAATTCTGTATTTTAATTTGATCTTTTGATTATGAAGTGAGAGGTGTGGTGTATTCATTTAAAAATTACTTCAAATGACTGTCTTTCCTACCAAATGGGTTTTGAACTACCTGCTTGACAGATGGAGCTAGAAGTAATCTTGAAAATTATCATGTGTTTATCTATATGTGAACATGTGCTTACCAGATGCACTTTGTTTAACTAATATTGCTGATTTCTTAAAGAAATATGTACCTTCTGGATAGAGTTGCATAACTTAGAAGAATGAAAGCTCATTAAACTAGCTCTTTCAGATAGCTATCATTTATAGAATCAGTTATAACTTAAAAGTCTAATTGAGGTTTCTTAATATGATGGGCCTAGATGTAAAAGACTACAATTTAAAAACACATATTCAAACTTAGCTCCCTCCCTGGCACATAATAAATATTGGGATAAGAAATGATTGATGACTGACTAGCAGACTTTTTTTTCTCTTGGGCTTTCTAATTTCTAAAGAAACAGATTTTTTTTTTCCTGTCTTCTTTCCCTTCTATCTTTCCTTGGCCAAACAAAATATCTCTCAAATTGTTGATTGAATTTTTTTGCAACTGTGTAAGTTGACTAGTGCTTTAATATTTATCTTTTATGACCAGTTATAATTATTGTTGTATAATGCCATGAACTCTTACATTTTTAATAATTTCTAAGGATTATTACATATTCTCAATGTAGTTACACAATTTTTTTATTATTCATTTGAATAGTTTTCCCAACTTTTTTGGTATGAAAACTGATTGAATGTTTTCCTCAGATGTTAAATTTTAAACAGGAGGGCTTAACTATCAACAAATCTGAGAAACAAGGAAGGTCATTGTTACATGATTTTGACAGGTGCAAAGCTGTAAATAATTACAAGTCTGGGCAGAGACTAGAACAGAAGTTGCAGAGCAGCTGGTAGGCCTGACCCATGACAGGTATCGTCTGACCTAAGAAGCCTGCTCTAGCATTTCGAGGTTTTGTAGTGTGAAAAGCACATAGAGATCCATAAAGATTTTTTTTTTTTAATAGTGTAGACTATATGTCAGTTAGAAAAGAGATGTGGAATTGTGGGTTAGAAAGGGAACTAGTCTGGAGTCAGAGAGCCTAGCTCATAAATGCCAGTTTTTCTGAGCCTATTTACTCAATTTTTTAAAAAATGAGACAGTGAACTTCAAGAATAGTAAGATCCTTTGACCTCTTAGGTCCTATGAATCAGTAAGGATCTTCTTGTTTTCTTCCCCTGATCCAACATCCCCACTCTTCACTAATGTGGTCCACCGTCTATCAGACCCTGTCATTCTCTCTTCTTTTTTTACACATTTTTCTTCTACAAACTAATTGACTCCATGGATTTAGGTGTCAGCTTGCTGCATATGACTCCCGAACCTGGTATATTTAGTCCTAATCTTTTCCCAGAGCTCCAGTGTTTCCTCTAACTTAGCAACATTACCTGAGTGGACCCACTGGCACCTCTACCTCAGTGTGTATAAATCTCAACTCTATCATCGTTTTCCCCAAATTTGCTTTTCCTTCCTTTATTATTTCTATCAGTCTTGACAGTAACCTTGGCCCAAAACTTAGTAGATTTTTAACTGTTTTCTTCATAATATGATATCCAAGTCCTATTGATTTTAAACTCAAAAGATCTCAAAATAAAAAAAAACTCAAAATAAATCCTTCTCAACACCATATTGCCACTACCTTCATTCAGGCCTTCATCTCCTCTCTCGGACTGTTGTAATAACCCCTAACTAGCCTGCCTATTTATTGTCTCTCTCCATCTCATCCATCATAATCAACAATTAGTAAGTATAGTAATCAGTAACAAGTATATATTGTGATAAGTAAATAAGTGTAGGCAATCAGTACAGCAAGTACTTCCTGTATGACAGGTATTGTGCTAAATGCAGGGCATACAAAGAAAGGGAAAAATTCAGTCCCCATTCTCAAGGACCTGATATTCTAATGGAGGAAACCAACATTCAGATAAATATATTTATATATATGTGTGTGTGTGTGTGTGTGTGTGTGTGTGTGTGTGTGTGTGTGTGTGTGTGTGTGTGTGTCTGCATCTACTTACACACACGCACACACTCTATATTATGTAAATTGGAGGTAATCTCAGGGAAGACACTAGCAGTGGGGATGAGGTTGAGGTCTGGGAAAGGCTTCTTGCAGGAGGTAGGATTTGAACTGAGTCTTAGAGGAGATTAGAGAAGCCAGGAATCAGAGGTATGGAGGGAGAGCTTTCCAGGCAGAGGGGACAACAGTGAAAAGGTACGTATTTGGGAGATGTGGTGTTATGGGTGAAACGATTAGGGCAGTGGTAGTGGGTCTTTGAGTCCATAGAGGAAAGTAAAGTGTAAGAAGACTGGAAATAGAGGAAGGGATCAAGTCATGAAGGGCCTTAAAAGCCAAAGAGAAGATTTTATGTTTTATCTTGGAGATGATAGGGAACCATAGAGTTTATTGAATAAGGGGAGAGTGAAATGATCTCATTCTTTTCTCATTTTAGGATGATCATTTTAGCAGCTGAGTGAAGTATAAGTTAGATTTAGAAGAGACTTGAGGCCTGACCAACCAGCAGACTTTTACAATTGCCCAGGTGTGAGGGGATGATGGTCTGCACCAGAGTAATGGCAGCATCAGAGGAGAACAAAGGTTGTGAAGGCAGAAGTGACAGGATGAGGCAATAGATTGGTTATGTGGGCTGAGGGAGAGTGAAGAGTTGCCTGAGCTTGTGAACCTGGATAAAGGGAGCAGATGGAGGTATCCTTGAAAGTAATAAAGATATATGGATGAAGGGGGGATTTGGGGTAAAAGACAATAAGTTCTGTCTTGTAGATGTAGAGCTTGAGGTGTTTAGAATATGTATTTGAAGATGTCCAATAGGCAGTTGCTGTTTCGGGACTAGAAGTCAGGAGAGAGGCCGGAACTGATTAAATAGATATGAGTATCATGTGCAGATATGTTAATTAAATTCATGGGAGCTAATGAAACCATCAAGTGAAACAGTATAGTGGAAGAACAGGAAAAAGGTCAAAGATACAGACCCTTGGGGAATATCCAGGATTGATGTAGGAAATTCCTGAAAAGGAGACAAATGAAGGAGACATCAAATAGAGAATAGGAACACCAAGAGAAAGAAGTGTCATGAAAATCTAGAGAGAAGATACCAAGGAAAAGAGGGTGATTGACAGTGTCAGAGGCTTCATAGAGGTCAAGAAGAATAAAGATTAAGAAAAGACCATTAGATTTGGCAGGTAAGAGATCCTTGGTGACTTAAATTAGTTTCAGTTGAATGGTGAGGTCAAAGGTATGTTAGTGGATTTAAAAACTTTATTTATAAATGAAAAAATATAATTTGGGGAGGAGGTATGCAAGGCATGTGTTTTATTTATTTATTTTTAAAATTAATTAATTATCTTTAGTTTTCAACATTCCTTTCCACATTTTGAGTTCCAAAATTTCTCCCCATCACTTCCCTTTCCCCACCCCAAGATGGCATGCATTTTAATTACCTCTTTCTCCAGTCTGCCCTCCGCCCTCATCCTAGTCCCCTTTACTTTCTTGTAAGGCAAGATAGATCTCTGTAAGTAAGGTGAATTTTATAGTATGTAAAGAGGATTTTTGTTATCGTTTTTTTAGAGTTTAGTTTCCCAGTATCCATAGCCATAACAATCTCTTGTTCGCAGGTGTTAGATATGAGTTCCCACAATTATGGTTCAAAACATCTCTACCACACTTGCGCAGCGTTATATAATGATGAATAATATAAATATCCACTATGACTGTGCAGTGAGATAGAGGGATGGGGTGATGTAAACGTGTGAGGCTATTGCTGGCAATATGCCTTCTTTGTCTGTCGCTCCTATAAAACAGGTAGTCAGTCAGTGGTCACTGAATGGGGAACCTTAGGATCGAATGCACAAATGCTGTGAGTGCCTTGATCAGTCCCCATCAAGCCTTGTGGGGAATCTGTGTTTGCCTCAACTGGCCCCCATTGAAGCTTGAGGGGAAAAGGGCATGCACAAGTTGTGCCTGTCTCGACTGACTCCATGGAGGCCTAGGGATCGTTCCCCTCCCGCCCCTGCGAGAAGGGCGATTAG
This sequence comes from Pseudochirops corinnae, assembly GCA_028646515.1. Classification (NCBI taxonomy): domain Eukaryota; kingdom Metazoa; phylum Chordata; class Mammalia; order Diprotodontia; family Pseudocheiridae; genus Pseudochirops; species Pseudochirops corinnae. The sequence goes on from CM053587.1 coordinate 210,823,028, forward strand.
GGAATGCTAGAGGAGTTTGTGCTCCCGTTATCAGCAATCCTCTTCTGAGAAAACTGGACTAGCATGAAGTAAGATTATTAACTGCTCCTGACCAGATCAAGAGTGAGCCTGTGCTTTCAGCCATCCTGTGTGCTTTGTCTTACAAGCTCTAAACCCCACTGCCTGTATATCTTCTCTCCCAGTTGCATGTAAAATCAATTTTTTAACATTTGTTTTTAAAATTTTGAGTTCCAAATTCTCTCTTTTCTTTCCTCTCCACTCACTCTCATAGAGAAGGCAAGCAATTCAGTATAGGTTATACATGTGTAGTTACGCAAAACACTTCCATTATAGTCATGTTGTGAAAGACTAAATATATTTCCTTCCATCTTATCCTTACTCCATTTATTCTGTTTTCTCATTTGACCCTATACTTTTTCAAAAGTGTTTGCTTCCTACTACTCCCTCCCTAATCTGCCCTTCCTTCTGTTATCCTCCTCTCTTATTCCCTTCCCCCTTACTTTCCTGTAGGGTAAGATACCTAATTGAGTGTATTATGTTATTCCTTCCTTAAGCCAAATCCGATGATAGTAAGGTTCACTCATTCCATCTCACCTCCCTCCTCTTCCCCTCCATCGTGAAACCTTTTTCTTGCCTCTTTTATGTAAGATAATTTACCCCATTCTACCTCTCCCTTTTTACTTTTCCCAATATATTCCTCTCTAACCCCTTAATTTTGTGTTTTAGATATCATCCCTTTATACTCACCCTGTGCCCTCTGTCTATCTATGTATCTATCTATATATGTATCTATGTATCTGTCTGTCTATCTATCTATCTATCTATCTATCTATCTAGACCTACCTACATATATATATTTATAGAAATACACATATATGTGTTTATATATGTACACACATATACACACATATATTTCCTCCAACTGCCCTAAATCTGAGAAAGGTCTCATGACTTATAAATATCATCTTTCCATTTAGGAATGTCAACAGTTCAACTTTAATAACTCCCTTATGGTTTCTCTTTCCTGTTTACCTTTTCATGCTTCTCTTGAGTCTTGTATTTGAAAGTCAGATTTTCTGTTCAGCTCTGGTCTTTCCATCAAGAATGCTTGACAGTTCTCTCTTTCATTGAATATACTTTTTTTTTCCCTGAAGGATTATACTCATTTTTGTTGGGTAGGTGATTCTTGGTTTTAATCCTAGTTCCTCTGACCTCTAGAATATCATATTCCAAGCCCTCGAATCCCTTAATATAGAAGCTCCTAGATCTTGTGTTATCTTGCTTGTATTTCCACAGTACTTGAATTGTTCTTTTCTGGCTGTTTGCAGTATTTTCTCCTTCACCTGGGAACTCTGGAATTTGAAAATATTCCTAGGAGTTTTCCTTTTGTGATCTCTTTTCAAGAGGTGATCAGTGGGATTCTTTCAATTTCTATTTTACTCCCCGGTTCTAGAATATCAGGGCAATTTTCCTTGATATTTTTGATCGTAGCTTTTAAGTAGTCTAGTAATTTTTAAGTTATCTCTTCTTATTTTCCAGGACAGTTTTTTTTCTATTGAGATATCTCACATTATCTTCTATTTTTTTCATTCTTTTGGTTCTGATTTTTAATTTCTTGATTTCCCATAGATTCTTTAGCTTCCATTTGCTCTATTCTAATTTTTAAGGAATTATATTCTTCAGTGAACTTTTGGATCTCCTTTTTCATTTGGCCAGTTTTGCTTCTTAAGGCATTCTTTTCACTGGCTTTTTTTGCTTTTTGGGTTAGTCTATTTTTTAAGGTATTATTTTCTTTCAGTACTTTTTTGGGTCTCCTTGAGCAAGCTGTGGATTTGTTTTTCATGATTTTCTTCCATCACTCTCCTTTCTCTTCCCAATTTTTCATCTGCTTTCCTTATTTGATTTTTAGAATCCTTTTTGAGCTCTTTGCATGGCCTGTGACCAATTCATATTATTCTTGGAGGCTTTTGATGCAGGACTTTGATTTTGTTGTCTTCCTCTGGTTGTATTGTTTTGTTGTCGTCTTTTGTACGTTTTGATCTTCTTTGTCACTAAAGTAAGATTCTGTAGTCTGAATTTTTTATGCCGTTTGCTCATCTTCCCAGCCAAATACTTGACTTTCTAACTCTTTGTCAAGATAGGACTCTGCTTTCAGTAGGTGTGGGGGTAAGGGTGGGTATACTGTCCCAGGCTTCAGGGATTTTGTATCAGCCCCTCCATTCCCTACTGTCTGTGGGCCCAGAGCTCCAGAAACAGCCGCTGCTGTTGCTGCTGCTTCTGCTGCCACAGCCACCACCTCCATTGTCCCATGGCTGCGTTGGATCCCTACCCAACTGTGCTCCTCTTTCACCCAGGTCCCGCAGAGTTTTCCCACTGACCTTCTCTACTATCTTTGGCAGTTGTGGGTTGAGAAGCCTGGAAACTGCCACAGTTGCCAGCGATTCAGTCTTGTGAGGCCTGCTCCTATGCTGTCTGTGCCAGTGCATCCCACACTGAACTGTGCTCCACTCCCAGCCTGGTGCGATAGACCCTTCCTGTTGACCTTCCAGACTGTCTTGGGCTGGAGATGTGTTTCAGTCTGTCATTTTGTGGGTTCTGTAGCTCTGGAAGTTGTTCAGAGTCAGTTTTTACAGGTATTTGAAGGTATTTAGGGGAGATTTCAAGCAAGTCCCTGCTCTTACTCCACCATCTTGGCTCTGCCCCCTACTTTAGAAGATTTAGAAGAGAATGGTGGTGGAAGTGAAGGTACTGTTTGTGTCTGACTTTCTTAAGGAATTTAGTCATGAAAAAATAGAGACAGGAGAGAAGAAGACTCAGGATAGAGGCTTGTGTTTTAGCCACTTTTAGGGGGTGTGACATAGATGATACTCCAGCAAAGGAAACTGAGAAAGATTCTTTAGATAAGTAGGAGGGAAAACTTAACAGAGCAGTGCCATGAAAACCTGGGGAGAAGAGTATATCCTGGAAGATAAAGATCAAGAAGAGTGAAGACTGGGAAAAAGATACTCAGATTTGGTAATTAAGTCATCACTGATATCTTTGGATAGGACAATTTCAGTGGAGTGATAAGGCTGGGTGTTAGATTGGAAAAGGCTGAGAAATGAGTGAATGAGAAGAAAAGTAGAGACCATGAGATGTCCTTTTTAGGAGTTTTACTGAGAAAGGAAAGGTGTAGCACAATAGCTTGAGGAGTTATTAGTATCCAACATTTAGCATCCAATTTTAAGGGCGATAGAATCTTTAGAGCAGCGATTCTCAACAAATGAGTCGCGACCCCTTTGGGGGTTGAATGACCCTTTCACAGGGGTCACAGGGGTTGCCTAAGACCATTGGAAAACATATATTTCCGATGGTCTTAGTAACTGAGACACCACTCCTCTATTTGTCTCCAGGCAGGTCCGCCCACATACGAGTATTAAAGGGTTGTGGCATTAGGAAGGTTGAGAACCACTGATTTGGAGTATATGTAGGTAGCTATAAAGGAGCCAATAAAATAGAGATTGAAGATTAAATAAAGAGAGGAGATGAGTTTAAGGCTAATTTTCTGGTTAAAATAGGATAGATTAGAGGTAAAGAGGAATATACCTCCTTTTCCTCTACCCCCGTCGCCCCTCCACGCACACTGCTTTTTAAACAAACAGTTTACCCTGGTAAGGAGAAGAACCACAGACACTAAAGAATAGAAGAATGATATATTATGCCAAGGGGCTTTAAGATGACAAGAAGTGGAGAAGAGAGAACTCAGAAGCCTCTTTTACTTAGTAAAGTAGGAGAAGGGGGTATGGGTAGGGTTGAAGTGGGCAAAAAAAATATTCATCAGTTCTTCTGAGGAATGTGATAGACCATCAGTTTAGGAGGAGTAAAAGGATTGTCTTGATGTGGTAAGGACCTAATCGAAATTACATAATGTACATTTTATTTTATTGTTATACATTCAATTTACACTATTAAAAATGCGCATAAGAATAGTTAACAGCTTCCTATTCAGTTGTCCTTTGTTCTTTGTAATGTTCATGTTTGCTGATATGTTTTCATAATTTTTAAATGTTTAAACTACACTATAATCTCTCTCTCTCTCTCTATATATATGTGTGCAGATACATGTATATACATACACCCTCCATCTGTAAGTCTTTGAATACCATTCATTTTAGGGGTTCCAGACTGTATTGTTGTGTCTTGGATGATACCTTGGCAAAGTATTGAGGGGTGAAGTGAGGATGAGAATAGGCTTAAGTAGAATAAGGTGGAGGGAAAAATGGAGTGATAGATTTTGTTTAGTTAAAGGAATTTCAAAGTTTTTGTTCATAAGAGTAGAATACCTGTGGATATTAGTAAGACTCAGTATAACCATTCCTATATAGTTGAGGTAAAGCAGAGTAGGTCGTGTGAGCTGAGCAGATTCAAGAACTAGGAAGTTAGTTTATTGAGGTAAACAGTGGCATATATTTGGGAGTTTTCAGTATATGGACAGTAGCAGACAAGTAGACTGAGCCAAGTATTGAATTCCTTGAGAAAGGTAGAAGAGTAACCAAATGGTTTGGTAGATAATAGCTATCAGAATGTAGATTAAATGATAATTTTTCATAGAGGGAATCTTAAAAGAAGAGAGGCTGCTTAGTGATTGTGGCAGGGAGACTGGACTTGGCAGTGATGAGCAAGAAGTATTCTGACTCCCCCTCCAGAATCCATGTCAGAGGTATGAGAGAAGGTAGATGAGTACTCTAAAGTGCTAAAGTACTAAAGGCTAGGGATGCATTTGTCATCCAGGGAGTTTTTTTGAGTTTCAGAAACTGAAAAGAGTATCTGAGGAAGAGGCAAGCAAATACAAAGTAATTTTGCTAGAGAACTTGGGAGATCAGGAAAGGCCATGTCCAGAAAATGGCATCAGACTTGAGCTTTGATAAAAGCTGAATATTTCAAAATGGGTTGGACTGCCTTGGAGTCCAGTGGCTTCCACCTTGATAGAGGTGTTCAAACAAAGGCTAGATGAGTACTTTCTTATTCAGTTAGAAGTTAAATGCAACTCTGAGAATTTCTTTCAAATTTGAATTTCTGTGATTCTGTTTAAAAATGTTTATGCTTCAGAGGTATCAAGACTGTTATTTACACATTATTGTGAATTCATTCTGTCCTGTTGCTTTCTTTCTAACAGTTTCCATCTGATGTAAATAATGTAATTTTGATGGATGAGTGTGTAGAGCTGAGGAGTTCTGGGATGTGGGGTACCTTAGGTATTTGGGGAGTCTTGGGCAGTGTGCTAAATCATGTAGGTTCCATTGATCCTTGACAATGATTTGGGAAAATTCCAAAGACAGACATAATCAGTTTCAGAATTTGGCTTACAAAAAGGAAAATAAGTTATCTTCAACCTTTTCCTTGCTATTCCACATAGAGCCATATCTAACCTATTGGTGTTTGACCCGCAATTGAAGAATGGCTTTTATATTTTAAAATAAAGTGTTATTGTATTTTTAAAATGTAAAAACCATTCTTCACTTGGGATGAACAGAAACAGTAGACTTTCTTTGCCAACTGCTGATCTATAGTGCTAGTGACCCAGCCATTTTATATTTATTCAGAAGGTTAAAGTTGGAGAAGTACAATAACTTTTTCAAGGTTACCAGCTAGTTTTGCTTAACTGAATTTTGTATGACCTTCTGACCTTTTTTGACAGTTTGTGAGATAGTCTGTAATAGAATTGTTTTAATATATGTTTAATTCAGTAATGTCAAATATTTGATTATTTATTATACCAATTCTTGGAACCATCTACTAGTAAAACTTTTTCAGATGTTTATCAGATACTTTTTTGTAGATATTTTGAGATTTTGACATTATTTTTTTAAAAATTCAGTATAATGAATATTACTGATTTTGGTTTATTGGAAAGAACTTGGGATTTTAAATAAGAGGACCTGGATTAGAATCCTAACTCTGATAATTTGGCATCTATATTACCTCTGACAATTCATTTCATTCCTCTTTGCTTTAATTTACTTTTCTTTAAAATTAGACATTTTCACTAGAGCATCTTCCAGGTCCCTTCCAGCTCTAAATCCTGCAAAATCAAGAAATATATAACTTTGCTAGTCATTATAGGGATGCAGAGATAAAGATAAGTAAGAGTTCATTCTTAATGTCAAGAAGTTGGCACGCAATAGGAGCTTGATAAGTGCTTTTTGGCTGACTCACTGATAATCTGTTTGGAGTCATAATTTATGTAGGTATCAGAAGTGAACTCACATGAAATTGACCATCGCCCCATTTAGAATACCAACAGTATAGGACTAGCAAGGAAGCATATCTATGGAGGACCTGTCTATCGTCAGATGACAGGAAATAACAGAGTTGATTTGTTCATTCTTTCTTAAATTAAATCTCACTTCATTGCATCATCTGAACTATTTAATTTTAAGAAATGAAATCCTTGATGGTATATTCCTTGTACCCTGAGGCTGGTATAAATGCTTGAATTTATGGTGTGCCATTAACCATGATAGGGTGGTCATCAAGTTAATTTGTATGTAAGAGTATGAGGTTTGGATTAAATGAGTCAGAAAGCTTGACTGAAATGAGAATAACAGTTCATATTCAATTAAAATGTGCATAGACTGCAATAACTTTTCAGTGTACCAGGGTAAAGGGGAGATGAAATAGGTTGATAATTAATAGATATAAATTTAAAAGCTAACTTTATTCAATCTTCTAATATTTCCTGGAAGTCTTACACAAAATGGTGAAGTTCCTGAAAATGTGGAAACATAGATCATTCTTTAATAGAGGGCATGCTATTAAAAAATTAAATTCTAGGTAGGTGACCTTAACTGTGAACTTATTAACTTAGGGACAGTGTGATCTGTTCTGAAGTGAGTAGATATTTAAAAACAAACTGGTAATTTTTTCATGTAACAGATCAATGTTATTTGTGAGATTTCATTATCACTGAGTGAGCAGATTTCTTTAATGTTCCCAAGTAAAAATAATGTCAGGACATTAAAAAATTGGCAATATTGTAAGAATATTCATGCCATAATTTTATGATTTATAAAATATTTCTTTTGGAGGTAGAACAAATAATATTGTCCTTAAATTATTAAGTGCTTATTTCCTTCCTGGCAGTTTATAAAAAGCCTTGAGTTCACTGGCAATTAAAGTAATTCACAGAAAGATATAGACAGTCAAAAGCAAGACAAAATTTGGAAGTTTGCCTAAAAATAGATTTATTGTATTAAAGAAATTTATTTGTGAATTTGATTTTGGAAAAAAAAACTTTCTCTTAAAAAGAGATATATAAATGATGGTTAACTTTACAATCTGTCCTACAAAGAACTCTGTTTTACCCAAAATCTGTCTGAAATACATTATAACTTATTACACTCTTTTAATATTAAAGATTAAAACAAATAATACATTTGATAAAGAACATAATCTAAAAACATTTATCCTAAGGAGTAGAAAAAAAACAAGTTGGCATAAAGAAATATGAGCTGTTAACTTATTTCTGGACATTCTTTTTGGGATGTGATGCACTTTGTGGTGGATGGTGATTATTCTTTCCTATGCCATATAAAAAGACTAAAGCATAACACTTGAAAGGAAGCATATGTCACTGGAGGTTCTTCCTGCCATCAGGAGACCAAAAAATGGTTTTAATTTCCCTTAAAAACATAACTTTGACTTCTGGTCAAGTTGGTGGAGTGAATGGGAACAGTGTGGCCCAATTCCCATATGTGTACTTCAGAAAAGATTTAAAAATAAAGAGAGAAATTACAGTAAATACCTTATCTATCCCAGATTGGCAAAAGGGGACATCCAGAAGCCTGTAGGTCCAAAGGAGGAAACCTCTGGTAGAGGTACTGGGATAAGGACCAAGGAGGGTCCAAGGTGATTAAGCACAGGAGAGTACAGTGTGTAAGAGTTCCTTTGGAGAATGTAGTGAAGCCTTGGGGACATTTCAAGTTTGTAGCTGCAGAACTCAGTGACCCCTGACAGTCATGAAGAACTCTACATTCTGTGCTCTGAGGACAGATGTGAGCCTAGGTTAGGCCAGCACTTTGTGTATGGTATCCAAAGATAGTTGGGACACAAGATGAGAGGAAGAGTACTTTCGCAGTGATGACAAGCAGAGTACACAAACATGTGCACATATACAAACACAAAAAGATTGATGTAGAAAAATCATCAAACTCAATTAGGAAATGTGGGAGCAGGGAGAGGTATGGGGGAGGATTAAAAGAACATAGAATAAGGTAGTGATTAGTCATAAACAAAACAAACTGCCGTTCTGGAGAGCAGAATATGAAGGATTAAAGGGAAAGAAAGAAAAGGGAAAAATCTGTGAGTGATGTTTGGGTGTGAAGACAGCAGAATGGAAGCAGCTCTTAATGTTGAGCATACTCTTTCTTATTGCCTTCTTTATAAAGAAAACAGGGGGTAAGAAGAAAAAAAATAAATAAGATGGAGGATGAGCTCACCTTGAAACAAACAGAATAGTGGAATACATTAGAAAGCAGATTCAGCAATATATTTTTATTTATAAAAAAATACACTGAAAACATAAAAATTCACAGTTAAAATCAGGGGTTTTAGTATACTTCCTGTAAATTTTAAAAGAAAGGTAGAAATAATTGTCTTAGACTAAGCAACTATAAAAGTAGACATTGTCAAAAGAGATAAACAGGAAGACTGAATTATGCTTAAAGGAACCAAAGATAATGAATTAATATTGATATGTAATATATATGCACTGAATGGAATAGTATCTAAATGTGAAAGTTAATTGATTTATGAGGAAAAATAGTAAAAATATGGTAGCTGGGGACCCTAGTGTTCTTATTTTTGATTTACTTAAAAAAAACAACAAAAGATGAAAGAAGTTAAGTGCCTGAATGGAATTTTAGAAAAGTTTGTTTTGATAAATCTCTGGTGATTATTGAATGGGAGTGGAAAGAAGCGCACATATTTCTCACCTATTTGTGGCAGTTTTTATAAAAATGACCATTCATTAGGACATAAAAACCTCATGCAGATAAGCAGAGATGTTAAGCATTTTCTTTATAGACTAGGATGTAGACTATGATGCAATAAAATGTGGTCTTGATACCTAAATCAGGGAGAATCAAAACAAAGAAATTATAGATGAATATATACCTAATGAATATAGGCAGGAAATTTTTCTAAAAAGGTAGTAAAGAGACTAGAGCAACACACCCAAAATATTATATGCTGATCAGATAGTATTTATTCCAGGAATATAAGATTAATAAGAAAAACAGTCCAAGTCACATGATTGTGTCAATAGATGGAAAAAGGGGCAGTTAGGAGGTGCAGTGAATAGAGCACTGGCCCTGGAGTCAGGAGGACCTGAGTTCAAATATGGCCTCAGACACTTATAACAAAAAACTAGCCGTGTGATTTTGGGCAAGTCACTTAACCCCAATTACTCTACAAAATGCAAAAAAAAAATTATCAATAGATGCAAAAAAAAAAACCCTTTTGACAAAATAGAACATTAATGTCTATTAAACAAAACAAACTAAAAAGGATAGGAATAAATAGATCTCTTCTTAATAGGATGAATATACATATCTATCAGAAACCAAGAGCCAATATTATATGTATTAGAAATAAACTAGAGATCTTTCCCATAAGATTAGAGGTAAAGCAAGGATATCCATTACCATTTAACATTGTTCTAGAAATACTGGCCATAGCAGTAAGAGCAGAAAAAGAAATCAAGCAAATATGCACAGGCAAAGTGGGAATGCAGTTAGTACTTTTTGTAGATGATGTGATGGTTTATGTTGGGGTTGGCTGTGTGGTCAATGGGTCAAATCTGAATTTTACATATTTAAATTTGTTCAAAAAATTGTTAATTCACATGCTTTACAAAAACAGTCAGCAGGTCATATTTGCTCTTCAGACCATAGTTTGTTGCCTACATGGAGAACCTTACAGTTTAAAATTAATTGAAAAAATTAATAACTGCAGTAAAATGACAGAATATAGAATCAATTCCCAGAAATCATGATCTTTTCTATTACCAACAATACTTAGCAGGAAGAGATAGAAAAAGAAATGCCATTTAAAATAACTATAGAATATAAAAATATATACATATTTAGGAGTTTACCTACTACAACATAAAACAGGAGCTATAAGAATATTATTACAAAATATTATTTTCTCTAATAAAGGCAAGTTTAAATAGGTCTATGTAATAAGCAAATAACAATACTGCTACTAAGATTGACTTATTTCTTTAGTGACATTCCAGTTATACTACCAATGGTGTAGTTTAGGAAAGTATGAGAAGTAACAGTTTATCTGGAGGAGAAAAAAAAATCAATGTGCACAAAGGAAATTTTGTTTTGAAAACTTTTGCTTGGAAAACTCAAAAGCAATCTTTTAGACGTTAGGTGTAACTTTAATATCTTACACCATATACCACCATAAGCTCCAAGTAGTTACATGCCCTAGATATGAAAATTCATGTCATAAACAAATTTGAGGATCAAGGCAGAAGATACCTTTCATAAAGAAGGGATGGAGAGAGTCATTGTGTATTTTTGTTAAATAAAATTGAGATAGTTGTGCACAAACAAAATTACCACCATTAAAATGGAAAGGAAAATGTTAACTGGGGGAAAAAGGTCTTTGCAGTAAATTTGATAAAGGTCTGATATCTACAATATATAAAGACTTTATTTAAACTTTAATAGATTAAAACTACATTAAGATTTATGGGACACTCTGAATGTAAGAGTTACAGCCATTCCCCTATAGATAAATGATAAAGGATATGAATGGGCAGTTCTCAAAGCTATCATCAGACTTCCAAAAAATCTACAAATCATAAAAACACAGAGAAACAAATTAACATGCTTTAAGTTACACTTGACATCTATCAGATTGTCAAAGATGACAAAAACAGCAGTTGTTGGAGGAACTGTGGGGAGACAAGCACACTGGTGCACTATTGGTAAAGCTGTACTTTTGGAAAGCAATTTGGAACTGTGCCCCAAAAGTCCCTAAACTCTTTGAAATACATCAATACCACTACTAGACTTATGCCTCAAAGAGATCAAAGGGAGATAAAAAGAATCCTATGTACAAAAATATTTATAGTATTTCTTTTTATTTTAACATAGAACTGGAAACAGAGGGTGTGTCCACAAATTGGGGTAGACTGAACAAATCATGGTATGTGAATGTAATAGAATATTATTGCTCTATAAGAAATAACAAAAGGGACAGTTTCAGAGAAATGTGGGCAGGGTTCTATTCAATTAATGTGGACTGAAGTTGAGTAGAACAATTCATTGTAAAGACAAACAACTTCAAAAGACTTAGGAACTCATGTAATGAATGGCTATGATGTTCAAACATTCTGCCCACCTCCTGAGAGTAGGATGATGTACTCAAAGTACTGAATGAGACATAAATTTTTGAACATGACAGATGTGTAGATTTATTTTGCTTGAATGTGTTTATTTGTTTTAAGGATTGTTTTTTTTTTTTTAATGAGGAGGTATTTAAAAAATAAATTTTCAAAAATTAAAAACATTTAGAAAATTAACATAGCTTTCCTTTTCCCTGTTGTAGATTTTTATCACTAGCATACATTTTTAGATTTATCAACTATTACCAGTGTTTGCTGGATGTTACAATCATCATATCTTCCTTAGCATTTTCCCAAGTAATGTTGACCAGGTAAATGGTGTTCTCATTGGAGATGCTTTTTGGATTAACCCTTCTGTTGCTATTGCCATTGTCCCTGCCACCCACAGTGAGCATCCCTTTAAAGAACACTATCTTATAACTCCATAAAGTTGTCTTTAAAAAGAAATAGCAGTCATGAAAAGATGAGGGCTCTGTGTTTCATGTGTCCGCTTGAATTATGAGTACAGCTTCCTCTGTTTTTAGAATATACAGGATAGATAGATCTGTTCCTTAAAAATCAATAAGAATGGCTTAATGTTTTTATTTCCTTTGTTTTGCCACTTTTCCAAAGGAGAGCTTTCTGCATATTTTCTCTTTACCTAGAAGAAATGGGTGCTAGTTGAGTCTTAGTCACCAGCTCCCTGTTTTTGCAAGGCCTGAATTTTGATGAGATGGTTGTGTATAAGAGGAACACAGAACAGTTTAGTGCAAGGGGGACTTAACAGAACTTCCTAGAAAATGTCATTTAAGGTTTAGAGGATGAAAACATCTTCCAGTTTTTCTTCAGCTTAGGTTTCTCTGGTTTGACATTGGTAGTATTGAGGTGTCCAAAGGCCTTTAATGGCTTTGCTTTTTCTAGTCCAACACACTTTCCGTTCTTAAAATATTCTAACAGTATTCTACAGTGTTGATCATCTTGTCCTCCCCCTCAGGAATCTTCCTGTTTACTAAATCAGATTCTTTAAGCTGGCATTTAAGGCTCTGTACCAGACTTAAACCTTTCTTCTTTACCTTATCACACATGCTTTTCCTGTAAATGTGTCCCACACTCCTCTCAAAGCAAATTTTTCCATTCTCTGTCATTGCTCATAGTGTTCTCCTTGTCTATACCTTATTCCTCTACTCCTTTGAAATTCTACTCATCTTGCAAGGTCTAGTCCAAATTCCGTCTCCACCATGAATCTGTCTCTGAATTAGTTCCCTCATTAGGAATGATTTCCTGAGTCTGAGCACTATTTTGGACAGGAGGTGAGAGACTGGATCCCTCTGTTTTGCTTAGGATTGTGAAAGTACAGGAGCCTCTAGCAGGCTTGGTAGATACTGCTGCTAATCACCCTGGGAGTTTTCGTCCACTCTGTTTCCCACCTGGGCCAGTTAGCTCCTTCTTAGGCAACCTCTCTAGTGCCCCCTTTTCCGAAGAGCTCGCCATATTTATGCTAGAGTTAGTGAAGACACCTAATCAGCTTAGCATACTGCAGCACAGAACCCCTCAGCTGCTGGGATTTGTCTGCTAACAAGAATTGCAGTTATACACTAATCTAGCAGGTGTTCTCTGAACCCTTATAGTACTTTATTTTATATCTCTCTATTGGCCCTTCTATTGTTTTGACTTTTTAAATGGCTATTATATATATTTTCACTTTCTTTTTAGGCAATAAGATCCCTGTGGTCTGTGTTTCATTCATCTTTGTATCCACATAGTATTAGTACTTTCAGGAAGCAAATCAATTAGTTCAACTTCCATTCTGAATATACTTTCCCCCTTTTAAATTTCCTTAATTAGGGACATTTTATTGTATTTGCACAAGGATAAGATACTTAGGTCAAAGTATACTTAATAACAATTATATATAAGTATATACACATAGATATGTATATTTTACTGCTACTTCTACTAAGTATTGCCTGACTCATGAAGGTAGCAGCTGTTTCACTGCTACTTTATCTACTATATGAAGTGATGAGTCACATGAGTAATTGTATTAGTTGTATAAAATACTTTCAAGACAATTTCACTTATAAAAGTCCTGTAGGGCTTCTCATAAAGATAGAAAGTTGGAGCCATCTGTTACTTTAAAAACATGACCCTAGTATACCACCTGGTGTTTAACTGAGCCCCAGGATTTATTCCAGATAAAGCAGTGCTTCATTTAACAAACATGAGGGTAGGAGTGTGTGGATACAAGGAGGACTTCTTTTTACTCAGGACTGAACAACATTATTTGGGATCATTGTTGTTTCCTATTGTGGTTTATCATTAAAAACAATTTTCTCTTAATTTTGAAAATTGGGTATGTTGGATAGCATTACACAAAAACAACATTATATGATGATGGGGATAATGTTCTGTGCGGGATGATTTCATTTGGAACAGTTGATGACCGACCACCTGCTGTACTTTTGTTCTAGTAGCAATCTGGCAAGTGGCTACAGTGTTTTGGTTCTTTTGATTTGTCACGTGTTTGGAACTGTCTGGGTTAGTTGTGACCATTAATTCAGCACAGAATGATAGAATATTTGATTACTGGGTGTTTGAATTAAGAAAACAAATCTCTTTCACAGTTATTATTCATTAATCACAGAATGCTTTTATCATGTTGATATAACATCTGAACATTTTAGTTTTATCTAGGACTAGCTTATTCTTATCTGTTGTGCTGAAACAACATAAAAAGTGGTACAGGTATTATTTGGAATTATGGTAACTAGCTACCATCTAACACCTGTCTGCTTCCTCACTGTGATTGTTGCCTCAGTAGTTGGTTATGGGACATGACATTGTCACAATCCACTATAGCTGAGGGTTGCCAGATCTCCAAAACCTACAAGGGAGCTTTCAATTTTTAAAACAGACTGTTTAATACTAACAGACCAGTTGCTTTGTATGTAGGTAGCTTCTTGTATTTGTTTTGCAAAATTGCTGTGTGCTGGATAAATTATGTTTATTATCTTTAATGTGCCAAACACATAGCCTTTTTCCAAATATATTAAAGTCCAGTATCCATTTATTAGACTCTGTGTGTGTGTATACGTGTATGTGCACCTGCATGCATTTGTGTATTGCCATTTCCAACTTGTCTAAGAGGAAAGACTCCTTTTTGGTTAGGACTTCTATGAAAATTAGCTTATTGCCAAAGCTTATTAGACTTAGAAAAGACCACAGATTTAGAGGTATTTGGGATTTGAGGGATCATTTTGTCTAACTCTTTCATTTTATACCTGGAGAAACTTAGACCCAGTAATTTTAAGTAACTTACTCAAAGTCACGCGAGTAATAAGTGGCAGTACCAGAAGTGGAACTCAATGTATTTTGTCCACAAATCTAGCACCACTGCTTTAAAATGTAGCATACTACATAGGCAGTGAGGATTTAATAGGGATTTAAACTAAATACTGAAAGGGTTTGTACAGCCAGTTTGGGATTATTTCAGGAACTGTGTATTTATTCAAGCACCTACTTTCTTCCCTCTATCTTTGCTTGCTATTAAATAATATAATTCTGTTAACTTCTTAGCACCTTAAGTGCATCTTGGACAAAGGATAAGGAAATGCAGATATCTAAACAATACCTATTATCAACTGGTTAAAAAGTTTCTGTTGTAGAATTGAAATTACGGGATGTTCATTTCTTTTTTTTGAATATAGACACATTCATATACACAATTATATTGCTGTGTGTGTATATGTATGTATATGAGTGACCTAGATTCAAGTTCTGCCTCTGAAACATGCTGTATGAGCCTATACAAATAACTTAATTTTTGAAGAATATAAATTTTAAAAGAATTGTAGATCTGCATTGATATACTGGGTTTCCTCAATGGACATTGCTTTCATCAGTAAAATCACAGGTCACATATATGTTTGTGTAGATGCATACTGCAGTATGTGTGTGTGTCTAAAGACTAGAAGTTCCTTACTGTCCGGGACTGTCTTATTTATTTTACATCTTATCACCTTGCACAAAGCTTTATGAGCAGTCAGCTCTTATTTATGGTAATATTCCATTTTCCAATCTTCATGCCTTTTCACAGCCCCATATTTTAAATGCTGTCAGTGTTTCCTCCCCTCCACTTATGACTTATTTCAAAACTTCCACTATCTCCTGTTACCTTTGTATGTCTTTAAAATTTAATTCTCTGTTGTTTTTCTCTACAGAATGTAATTTCTTTTAGGTCAAGGACTCTTATTTTTACCTTTGTCTTCTCAATGCCTAGCACTGGGTAGGTGCTCAGTAAATGTTTGGTGGTTGTTTGATTTATACTCTGTATATATGTAGTCTTTATCATTTTCATTTTACAAAGGTTTTTCATAATCTATGGCCCTTTCTCCACATCTTTGTATGTGTCCCACTTTTCTGTATATACCACATACTGTAAAAGGAAGAATTCTTTCCACTTCTTAGTATCTAATGCTTATCATTTCAGAAGTCAGATTGTGATCTGGCTTCACATCTGAGATGTTATTTCAGACCATGATGGATTTTTCTGTGAGTGAATTGCCTTCAAACTTAAAAAAGGATGCCCGGCCTTCATTCACTATGTTAACTATATCTCTAAGTAATCCATGCTACAGGGGGATTAGGAAGTGAGAATGGTCCTGCAACTTCTGTAGTGATTCAGATTCAGTTTAGCATGACTTCTTGGGTTTAGTTTGTGATGAAGCCTTTGAAGCTGAAAATTTTCAACTGTAAATTGTTGTGCCATCTTTTGTAGAGAAAACAACATTTAAATGGCTTTATGCTTTTGTGTTTTGTATTTTGCTGACTTGTATTCATTCTTCTTCCTATGATTTGTTATTCCAAATACTGCTTTTTCATTGTAGACAGAGAATTTTCAAAAGGTGCTGATGATTGTTGTCTTCCTGAGTCACACGTTAGGATTCTCTGAACTCTTTTACCTGAGGGGACATTCACCTGTCATTCTTAAACAAAAGCAGGCAAGAATTAAACTTGATCATGGTTATTTTCTTATTAGAAAAACTACCATACTTTCTATTTATTCTGATTTAAACTTAATTTTAAAATGTTTTCTGTCCTCTAAAATGTAGAATATTTTCATAGATGAAATTCGTGCTCATCAGTAGCATCTCAGATTTTTTTTCTTACCTTTTCTTTTCCTGTTGACAGGTAACATTTGATTTTTCTCGATAAAATAAAGCCAATGTTGACCAAAAATATGAAAAAAGATAACAGTACACATTAAACAGCCCACTTAGAAAGGGTAAATGTTCAAAAATAATTCATACTTTTCAGCCTAACTTGGCTCTTTCTTTTTCATTTTATTAAAATACACAATCAAAAGCTTTCTTTTTCTCTTTGAGAGTCACAGTCAAGAAAGACATTATCTAAATGAATAGCATAGAGTCATCAGAGCACAGTGAAGAACATGCTGGATTTGGAGTTTGTTTATATAGCCGTGCTTTTATCTGACTATGTCTATTGACAGGTTATTTAAATGTCGAGACTGTTTCTTCATCCTTAGAATAAGTGGTTTAGAGTAGATGATTTCTATTCATTGATTGTAATCATTTCTCTTCTAACAATTAACATATTCTTTTTCCTCTTAATATATGACTAATAGTATTGGATTTATCTGGATTTTAAGTTTATTTGAGAATTGACAGGAGGAAGAAAAATGAGTGTCTTAAGGTAGGTAAGAACTCTGTTTTCTGACTGAACATTCTTTGGTAAAGGATTTTGATTCCTAATGAAAATTACTTTATATATAATAAATAATAGAAAAGTTTCTTAATGACATACATAATGCCTCACTTGTCTAAAGATAAGTCTTCTTGTAACCTCAGGGAAGGAGAGGAAAGAAAAGAATGAAGAGAAGAAAGAAACAAAAAGGCATCAGTCACAATGAATAGTTACTTTTTATAGAAAGGAACGCCATTGTTGTCTTGGGCCCCCTCCCTTTAGCTCTTTTTCTCTACATCTCAATGTATCAGTGGTTCCCAGTTAGTTGTCTGTGGACTCTTTAGTCATTTGTGACATAGGCCACAGGGATTTGTGCTAAAAATTCTTTAGTGGCACTTTAACCAATAAACAGTCGCCCAGTTATTCCACAAATTTATTTTTCCTCTGTAACAACAAGCCTGTATATGTTTGCAACATTTCTGAAAAACTTCCCAGTGACTTCTACAGTGATTCCAAACCATCATATTCATGTGCACAACAATTTTGGTGTTTGTGCAACAGTTACACCAAAAATTCTGACCACTTCTGACTAAGTGCAATGTGTTCTTGCAATTTCTCAAGCTGTCATTAAATTGTTTCCAAACTGCTAAAGGGTTTGATATTGGAGTGCCATCACTTTCCCAGTGAATGGTCAGATGCATGGGTATTTGCATTCTGTACACTGCTCCTTCATTTGCATTCTGCATATTGCACCAGAGTAGCATTTTTATTCTCCACTATTATCCCGTAATTGTACCTCATCAGCTGTGTAATCACATAATCAAGATGCTAGAAACATTTGTGTTCTTGTAGCACAAATGTCAGACTGTCTGAAAACCATGATTGTTGGGCATGCATATTACAATCTATCTGGAAACTATCATGGACCATCACAAGTGTTTGGCAGAAATAAACCTTATATTTCTTCTCATTGTAGTATTAAAGCTGTTTTCCTATTTAAATTTATCCTCTACTTAGGTTATTATTCTTCTATCTGGTGGAATTTCAGATGAATTGATTTGAAAAATTGGTTAGTCATTTATTAGAGTTTCTGTGAGAGTGTAGCAGATGTGCTAGTGGTAGAAGAGGAAAAAAGTCACCTCTGAAGGGATTCTTTCCTTACAAAGGTTAGTTTATGTATAAGCAGTATTAAAATTGAAACAATATATTCAGTTGCACATTAAGTACCTTTATCATTGAAGATAGTACTTACAGTTGGCCAATAGAAATGTAAGTATTTCATATCATAATTAGCTATTTTCATTGATTGGTTAGGTGGCTAAAAATAAAAATTCTCTCCGTTCAGAAAGGTAGGTTCTAAAATTCTCTTACTGTTGTCTGCTATATATTTGTGTGAATGAGCCTTTTCCTTTTATTCTTGTTTTAAATCAAAATAAAAAAAGAAACTCAACATGAAACCAATCAGATTATATTGTACTTGTTTGGTGGTGAGAAAATATTGCAAATATTTGTTCAGATACAAAAATCTCACATTGACATTAAATTTAAATGGAATTACTGTTATGTTAAAACATTTTCCACATTGTTACTTATTTCATTAAAAGTATTCATTAGAATTTGTAAAATAAAAAGATTTAATATGAAGTATTGCACATAGTAGTAAGCATTTGAGGTCTTGATGGATTTCTTTAAATTCTTACAGAATGTCCTACATAAAATTTCCATAATTGTTTTTATAATGAGTACTTTATAACTTCCCATTTCATAATTTTTCAAAATTTTCATATTTACAGCTAGAATGAAATTTTACATTTTGTAATTATGATATAATATAAATTCCATTTTTAAGCAAAATTACCATTGTAATTATTAGAAGTGCTTAAATTACCCTGGGACTTGGCTCTTCATTTTTAAAGGAATTAGTGGAACAGAAAATGTTACAAGCCATTGCCATATATAATTTTTCATTCTTTTCCCCTCATTTCAGTTAGTTTTATATTTTAGAGCCATATTCTGTAAAGTTTCCCATTAAGTTCCCATGGAGAAAACTAATCTCCCTTCTCATATTTCTTATAGCACTTTTCCCGAACCTATCCTTTGCATTTATCTCATTATCTTTAAGTTGTGTTTGTATGTTTCTCCATTTTAGATTTTGAGCATGCTATCTTCCATATATCAGATGTTTAATAAATGTTTTTAAATTAAATTTTTTTGTTGTCGAATTTTACTTACAGTGATCTCCTTTTCTAGTGATAGCTGTAATGGTATGCATTCAGTTTAAAAAGGGATAGAAGGGACAAGAAAGAGGAGAGGTGTATGCCTAAGAATTATGACAATGATAGTAGAGGCAGATATTAAAAGCAACAATAGAACTTGTGGGCCCTGGCCACATTGACAATAACAAGAACTAATAATGGAAAACAAAGGGAATAATTCCAAAGAAATAACTATAATGTGTATTCTCTTGCACCTAGTATAATAAAAAACGTTCTTTCCACTTCCCCCACCCCCTGCCTGCTCCCTTGAAAGAGCAGATGCTCTATTCATAAGGAACATGAGTTAACAAACTCTGGGACAATCTCTCGGACATGACCATGGCAGTAAAAGTCCCAGTTAGGTCAGAAGATCCTTTCTGTCAAATGCAGTTTCTTGTTTGTACCACTTCATCTCCTGTCTCTATGCCTTTGCATTTTCCCCAATGCCTAGAATGCTCTGTCCCCTCACTTGTACCTCTTAGTGTCCCTGGCTTTTTTCAACACTCAGCTCATCTTGTCTTCTGTAGGAGGCCTTTCCTAGTTACAAATTTTTCAGTTACAAATGCCTTGCTATTTCATTTTACCTTAAACAACTCCGTCAGTAACTTATATGAACCTAAGTTATCGACATGTCATCTCCTTCATTAGAATGTAAGTATCTTGTGAATAGAGCACGGGCCCTGGAGTCAGGAGGACCTGAGTTCAAATCTGGCCTCAGACACTCAACACAAAAGCTGGCCATGTGACCTTGGGCAAGTCATTTAACACTAATTGCCCTATTTTCCTTCCTCCAAAAAAAGAAAAAATAGAAAAGAATGTAAGTACCTTGAGGGCAAGAACTTTAAAAAAAAAATCTTTGGACTCTAAAAAATTTTAGAGCTCCAAAACTCACATAAAAATACAGAAAAACACATCTCCTGCTAAAGGCTGCTTGGCATGAAGGGCTCAATGCAGGACACTGGAAGCCGAAATCAGCCCAGCCTGAAACCTCGGCGTGACCCCGGAGGCGACCAGGACAAGCCGCAGGTGGAGCCTTCAGGAGAGTAGATCAGCAGCAGCTGTGGCAGTTTCCAGAATTATCAAGCCATAAGAAACAAGGACTAAGTGAAAGGTCAGTGGAACTCAACTAAACTTGGGGGAGAAAAGTACTACGGCCAAACTGCCTCCAGAGCAAGGAAGCGGCAGAAGTGGCAGCCCTGCAGCCGCCTCCTCGTAGCTGCTTCAGAACTCCCGGCCTACAGACTGCAGGAGGGCCAAGCGATCGTTCAGAGGCCAAGTGCTTTTGCATTGAGCGGCCTGGATCCAGATTGTGGTCTTGAACGGTGGTGCTGGGGTGTGTTTTCAGTGAGCCAAAGCTGGTGGGGGCTGCAAAAAAACAACAGCCCCCAATAGCTCCGGCAGCTGGGAAAACCCCAGTGATTTGGGACAAAACTTTCCCCTCTGGAAGCAGAGTTCCACAGAGCTAAAAAAATCACTGACTGGCCAACATGAACAGGCAAAGGAAGCAAAGTAAGAACAGCAACCAAACTCTAGATTCCTTCTTTGGGGACAAGAAGGATCAAAGCATGGAA
>CM053587.1:210844439-210860456 GCA_028646515.1 Pseudochirops corinnae
TGGAGGGGAAGAACAGGAAGACAAAAGGGAAAGGGTCAACCTTACTCTCATTGAATTTGGCTTAGGGAAAGAATGACATAAACTCTAAACTGGGTATCTTGCCACACAGGAGAGTAGGGGGATGGGGATGAGAGGTGGGATGAAGGAAGGGAGGGCAGGGTAGGGGGGAGGGTTGCTGGAAGCACACACTTCTGTAAAGGGACAGGGACAGGGTAGAGACTAGAACAAGGGGGGACAGGATAGGGAGGAGGGACATATAATCAGTCTCTCACAATATGTCCACTGTGGAGATGTTTTGCATAACTACACATGTACAGCCTGTATTGAATTGCTTGTCTTTCCAGTGGGGGTGGGTGATGACGGAAGAAGAGAAAGAATCTAGAATTTAAAGTTCTATAATCAAATGTTAAAATATATATATATATACATATATGTGTGTGTGTGTGTGTGTGTGTGTGTGTGTGTGTGTGTGTGTATATATATATATATATATACATAAAACTAACTACCTGCAACTGGGAATTAACATATACAGGCACTGGGGCAAGGAGATTCATCTTGCCCTACCGGAAAGTCAGAGGGGCGATGGGGGAGAACACAGGAGAGAGCAGATTGGGGGAGGAGTTATACAGTAAGATTGCTGTTTTGGGGTGGTGGGTGGGGGAAAGATGGGGAGAAAATTTGTAACACAAAATATCATGGAAATGAATGCTGTAAACAAGAAAATAAATAAATGAATTAAAAAAATCAAAAAACAAACAAAAAAAGTTGTTTACAGAATTTTTCATTCCCAACCAAAACATAATTAGATTTAATTCCCCAAGTGCTTTATACATTAACAAATACAGTCACCAAGAATAATGTAGGAATTAACATTTCAAAGGAATGAAGATGCTTTGATTTCAGGTCTAGCCATGTCATTCCCATACTCAATAAACTCCAGTGGTTCCCTATCATTCCCAGAATCAAATATAAAATCCTCTGTGGCATTCAAAGCCCTTCATAAATTGGATGCCTCCCACCTTTCCATTCTTATACCTTACTCATTGCTATATATTCTGCAATCCAATGACACCGGCCTCCTCACTGTTTCTTAAACAAGATACTTCATCTCTTGACTATATTTTCACAAACTGTTCTCATGCCTAGAATTCTCTTCCTTCTTAGCTCCTCTTGTCTTCTTTGGCTTCCTTCAAGTTCCAGATGAGATCCCACCTGTTTTAAGAAGGCTTCCCCATACCTCATAATTCTAGTGCCTTTCCCTTCTTTATTATTTCCCATTTATCATGTATATGACTTGTTTGTACATATTTGTTACTTATTGTCTTCCTGTCTGATTGTGAACCCCTTGAGAGCAGGGACCATCCATTACCTTTGAGTCTGTTGCCAGCTAAATTAGACTACCCTGTCCTCTGGAAGATGCCTTATGCTTTCCAAATTCTTCCTTTTTGTCTGTTCCATTCCCAAAAACTCAACTCAACTAACACTTCATCCTTGAAACCTTAGACTTCTCTCACCTATTGTTAACTTTTCTTCCCATTTAGCACTTCCTTTTGTATCTTTTGATAGCACTTATCAGGCTTTCTCCTATTGTCCCAGCATGCACATGTATATTAGACTCTTAGTTTTATGAGGGAGAGAGGCTTTATCTTAGCTAAACATCTCTAAGTCTTAGCACAACAAACATTAACCAAGTGCAAGATGTTATGCTAGCATCTAAGGGGGTACTACCACAAAAAAATAAAAATAAGAGTGCCGTAAAGGCTTTGACATTCCACTGGGGTTAGGTAAGAGTTACAGAGATAAGTAAATATTTAAAAATAGGCAAAATAATTTCAAGCATTAATAATTAGAGAGATAAGGAAAAACCTCATGTAGGAGATGACATACAAGGTGGATTCTGAAGGAACCTAGGGTTCCTAGGAAGCAGAAGTATGGAGGGAGTACATTCCAAATATGGGAAGCCCTGTACAAAGATATGAAGGTCTGTGTCTATAGGCTCTATAGTATGTTGTGTACGGGAACAATTAAGAAGGCCAATTTGACTGGAACCAGAAGTGTGCATACAGATAGATGCAATACAAAGAGCGTCATATTGTGAAGCACTTTAAATGTGAGTCTCAAGATTTTATATTTTATCCTAGAACTAATAGGGAGTCACTAAAGTTTCCTAAGTAGGGAAGGGCATGGTCAGATCAGTCTTTTAGCAATATCAATTTAACAATTATTTGAAGAAGAAACTGGAAAAGGGAGAGCCTAAAGGCAGAGAGGCCAATTAAGAGATTATTATATTTCACATAAGAGGTAATAAGGGCCTCATCTAGGGTAAGATCATGTGAACGGAAGGAAGGGAATAGATGAAAAATGCTTTGGGGAAGTAGAACTGACAAGATTTGGCAACTAACTGCACATGTTGGATGAGGGAAAATAAGTGGTGAAAGATGACTGAGACTCTGAATCTGAATAAACGGAAGGACAGTGGTTTCATCAAAAGAAAAAGAAAAACCAATTAGACGGAAAAGATTTGGGAGGGAGAGGAGGAATATATATACATATATATATATATATATGTATATATATATATATACATTTTTTTTAAGACATTGAGAATAAGGGAAAGAACAATGCACCTACAAATTTTATATCTCCTGACCACCACAGTAGTCAAATTGCTTAAATGAATTGCTTTTTCAAAAAAATGAAGGACGTACAAGATAGAATATGAAAAGAACAACAGAATATGGATCAATTCTCTTCAACTTGTGCTAATTTTCACCTGACAATTAACACCAACAAAACAGAGGTCCTCCACCAGCCAGTACTGTACTGTCCATATGTGGGACCATCAGTTAAAGGAAATGGAGAAATTTTAAATGTTGTAGAAAAGTTCACTTACCTAGGCAGTATACTTTCCAGGGATGTACACATTTAAGTAAATGGAAGACAATGTTGGTGATGAGAAGGTCATGAAATGCACAAGTAAATGACTATTGCTTTTCCTGTTTCAAATTCTATTCCTCACAAGGACTCCCAGCCACATCTGATAGTCTGTGCCTACTCCTTAAAGTCATCCAGAATTATAAATTTGTCCTCTTTTAGCACCATAATGAAGAGGGTCTTCATAAAACTTTATTTTGACCTCATCAGGGTTCATCATGGTGAGAATATACACACTCACTGATTATGGTGGCATGGTGCTTTCCTGCAAGTGGCAATCACATTGTTAGGAGCCTATCATTCACTCCTTTTGGAAGGCATGCATGCTTGTTTACTAAATTAATTTTGACTGCAAAACATACACTAGCTTCACAGTACTCCCCATCACTGAGCCTACCCCAGAAAAATATGTATCCAGCTCCAGTAAGCGGCCCTTCATTTGTCAGCCTTGTTTCACTCAGGGCTCCTATGTGGATACAATATTTGCTGAATTCTCTTACAAGAGCTGTTCATATTTCAGGTCTTCTGGATTTTGTGTTGTCTAGAAGCATGTGCACATTCCACATATTAGTGGTGAGTAGAATAATTTACACAAAGTTTTTGTACATTTTTTTGTGTTTTGACCACAGGGTAGGATCCCTGCCTGCCACAGTAATCAGGCCTGAGTTAGGGTAAGTGAAGCAGACAATTTCTAGGGTATCTTTTTTAGCCCCTTGCTCACACCAGGAGGAAGCAGTGTAGCCCAGGAGGCTGCCAAATCCCACTACTGTTTCAGTCCAGTGAGAAGAAGACCCCATGGCCTGGGCCACCTGTGTGCTGGGTTGAGACTACAGCTCCCAATGTATTTGTACCTGCTGTTTCATCACTTGCCTGCTGCCACATTACTTTGAAGTAAAAATTGTAAAATAGTGATGTCTTTTGATTCATGCATAAATTAGATTTAAATGAGGCAGAGTTGCAGGAAATCATTAACCTCACTCTGTCTTTCAGAATCACTGAAGTTCAAGTGGCAAGACAAAAGTCAAGATAACTAGAGATGGCTTGGGATGCAGCAGATGACCTTGATGTCTTCAATGTCTAACCAAGTTCAAAACAGTCCACAGAGCCTGCTTCAGCTGCCTTCATGGATGGTGAAACAAATTGCTCTCATCCACCCATTCCACTGCGGGCAGTCTTCACATGCTTGCGATAGGTGTTCTCTTACCTCACAGAAGGATGGACACCTATTGTTTATCCTCCACCTGGTTTAGCCCATCTGCCAACATGATTTACAAGGGTGTGGCCACTGTACATGCTACAGCTTCCTAGAGACACAGGTGAGAGTTGCCTGAATCAGGTGGACACCAAAGGTAGAAGGCAACAGCACACCAGAGAAACTTGTCTTCCCTGAACACCTATACCCCTAGAGGGCTAAATAGGTCAGTCTGCATTTCACTCATTCATCAATCAAATGGGTTGGGCCATAGGAGAAGTGAGCTCTAAAGATGAGTGGATCAGTTCTCTAATTATCCTCTAAACATGAAATCCTTTGTTCAATGATCAAAGAACAGTCTTAACACTGCAAAAGCTCACACATATCAATCTTGATTGTCCACTATAAACGAAATCAGAAGAAGGAAGATGCAACTAAATGGAAAACTGGCATACAGGTAGTAGGAACTAAAGTAGAGCCAAAGAAAGAAAGTGGTAAAGTTGGCTTTACGATATGCCCAAAAATAATCCCCAAAAATCATTTCATGGAACCTTTGGTTACTTCATACTGCATTGCTTTTGATATGTATTAGCCAAAAGACCACAATGAAAATATTTTGAATTCATGCAACATCAGTTGCAAAAAATAATAACGCAGAAAAATTAGGCAAGGACTTTGATAAGCCCTTCCAAACTGTATTAATATATGCTTTGATTCTCAGTAGCTTCATTACAAAGGTGGGACTAGTTGGGGCTGATGAAAGCACAGGTCAGGAATATGGAATAATAGAGTGAATTGTAAAATGCATGAATCCTTTATGCTGTGATACTGAATACTTTCTATGAGGAAATAACTTTTAGGTACTATTCATGATGAGCACCAAATAATATTGACTATATTTAGCAAACAGTAAAAGATTCTTTACCGATGTAGCAAACATTCCCAAATTCACTGTCTGTATATAGTCAGACCACCAATTTATTAAGACAAAGATCAAATCAGCAAACAATTATAAGAAAAAAACGGTAAAAAGATATAACATTTAATTCAAACAACTCAGTCCCAAACTAAAAAAAAATTAATCATAAACCATATGGAATCGACAGCAAACATGACATTGCCACTGATCATAATAATTTCAAACGAAATTTAACTAATATAAATGAAAGGCCATAACAAGACCAAAGATCTGAAGCACTTTAGTCATCAAATGCTTAATTTATCTGCCAAGTGGAGTGAGATGGTATCCAAAGACATCAATTTAGAGCATAAATTCATTTGTAAAGTGTTATACAGAAGGATGATAGAAAAACATGAGCAGTATTACCTCATAAATCAGAGAAAAGTACTGGAGGATAAAATTAGTTTTAAAAATCTTGGCAAAATACTCAATTAAGCAGCCATTCCAAGGGTAATTAATAATGAAAACTGAAGAATACAGAAGAAAAACATAAAAAGATTCCAGTTAAAATAGCAACAGGAAAGGTTGTAGAGGGGCCCTGATGTCCCAACCACCCCAGCAGATATTTGAACAGGGCCCTAAAATAGAGCTTAACTATGATAATGAAAACAAAAGGAAAACAGAAAAGACAGAACCAGAGGACTCAAAATTCCACCAATTAACAAACTGTTTTCATCCCAATTATATCTTCCCAATCTAATGAGAATTGACATTCATAAAGATGACAGTGAGGTGTCACCTGAATCAAGATAGATTCAGTCTTACAAAGGCTAATTTGGTGATTAATTTTGTTCATTAAATGTAAAATCTGTAAAATGTAAGCAATGCAAAAATTTGTAAAAATCTGAAATCCATGAATTTTAAATATAATTCTGTATTAACCCAAGTGCTTGACTGAGCAGAGCAACAATAGCTTACATTTCTATATTAACTTTAAGCAATCTGGAATTAAAAGAAAGTTCCTAAAATGACCTTACCCTTTGACACAGAGATCCTATTACTAGACATATACTACAAAGCAATAAATGATAAAAAGAAAAGTCCTATATACATGAAAATATCTGTAACAATACTCTGAGAGGCAGAAAGAGCTGAAACCAATTCCTATTGGTGGGGGAATGGTTAAACAAGTTATGACACATGACTGTAACAGAATATTATTACTAAGTGACAAGAAGCAATGAATATAATGAACATAGAGAAGAATGGTATTCCTCATATAAACTGATGCAAAGTCAAGTAAGAAAAACCAATAAAGCAAAACATATATAATGACTATAACAATGAAAATAGAAAGAAAAATAACTGAAACAGAATACAATACAATTATAATGAATAAGCCTAGCAATAAAGACAAGATATGAGAATACAACTCCCTTTTTGCAGATATGGGCAACAATGGGTGTGAAGCATAGTATATATTGTTAGACTTTATTATGTTGGTTAGCTTTCATAAACTACATTTTTATTCTTTGTTATAAGAGATGGCTCTCTTAGGTGGGTGAGGGGATATAATGAAACATTAATCTGATATAAAAGCAAAAGACAGATACAATTTTTAGAAGAAAAAATATCTGCAAAGATTTTTACAACAAACTCTTTACACTAACAGTCAGGAAGCTGTGGTGTGAGGCCAAATGTAGCTACTTGTTTTTCTGCAGCCCACAAACTAAGAATGATTTTTATATTTTTAAATATAATAAAACTTTATTTTAAAATATAAAGAATGATTCTTAGCTTGGAGCTATACAAAAGCAGGTCAGATTTGGACTCCAGCACAGTTTGCCAATCCCTTGCTTACACTATCAAAGATTGTAGAGTCACAACACTTGGATTCCACCACAAGTCCAAGATGTGATCAAAGCGGGCCTAGAAATGGCAATTAAAAAAAAAGACAGCCTATGTTAGGCCAAGTATTCATTAGAAATATGAGTCTCCTCACATTTATGAGGACATTAAAGGACTGATTCACAAAGCAACTAAAAAATAGAATATATAAAAGGCATGGATAAAAAATCTCAGATAATAATTCTTTTTTTTTAAGGCAATTGAGAGAACATTCTTACCTACTGGTCTATACACTTACTTGCCCATCTTTATGAAAAATTTGTATGAGTATCAATTCCTCACAGATTGAGGTCATCCTTGTATTAAAGAAACAAGCTTTAAGACGAGACATTCCACAAGAACTTGAAAAATAATGCAAACGTTTATTTGGAGAAACAAAACATGCAGACTACCAAGGTAAATAAATAAAAAAAGGTAGGAGCTAAAGAAGAACAGTACTTCCAAACCTCAAACAACGTTTTTATAAAGCATTAGCCATCAAAATTATTTGTAACTGGTTAAAAAATAAATAAGTTCATCAATGGAACACTCTAAGCAAGGGAGAACCAGATACAATAGAACTCCATAACCCAATGTAATGGTAATGGAATTTAAACCTCCCCCTACTCCCCCCCATTGACTTGGTTTTCCGGTTGAGTGTAGTGGGAATCTGAACATCTTCCCTGCCCCTAGGCTCTCTGATAGGATTAAGTGACTCTGAGAACCTTCCCTGATTTGAAAATATACTCTGCTCCCTAATAGGCTGAATGTGGTCACATGGAGCCTGTGGCAAGAAGCTTGTTCTTCAGGAACGCCCACACCTTACTGCTTTGTGATTGGGCAGTTGGTCAAGAGGGTTGCGACATTCTCTGATGCAGGAGAAGGCTACATATACCCTGATGTGAGGTTTTGGCTTTGGGGCCCACTTTGGGAAGAGTTTTGTGTGATTTGGCCAGATGAGATTCTGGGCAGCCATTGAGCCCCGCTCCCACAGCTTTGAAAACCCAGATGTTGGTGCTTCCCTCTCTGGTAACTAACTAGGTATGGACGTAATGGTCAGACGACTAGAAGCCCATCTGCTGATCTGTTTCTTTGTCTGCTTGTAACTTCTGCTTGTATTCTCTAAAATTCAGGGTGCTGACTTTTTCCCCTAAACTAGGTAAATGATATATGCTTGACTGATTAAAGTAAGATTGTTAACCCATTTTGAGTTGCTTTCCTTTAGAAAAGCAGATCAAGAACCTGTGCTAGCAGCCATCCTGGGTAAGCTAGGGTGCTTGCTGATACACCCAGTGTTCAACAAATCCCAAAATATAAATTACTTGATAAAGAATTCCTTACTTTATAAAGAAAAACAACAACTCCTAGAAGACCTGGAGAGTAATCTGACAGAAATTATGCTTAGACCAACACTGTAAGCCATTTTCCACAATATACTCAGAATGGATGTGACCTAAAAATATTAAAGATCATACCATAAAAATTAAGAAGAGGAGATCAGATACCTTTGCCAACTATCAGTAGCAGGACATGTATTCTGAATCAAAAAGGAGACAGAAGGCATTACAAAAGATAAAACACATAATTTTGATTAAATGAAATTGAATTCACTTCTAAACAAACAAATATAAAATGAATTTGCAAAATTACAAACAAAAAACCCCCAAAAATCCAAGCAGAGCCCTAATGAAGAGATGTGGGAAGATGCCACACCACCATTTCTTAGCAAAGGTGGAAAGTTCCCAAGTATAGAATATTGCATATATTTTCTGACTTTTCTGATATATTGATTTATTTTACTCATTTTTTCTTTGCTCTTTTTTTCAGTATTGGTTCTAAGATGACTTTTTGTAAAGGGAATTAGGGAGGTATACTGAGAAAAAAATTGGTGAGGTAAGAACAAAAGATATTAAGAAAAAATTATTTTACAAAAAGAAAATATTTCACATTGGATCACATCTTTACCTTTACACAGCTGACTGAAAGATAAACAGAAAATCCCACTGTTTTTATAGTTTGATTATGAAAAAGTAGTAAGTTCAATTGAACAAAAGATATATCAAAGATACTCTTTCAACCAGTTTTCTCCTATCCATACACCAAAATCATTCAAATACACAAAAGATAAATCAACAAATATAAATTTATTTAATGATCTCATGGTAATGAACATTAATGCAAAAAAGAGGGAGATGGGTACTTGCCAATAGCGTTCAGCACTATAGTGGAGATCCAACACACAGTTCAAATCAAAGAATTCCCTATGGATGATTTTCAGGTGCTCCTATTTGTGGATGATAACACACTGATTTCATTAAGTTCAGAAACATTGCAGAACCACTTGGAAGAGCCCCACAAATATTCAAAAGAGTTTGCCCAGATCATCCACAGCAGACAAACCAAGTGGAAAAGAAATATACTGCCCAGATTATGACATGCAGTTGGATGGGTATAATGTAGGGCCCATAATTCCATATGTTTATGTGAGAAAGATAATACAAATAGACCAAGAGTAGGCCAAGAACTAATCAGAAGGAGAACAGGCTGGATAGCCTTCAAGAAATTGCAAAGTTCCTTTAATAGCCCTACTCCCCTGGAAACCAAAGTCCATAAGTTTAATACCAGTATTGTCATATATTTACAAAAAAAGGTATTCAACAATCTCCAAATATTATTTTACATATGTTCCATATATTATTTTACATCTCATAATATTATCTGGAACTTGCTTTTCATACCAACAATGAATTTTTCCATTGCTTTCTGTTGAGTATTCATTTTTAGATATTTGGAGACTGTTGAATCCCTGGTTTTTAAGAATTCACAGATTGCCTCAGGAAAAAACCCAAGGCTGTAAACTCCAAGATATACAGTGGTTAAATTTACCAATTCAATTCAAGAACAAGTTCTGCAACAATCAGGAGAAAAATCTTCAAATACAAAGGAAAGGAAATTGAAAAACTTTAAGACTATTCTACATCCACCCAGAAAACATAAGGAGGGAATGAAGTAGGGGATCCCAAAGAGCAATGGACAGGATACAGCCCAGTGTGTGCTACCCTGTAAATCTGAGTTTAACCAGACATGAAAAGAAATAAATGTTCAATAATAAAGAGGCTTACAAAATATTTTTAGAAAGAAAAACAGAAGTGATTATTATTTATTACCTCAGTTTTTCCTCAAAACAACCCTGGGAAGTAGATGCTATTATTACACCTATTTTACCAGTGAGGAAACTGAGGCAAGGAGGTTAAGTGACCTGCCCAGGATCAAACAGCCCATAATGTCTAAAGTGCCACCTAAATAAAAATCCATACTTATAATCATATGAATATGCTTATGGTGATATAAGATTTATAATATAAATAATTAGAAAGAATCTCTACTATGCATCTACCGTGCACACTTTTTTACCCCTCAGATTTAAATATTAATTTATGTTATAAGCCTGATGTAGTGAAATTTCAACTAAGATGCATATTAGGGATTGGTAATATTTGACATTTTATAGTATGTTATTTATTAATGATAGCCTATCAATCTTCTTGTTTCAATAGGAAAAATAGCTGCCTACCTAGAATACAATTTGAAATTTCATTCCTTATTAGAAAACTATAATAAAATCCAAAGGCAAAACTGAAATTATTTGTTAAATGCATTTCAACATCACTTTCTAGATAATAATGAATGTTGCATCAAGAAATTCCATAAATTCCTGAAGTATATGGTAAATGTAGGAGAGTCAGGACAAAACTGAAAAACCAACTTTATAAAACTTAAATCATTAACAGAAAAATCAATCTTAGTCTTTGATATAGGAGCACTAACTATGGAGAAGGAGCCTATCTTGCTCATGGCCACCACCACCAACTACTGACTAACTGCCACCTACAGGCAAGTAAGCCCAAGTGCCCCAGGAATGGCAGCACCACCAGGCTACTGGTCCTGTTTCAAGCCAAACCCCGCAGCCATGATCACGGGAAGCAATCCCTATGGAGATCTGGGCTGGCAACCTCTCCTTCAGGTTGTGTGGAGAACAACAAAACTAACTAAAAAGTTTTAACTTCCAAAGCCCTTGGCACTGTCAAGTGGTTTAACATCAGAAGCTATTATGATTTGATCAGTGAAAATGATATTAAAGAAGATATAATACCATCTGCTTTGCTGCTGTATCTTAAGGACTATGATACGCGTCCATCTGACTTGCAGCTGAAAGCTGCTCCATGTGTTCTCTCTCCCATTAGAATATCTGCTCCTTGCAGAACCAGGAAAAATGTGTACACAATCACAGACACATCATATGTGTGACAACCAACTTTGATAAACTGGACTCTTCTCAGCAATGCATAGTTATAAGACAACTCTACAAGTCTCAGGATGGAAGGAGATACCTAAATTCAGAGAAAGATCTAAAAGGAACAGAGTTTAAATGGAGACTGAAGCAATCTACATGCTACTATTCTTTTTCATGTTTGGTTCTCTTTCTTTTTTCCCACCGTTCACTCCGTTGGTTACAACTCTTCTATACAACCAGACTAATGTCCAATTTGAAAATATTTGCAGATCCAATACTTGATTGCATGCCGCCATGGAGGGGAGGGAAAGAAGGGGAGAAAATTTGAAACTCAAGAGATTATGGAACTGAATCTTGTAAACTAAAAGTAAATAAACAAATCAAATTTAAAAAATAAAAGAAAATAAAAAATAAAAGAATATCTGCTCCTTGAGACCAGAGATTGTCTCACTTTTCTATTTGTCTATCCATTTGTATCCCCTAAGGACTTAAAATAATGTCTTTTTTTCATTCATTCATTCATGAGTAATATTCAGTTTATGGAGGAAAAATGCAAAGATACACAGATTAGAGACTGACTATTATGTATGAAGAAGAGCAAGAGCAGTTTAACGCTAAAAACTTGTGTGTATTACAGGAGTAAGGGATAATAAATTCTGCAAGATATGGTGGGCCAGGTTGTGAAGGGCTTTAAATGCCAAACAGAGTTTATATTTATTTTATGAGCCACTATATTTATATTATGTTATATATATTATATTTTATATATATGTTATATATTTAAATATTTTAAATTTATATACAAACACATATATAATTATGAGCCAATAGAGTTTACTGAGTAGAGGAGTGACATGATCAGCCTTGGAATTTAGGAAATTCACTCTGGCAGCCATGCAGAAGATGGACTGGAGAAGGAAGATATTTGTGAGACAGAACAATTCCTAATAAGCTAGAGAATATAGCATTCTACCTTCTCAAAAACTTTACCATAAACATCTCCCAATTTGAAAAACTTTACCAATAAGGCAAGCACTTCCTCCCTAATGCCTCAGTGAACTCAAAGAATCAGGTAAATAAAAAATGGTTCTGCCCGTGAAAAAAGTTGGGTATGCTTGCTCTTTTCCATTCTACTTCTACTTTCCCACTGGATTTAATCCTTTTTTATCTTCTCCCATGTAATACACTGAGTTTACAAATTATACTTACATACATTGCTTAGTCCTGAGTATGTCATTTAACTACTGAGGTTACTAACTCCTTTCAAATGCAATCATTAAATGGTTACAATCCTCATATGCAAAACATTTTCTACTATAGCGTATTTCTTGTCTCATAAGCAATAAGGAGTGCATGGAATATATTTCCTATCAGATTTATGGATAAGAGAAGAATTTTTCAATTAACAAGAGATAAGGGTAGTGTAGGATATAAAATGAATAATGTTCATTACATGAACTTAAAAAGGATTTCTAGAAAGAAAACCAATGCGTCAAGAGTAGAAGGAAAGCAGAAAATTGGGGGGAAATTTTTAAAGACAGTTTCTGGGATGAAAGTCTCATATCTCAAATGTATAGAGAACTGAGTCAAATTTATATAAATATGAGTCATTTCCCAATTGATAAATGGTCAAAGGATACGAACAGGTAGTTTCTGGACGAAAAAAATCTTATAGTCATATGAAAAAATAATATAAATCATTATTGATCAAAGAAATTCAAATTAAAACAACTCTGAGGTACCATCTCACATCCTATCAGACTTGGTAAAATGATAGAAGGGGAAAGCAACAAATGTTGAAGGGGATATGGAAAAACTGAAACACTAATATACTGTTGGTAGAACTGTGAACTGATCCAACGATTTTGGAAAGTAATCTGGAATTGTGCCCAAAGAGTTATTAAACTGTATATAACCTCTGACCAAGCAATACCACTATTAGCTCTATTTCCCAAGGTGATCAGGGAAAAAGAAAAATAACCCATGTGTCCTAAAATATTTATAGCAGCTCTCTTTGTGGCAACAAAGAGCTGGAAAGTGAGGGGAGGACCAGAAATTAGGGAGTGGCTGAAGAAGTTGTGTTATATGACTGTGATGGAATAGTACTGTGTTAT
The DNA here is from genome assembly GCA_028646515.1 of Pseudochirops corinnae. NCBI lineage: Eukaryota > Metazoa > Chordata > Mammalia > Diprotodontia > Pseudocheiridae > Pseudochirops > Pseudochirops corinnae. The sequence continues at coordinate 210,857,765 of CM053587.1, forward strand.
AAGAAATGACAAACAGGTTGATTTTTCAAAAAACAGGGAAAGACTTGCATGAAATAGTGATGAATAAAACAAAAAGAACACTGTACACAGTACCAGCAAAACTCTTGGAAGAACAACTGTGAATGACTAATATATTCTGACTAATATCAATATCCAAATCAACTATGAAAGACTTATGAAGGAAAATGCTATCCAGAGAAAGAACTGATATATGGAAGTATGTATTGCATGGTTCTACATATACGTATCTTTATCAAATACTGGCTTTCTCTAATTTGAGGATGGAAAGGAGGGAAGAAGGAAGATAACTCTCAACTCAAAATGTAACAAAAAAATTAATTTATTGTTTTTTTAAAAATAAGGAATTCTTAGATGCTCATTGCTCATGCTTACTTATCCCAACATTAAGTTGGAATAAGGCTTGTGGAGAACAAGATGAAAGCTTGCAAAGCATTAGCAGCAGGTCATAATTCCTGTCAAAGTTGAGACTTCCATTCACTTCATAAAATATCCTTTAATAAACTTCACTTGGACAACTATGTTTAATGCATGGATTTTTCTCTGCTATCCTTTCTTCAGTGTAGAACCACATACTCAGTTATTTGGAGAGGCCGTTGCCACCAAATGCACACACCAGAATGGGTGGAAGAAGGTGACCACGTCCTGTTATGATTTTCAAACTCAAGATCTTACACAAACATCTTTCATTCAAACTGTTGCACTTAGTACCCTTAATTCATTATGTTACAAACAAAAACACCTCAAAACACATGTTTATATCAACAGATGAAGAAAAGTCTTTTAACCAACTAAAGCATTCATTTATGATAAAAAGCATAGACACATAAGGGTTATTTTTAATGTTAAAAAAATACATTTCTAAAACCATAAGCTAGCATCATTCACAATGGGGAAAAATAAGAAGCCTTCCCAAAGAATATAGGAGGAAAGCAAGAATGCCATTTCTTCCCAGGATTATTTAGTAAATAGATGTTAGTAATAGCAATAAAACAAACAAAAAGACATTAAAAGCAAAAACATATAAAAATAGGAGATGAAATTATACCTATTTGCTGACATGATGGTTTATTTAAAAAATCAAAGAGAATTCACAAAAAATTAATATTGAAATGATTAAGTTTCAGGTAAGTAATAGGATATAAAATGCATCCCAAAAAGTACACCACATTTCCATATGGCAAAAACAAAATCCAGGAAATAATAAAAAGGAAAGCCCTATTCAAAATAACTACAAGATGTACAAAATATCTGGAAGTCACTCAACCAAGGCACATTTGAGAATTATATAAATACATCACCAAACATTCTTGTTGACTTGACTTGCTTTTCTGACTTGGCTTGCTTACTGACATGAAAGAAATAAAAAGCAACTTGAACAACTGGAGGGGTATTCATTGTTTGCTGGTTGGACCAGCTATGTTATAGAGATAGAAATATTCATGGCAAAGTTCATTTGAAGGAACAAAAGGTCCTGAACTTCAAAAGGAAAAAGAAAATTAAAAAGAAGAGGGCAGCTAGGTGGCACAGTGGACAGAGCACCAATCCTGGAGTCAGGAGGACCGAAGTTCAAATCTGACCTGAGATACTTGACACTTACTAGCTCTGTGACGCTGGGCAAGTCCCTTAACCTCAACTGCCATGCAAAAAGAGAGAGAGAGAGAGAGAGAGAGAGAGAGAGAGAGAGAGAGAGAGAGAGAGAGAGACTACCACTTCCATATCTCAATCTATACTATAAATCTAGTCACTGAAATTATTTGGTACTGCCTGTCTAATAACTCAAAAAAAAATGAGTTTTGTGAAGAGCTTCCTATTTGATGAGAAGTTATGAAAAGAAAGAAAACACTTTGGAAGAAATTACATTTAGGTCAACATCTTATACCATACACCTTAACTAACAAAATGGTTATGCAATCTAAATAGTAAAGGTCACATCATAAAATAATTAGAAGAAAAACAGATAAGGTATCTTTTCCAGGTATAGAGAGAAAGAGTTGTTAACCAAGTAAGAGATGAAAGTGATCACTGAAGAAAAACAGATGATTTTTATTGCATGAACCTGAAAGCTTTTACATTTATAAAATCAATGTAATTAGATTAAGGTATGCTATTGCCTAGGAAAGGGAGGTAACTTTGCATAAAATATCTTAGATAAAGATCTAATACCCAATTATACAAGGGACTAATACAAATATATAAAACCAAGAGCCATTCCCAAGGGATGTGGTCAAAGAATATTAATAAATAATTCTCAAAAAAATACCTCTATAAAATATTAGCTATATAAAACACTGCTCTAAGTCACTAATAATAAAAATATATGAGATTTACAAAGTGCTATGAAAATTCACAACTGGGAAATATTACTTCATGCTTTATTACTTTTTTAATTTATTTTTTTTAAACCTTTTCATGCTTTATTTGTCTTTTTTAAATTTTATTTTAGTTTGCATCATTCATTTCCACAACATTTTGAGTTACATATTTTCTCCCCTTCTTTCCCCTACCCACTGCCCCAAAACAGCCATCCCAGTGTGTCACCCCTCTCCCAGTCTATTCTCTCCTATGTCCTTTTCGGTAGGGCAGGATGGATCTCCCAACCACAGTGCCTGTGTATCTCAAGTTCCAGTTGGATGTAGTCAATAATAATAATAATAATAATAATAATAATAAT
>CM053587.1:210860956-210879733 GCA_028646515.1 Pseudochirops corinnae
TTTGTTTCTTAAATGCTAGTGTTGCTTAGGCCTAAAGGGAAACCTCTTCTGCATATGGATATAATAAACTATTATTACCTTAAAAACTTGCTTTGTCACTAGTGGCTAATTTGTCAACTTAAATGTACCTGTTTAAAGTTTTTAGCATTTAAAAAAAACATTTGTTTTTCATTATGAACAAGAAAATCATGAAACATGAATATTTCTATATACACAGAAGGCCAAAAAATGGGATTGAACATGAAACTGAATCTGTCTTATACAGCTTGCTTTGAAAAATAAATATTATGAACTTCCTTCTATGTATTTAAAAACATATAAATGCATATAAAAATTAAAATGTTTCACTGACACTTCTTTCATCTTTTTTCATCATTTTACTGTATCGTTCTTTCCTCTTCAACACCTCATCCATAAAAACCATCCTTTGTAGCAAAAACTAGTTACAAGCAAAGCAAATATTTTTTGTAATAATTATGTTTGAAAATATCTCCTGCACATTTAGTCTGTCACCTTTCCACCAAGAGATGGGTGTTTCATCAGTCTTCCAGAGTTGGCTGTTGCATTGATCAGTCCTTAAGTCTTTCAAAAGTGTTTTCCTTTATGATGTGGTCATTTCATAAGTAATTCTCCTAGTTTTGCTTACTTTCACTCTGCGTCTTTTCATATAAGTCTTCCTAAATTTCTCTGAATCCATTCCTTTTTGTCATTTCTTATAGTGTGATACCATTCAGTTGCATTCATATCTCACAATTTGTTCAGCCATTCCCCAGTTGGTGGACACCCTCCTTTATTTCTAGTTCTTTACAACAAAAAGTGCTGATTTGAACATTTTGTATATATGGGTCCTTTACCTATTTTTTAAAAAATCTCTTTGGGATATATGTTTGATAATGGTTTAGCCCATGCCTTCCTGGATGACTTCTCTTACTCTGTTCCAATGATCTTCTTCCCCTCTGTCTTGTAGGCAATGCTTCCACCCTTATTACCTCCTCAGATTGGTGAGTTTCTTCTTTGACTCTCCATTTGAGGAAGCACCTATGCCAATATTCTTACTTACCAGTTCCTTCCATTACTGCTTGGACAACATCTTCAGCTTGTCTTCTGTTTTTAAGTTTACTATTTCTATTCCCAGTGCTTAGCACAATAACTGGCACATAGTAATCAATTAATAAATGCACTCTCCCTCTTTCTCTCTCACTGTCTATATTGCTGGATTCTTTTTAGGATTTTATGCTAAAGGAAAATTACTATATAAAATCCTAGGAAACATTAATAACAACAATAAGTAACTTATGTTTGCATGGTGCTTTACAATTTATAGTTCTTTTCTAAAAACGAGGTTGTGCAAATGTTTTCAAAGAGGCTTTGAGAGGGTGAGTGACTGCACATGGTCCGACTCCAGGTAAATCGTGATCATTTCCCATCTTTTTGTACTCATGGACTTCATCAGAAATTCATCATTCTGCAAGATCACTTCAAGTTAATAAACTAGTCAATAAATATTTATTAAGGATCTACTGTATGCCAACTGTGTTAAGTGCTGGGAATTCAGATTAAAAAAAAAAAGATAGTCATCCTCAAGGGGCTTACAATCTAGTGGGAGAAGATGATACACAAAAAGAAGCTAAAAAGCATGGTGAAAGTGTGAGGGAGTACCTAGCAGGGAAAGGGGGGCATAATGTCCATGGAGTTGAAACCAAGCAGAGCTACTGATGGAAAATGAAGAGGATCCTGCGAGATTCTGAAAGTTTTAAACCTGAAACCCTCACATCTTGCAGTACCCCTTCTCTTGGTGTTGCTCCCTCCCTCTGATTTGGAAAAGGTAGGCAGTGAAGAGCTCCTCCCAGATGCTCCATTTCAGGAGGTTGCCCAAGGCAACCATCTCATCACTTCCCATCTGACCGTACTCTTGGACCTTATCAGGATCTCATCATGCAAGATCATGTCAACCCTGACACATTTCTTATCTGCCTGCAGTACTCTGGACTTATTATCATGTCCTCTTACTAGGTACCACTATTTCCCACAGCTCCTTTTTATGTCTTGTTTCAGATTGTGAACTCTTTGAGGTCAAGGACTGTCTTTTGCCTTTCTTTGTAGCCCAAGCACTGTGCCTGTCACAAGTGTTTAATAAATGTTTATTGACTGACCCATGGTTATACTTCCAGTAAATGAAAGACGTGATACTTGAGCCTACATCTTGTGACTCCAAAGTCAGTGCTCTTTCTACTATATCACAGTGTAGCAAACTTCATATAAGAACCTTGAATTTGTAGAACTGATAAATGTAAAAGCTAGTTCATAGTTCTTTTTTCCCCCCTGACTTTTACATTGTTATTTTGGATTTTTTTTCTCTCCTTTGCTAGTGGATTTTCCCAGTCTCTTAAAGTAGGTTTTCCTCACAATTCTGTCCTCAGCCCTCTTGTGTCTAAGCATTCTGTTTTGTGGCATTTCATTTGTTTTTACCCATTTAACTATTATTTCTACACAAAGATGACTCTGAAGTATATATTCTATCCCTGATCTTTTCCTGAGCTTCAGACTTGGATTTCCAAGTCCTTTCTTGACTTCTCCAGCTGTATGTCTTGATAACACCTCAAATTCAGTGTATACAAAATAGGAATTTGTTCCTAACCCAGCTCCTTACTTTGCTATTTCTGTCATTTTTTTGACTGAGTCACTGAAGCCTTCCTCACTGTTGCTTTTAACTCATCTCTCTTCTTTTCAACCTATATTTAATTAATTACTAAGATATTTCAATTCTAGCGTGGAAATAGGTTTCGAAGCTGTTTTCTTTTTTTCTCGCCAATACAAACCCTTAGAACCCATCTCACTGGACTACTGCTACAAAACTGAACCCTGCAATCCAGGATGTGGTTTGACAAGGACACCCACTTCTCCCATTTTGGATATTATTCCTCTTGGCTACCATAGCATGATGCTGACTAGTACTGAGCTTGCATTCCAGTAGTACCCCCTAGATCTTTTTCATATGACTTATGTAACCACACTTCTACCCTCTGCATAAGTATTATACTTTACATTTGTTCCATTAAATTTCAACTTATTAAATACAACCCAAATAAAATAATTTAAATCTTATTCGATAAATTCTGTTCATTAATATACTAAGTATGCCTCTCAGCATGACATCATCTATGGATCAGATAAATTTGCCATCTATGGCTTAATATGACTTTAAGTCATTGTAAAAATGTTAAAGAGAATAGGCACCAGGATAGCTTTATTTATATGTTTTATTCCGTTCTTTGTTCTCCTTTATTCGAGGTTGTGAGTTTCATGAAGGCAGTGGCTGCAGCTTAATTAGCCTTGCATTCTGGGTACCTACCATGGTTTCTTGTTTCTAGTAGTTATCTAACAGGTAGCTAGGTAACTTTTATGTAACACTTTTTTAAGTTTGCAAAATGCTTAACAAATATATTACTTTATCCTCACCGCAACCCTGGGAGGTAGCTGTTATTACTATCCTTATTTTACAGATGAGAAACTTGTGACTGAAGGAGGTAAAGTATGACTTGCTCATAGGGCCAGTGTCTGAGATGAGATTTGAGCTTAGATCTCCTGACTTTAGGTCTAGCATTCTATTGGTCTACCAAGCTGCCTGTGATGATGAATGAATACAGCTTGACCCACTGAAAAATGAGGAAATTTTAGGGTAGATCATATCATGCACTGAATAGTAATATTTCTGGTAAAAGTTGATACCATATCCTACATCTTTTATTCTCAGAAGTCTATGTAAGTTGTTAGGTGAGAACCATGACTCCTAGAAGGCTCAGCAACATTGGTATACAGTATCCATTATGCCATCGACTTGCCTAACTTGGATTCCAGCCAAAAGTTATCTTTCTTTCAGGCTATTGGGGTATATTTTGCTTGTGAACAAAAGTTTGATTTCAGAATGGAAACTAGTGGTTTTAGAGTTAGGAGTATTTGGTTTCCATTTCATCTTAGTGACCTAAGTGTTCATTTGGGCAAGTCACTTCATTTTTTTGATCTCTTGGCTCTATCAACCTGGCTCAAAATCCAATGATTTGTTTTGTCAGCTATTTTATAGTCAAATTTTGCTTGCATACATTTCACCTGATGCACAAAGGGATATCTGTTATACCAGAATAAAGTCTAGTTGAGTACGATCTATGTATAAAGGCTGATACTCTAACAAATTAGGGGAGCAAGGAATAATGTATCTGTCAGATTTATGGAGAATGGAGAAATTTATGACTAAACAAGAGATAAAGAACATTCAGAAATGCAAAATGGATAATTTTGATTACATTAAATTGAGAACTTTTTGCACAACAAAGCCAATGAAGCCAAGATTCGGAGGGAAGCAGAAAACTGAGAAAGAATTTTTACAATTAGCGTCTCTGATAAAGTCCTTATTTCTTTATAGAGAACTGAGTTAAATTTACAAGAACACAAGTCATTTCCCATTTGACAAATGGTCAAAGGATATGAACAGGAAGTTTTAAGAGGAAGAAATTAAAGCTATCTACAGTCATATGAAAAAATGCTCTAAATCACTATTGATTAGAGAAATACAAATCTAAACAACTCTGAGGTACCACATCACACCTTTCAGGTTGACTAAGATGACAAAACAGGAAAATGATAAATGTCGAAGAAGATGTGAGAAAGTTGGAACACTGATTCATTGTTGTTGGAGCTGTGAGCTGATCCAACCATTTTGGAGAGCAATTTGGAACTATGCCCAAAGGGCTATAAAAATATGCAAAACTTTTTGACCCAGCAATACCACTTCTACGGCTGTATCCCAAAGAGATCACAACAATGGGAAAGGGACCCATGTGTACAAAAATATTGATAGCAGCTCTTTTTGTGGTGGCCAAGAACTGGAAAGCAAGAGGATGCCCATAAATTGGGGAATCATCGAACAAGTTGTGTTATGTGAATGTAATGGAATACTATTGTGCTATAAGAAATGATGAGCAGGCAGACTTCAGGAAAACTTGGAAAGACATATATGAACTGATACTGAGTGAAGTGAACAGAACCAGGAGGACATTGTACACACTAACAGCCTCAGTGTTCAAGGACTTTGATAGGTTTTGTCCTTTCCAGCAATGAAAGAACCTAAAACTTTTCCAAAGGACTTATGATGGAAAATGCCATCCACATCCAGAGAAAGATCTGTTGGGAATCAGAAAACAGAGTGAAGCAGATTCTTTTTGCTTTTGTTTTCTTTCTCATGGTTTCTCCCATTTGTTATAATTCTTCTGTGCAACATGTCTGATGTGAAAATGGGTTTAATAGAAATGTATGTGTAGAGCCCATATTGGATTACATGCCATCTTGGGGAAGGAGAGGGAGACAATTTAAAACTTATGGAAGTGAATGTTGAAAACTGAAAATAAATGAATAATTTTTTAAAAAGGATATCTTCAGGATGCTTTGGGATATAAAATTGTGAAAAAGGGAATTAGTTTATTCTAATCTCTTCTCCATTCTCATTTGGTATCTCATTGCCTTTTCTTGTAAAATGAGACCTGTGTACACTAACTAGCAGTGTAATCTTGGCTAACAATTATTCACTTTAATAGTATTTTAAGTTTACATAGTGATTATCTAACAAAAACCTTTTGAGGCAAGAAATGTTTGTTATCCCCAGTTATGCAGATGAAGATCCAGAGGGACTGAATTTCTTTGGGTCTTAGTTTTCTTATATGTAAAATGAGTGACTTGTCCTGAATCATCTTTGCTAGCCATTATAGCTTTAAAATGCTCTGATTCTAGGTAATGAAGAAATTGTTCTTTCCCTGTTTCTGTTGGCCTGACATTGCCTTTTTTTCTGTTATTTTGTTTTCCCCTTATCTGTTATTGGGATGGAGAAATGAGATAATTCTCTAAATTGAGCAATGTGAAATACTCATATAGAATTTACTTCTTTTATTCATGAAATCATTAGGATTCTGAAAAATGAAAACTACCAGTAGTGGAAGTGTCAATATTGAACCCTTAACTTTTGGACATAATACTTAAGGAATAGAATATTTGGAAATTACAAATTAACTAGATTACTTGGAAATAGAATAAAAGGGTGATTAAACTAGAAAGTAGTCTTGTTTACAACCTGACTTTGACACTTAATGCTTATGTAACTCAGTATATCTGAGGCTTCATTTACTTTACTATAAAATTTAGGATGTTACTTGTACTTCCTACCTCACAGGATTTTTATGGAAAAAGTTCTGTAAGTATTAAAGACCTATATAAATGTTAGCTATGATTTCAAATTGATCACTAGATACAAATTGCTATAATTTATTTGATCCTGAACAGAGAATCTTTGATAATGAGTCTAGGCTTTTGGGGAGGGTGGGAAGGTTATACTTTATTTCATGTGAGCAGAGAATCTAATAGAATTGACTTTAAGAAAGGTATTTGAAATAAATCATACTCTGATTTCTTTGTTTTATATCATTAATGCCAAGAAGTGAAGTTTATTATAATACAAAAAAGAAAAATACCCTAATGAGTATTCATAAAAACTAAGCAGAAACACAATTTTACTCAATTACGAAATGTAGTAAGTCATTCTGGTTGAAAAATACACATTTTTAGGTCTTTGGATTCAAAATGATACCCTGTCTTATGAATGGTTAGTTCAGGAGATTTTAAAGCTGCTTCTAGAATCACAGACTTCAAGTCTCTGACATTTCCCAAGGTACTGATGAAAGCAGCCAAATTTGTTAGTTATTAGAGAGAGTAAGTTCAATTTTCTCTAGAGATGTGACAATTAGACAGAGCTTGGTTCTAGCACATCTAATATTTAGGTTTCAAAGCTCCCTTCATTGGAGAGCTGTTTTGAGAGATAACCCATGTTGAACCTTGTAACACATACATTTTAATGAGTACGTTAGTTTTACCACCTGCCGAAGTAGAGTTGGAGTGACTGCTGACCTGAAGTGAATGCATGTGTTCAGTATTAATACTGCATGTCTGGATCCAGACAGCAATCTTTCATTCTGACATGTACATAGTCAAAGTAAATTAATGTTTAAAACCTGAATACTTTAACTTCAGTCAGTGTGTGCATTCCATAATAATCCTTCAGATGCAGTTTGCATTGAAATGTTGAGTACTTATACTTTATTCATAAAATGTGTAGTTGTACTATGCAGTATTCTTGGATACTGATATTTGCATAATTTGTGATATTATTTTGTGAACTTGATTTTTAAATGGTAGTTCCTTAAGAAGGTTTGTTCAGTCTTTCAGTCATGTCTGACTTTTTGTGACCCCATTTGGGATTTTCTTGGCAAAGATACTGGAGTAGTTTGCCATTTTCTTCTCTGGCTCATTTTACAGATGAAGAACTGAGGCAAACAGGATTAAGTGACTTTTCCCAGGGTTACACAGCTAGTAAATGTCTGAAGCCACATTTGAACTTGAATATTTCTGACTCTAGGCCCAGCACTCTATCCACTACATCATCCATCTGTCTTAAAGAGGTAGGTCCTTTAATTTTAGGCAGATAAAATCTTTTTCAGACTTTTAATTTAGTTAGTTTTCAGAGCTTTCATTTTAAGTATGGTATCACAAGTTTTTTATTGTTTTGACCATGATAAATTGGTGTTTTGATCATAGATAAAATACTATCATTTCTGTACCGTTATATAAATAGAAAGGTTATGCCTGAGAATATTTCATGATCTTATGGACATCCTAGTTTCTCAAATTGTATACATCAATTTAAAAAAATCATATCAGATGTTATAATAGGGAAATCATGTTAATATCTATGTAATAAATTAACATATAGACAAAGTCTGTTCCTGGTAGGACAGCATTTTAAAATTCAATTTTATGGTCCAGAGCCACATTGCATGAGTCATTGCAACTTATTTCCTGTTTTGTTTTCTTTTCCTTAAAAGAGTTAACTTTTTTCAGCACTGTCATGGAATTCAGTGTTCTTATTATTTTACTTGGTAATTGTTTGTTATTTATATATCATGAATGTGTGTAGTGACCATAATGAGAATAGTATGTGATTGAAGCCATATGAAAACCAAACAGTTTTCATAACACTTTTGTAAGCTTAATTTCAAAGAAAAAAATTGAAGTTATGTTTATTAGCACACAAATTTTGACTTGGAAATTATTTTATGCTCCAGTAAGATGGCAGATGAAAGTAAACCCATTATCTGTTTATAGAGAATATGTTGGACTTATTTTTAATTATATCTTTTACTAAAATCAGCATGATGTTTTATATTTTGCCTCAGAGATAAAATAAATGCTGTATTACCCCTCCCATTGAATTTATTCTTTGTAAATTTGACATTTAGTTTTTTCTCCTAAAAATATTTCAGCTATAGTGTTTGGTTCATTGTATAGAAAACTGATGTTATATTGAGTATACAGTCTTTTTTTTAATCACTGATCCCCACCTCTTCTTGGTGTCATAAAAAGAGTGTGCTTTCTGTGGCGCCACAGATTTCAATGTAATTTAGAAACATTGTAGAGAGAACACTTATTGCACAGGACCTTATTCTTTCCAGTGATTGATGTGCTGCCCTTTGTATACAAAGATGACCCTTTGTATATAAAGGTGACCTAGAGCTTTTCCAGTACTGATGGATTTGTAGTGATCCATAGCTGACTTGCACCTCTTTGTGACTCCCCTGTGCATTTGTGTTATGGCTGGTCGTAGTTAAGAGTATAGTCTTACAGAAGAAAATGGTTATAGAAGAGAGTGTAGTTGATTGGGTTATACTATGATTGAACTTCTAACCTTGGTTTCATTAGCTTTATGCTCATTTCTAACCAGGCAAACTAACCAGCCATGGACAAATTGCATATATCATTGGAATATGTTAGTCTTTTTTTCTTGGTATCTACAATTTTTGTTTCTTTTCCAGTATTTCAGAAATGGTGTCATTGATGAAAAACAAACCATATGTAGGAAGTATGGACTATTTGGTCATTTTTTTTTCTGCTTTAAAAAAATTAAAATAAAATTTTCTGTTAACAAGTATTTTAAAAATTAATGTCTTTCCTACTCTCCTTTGATTGAATTAAAAAAAATTGAAAAATAAAACCCTTAATGCCTAGCTGCATAGCAAAAGAATTCTCATATTAAACATCTCCAGAAATGTATAATTTTTTCTACATTTTAAGATCTTCACTTCTCTGTCAAGAAATGAGTGAGTGATATGTTGCATTTTCATTTTTTTGGACTTGTGGTTTGTCATTGCATTTATCACAGTTCTAAAGTCTTTCAAATATTGTTCTTTATAATGTTATTATTGCATATATTATTTTCCTGGTTCTATTTACTTCTTTCTGCAGTAGTTCATAAAAGCCTTCCCAATTTCTTATGAAAATGTCTGTTTCATAATTTCTTATGACAAAAAGAATTTCCATTACATTCATATACCACTCTTTGTATATCTATTTCCCAGTAGGAAAATACTCCCTTAATTTCCAGTTTTTGACTGCTATCAGTGTTTTTATCCATACTGATTCTTTTCCTTTTTCTTTGATTTTTTTTAGGGGATTTTGCTCTAAAGGGCTAGTGCTAGGTCAGTCAGTTAATCATTAAACATTTATTAAGTGCCTACTATGTGCCAGATACTGTGCTGAATGCTGGAGATGTAAAAAGAGGCAAAAGACAGTCCCTGCCCTCAAGGAGCTCACAATCTAAGGCAGAAGTTCTCAACCTGTGGGTTATGTTCAATTTGTAACAATGAAAATACATCCTGCATATCAGATATTTACATTATGATTCATAGCAGTAGCAAAATTATAGTTATGAAGTAGCAACGAAAATAATTTTATGGTTGGGGGTCACCACAACATGAGGAAATGTATTAAAGGGTCGCAGCATTAGGAAGGTTGAGAACCACTGATCTAAGGTATCTGTGTACTTGTGTGTGTGTGTGTGTGTGTGTGTGTGTGTGTGTGAACAGGATGCAAATAAATATGTACAAAGAAAGCTATATAGAAGATAAATGGGAAGTAATTAAAAGAGGGAAGGCACTAGAATTGATGAGTTGGGGAAGATTTCCTATAGAAGGTTGGGTTTTTAGTTGGAGCCTAAAGGAAGCCAGGGAGATAAGTAGTTAGACCAGAGGAGGGAGAATGTTCCAGACGTGGAGGGAAAACCAGAGAGAGGATGGCTGGAGCTGAGGGGTAGAGTGTCTTGTTTGTTCATAACTTAGATGTGAGACCTTTGTCTTGGAAACCTGTTACAAAGATTTTTTTTCCCCAGTTACCTGTTTTTCTTCTAATTTTTACTACATTAGATTTGTTTGTGTATGGCTAAACAAATTATGGTATATGGTTGTGATGGAATATTATTGTGCTGTAAAAATGAAGGGAATAGTTTCCAGAAAAACCTGGAAAGACTTGAATGAACTGATGATGCGTTGTGAAGTGAGTAGAAGTAGGAGAACATTATACACAGTGACAGCAATATTGTAAAGATAAACTACTGTGAATTAGTAATTCAGATCAATACAGTGATCTACTAGAATTCTGAAGGACTGATGATGAAAAATTCTGTTTACGTCCAGACAGAGAACTGACATACTGAGTGCAGATTAAAGCATATTTTTTTCCTTATTTTTCTTGCTTTTTATAAAACTTGGCTAATACAGAAATATATTTTGCACCTATATGTATATGTCATATATCTTACTGTCTCAGTGGGTGGGAGCTGGGGTTGAGGGAGAGAGATTTTGAAACTGAAAATAAAAATAAAATTTTGAAAAAGATTTGTGCAAAAACTTGAATTTTACATAATCAGAATTATCCATTGTGTGTGTGTATGTTTGATCATCTCTTTCACATGATTAGTCATGAATAGTCCCAGTTTATAGATTTGAAAGGTAATTTTTGCCTTACTTCTCTTAATTTGTTTATAATGGAACTTTTAAATATCTGAGTTCTCTTTTCTATTCACAGCTTACAAATAGTGAATCCCTTCCCCCAGTAACTGCTGTCTTTGAGTATGGCAAACACTCTGCTACTCTACTTCTGTGTGTCATTTACCTAAGATTCCATAAATCTGGTTATCATTTGTGTAGGTGCCTCTACTTTGCTTCTTTTCCTTGTCTAAAATCTCTCTGGTTTGGTGTCTAAATTCATTATTCAACTAAAACCATTGGTTTCTCAATCACCAAATCTATTGTTGTTGTTGTTGTTGTTTTATTTTCCTAAATCCTTATCCCTTTGACTTCACTACAGTATTTGACAGGGTTGATCATTTTCTTCTCCAGGACACTTTCATTTCTTTGTATTTTCATGACAGTGTTCTCTTTTGGTATTCCTCCTGTTCAACTGTTCCTTCTGTCTCCTTTATGTCATACCTACAAATGGTGGGTCCCTTCCAAGCCTATGCCCAGGGCTGGCTTCCCTGTCTACTCTTGGTGATCTTGTCAGCCTCCATGGATTTAATTATCATCTCTGTGCTGATGCTTTCCAGTGTTCTTTGTTGTGTTGCAAACCCACATCACCAAATGTCATTTGGTGTTCCTAAGGCATCTTAAACACAACATGTCCAAAACAAACCTCATTATATTTTTTTCCAAACTCTTCCCTCTTCCCAGCTTCCCCTTTACTGTCAAGGGTAGCACCTTCCTTTCTGTTACCTATTTCCTAAGCTCATCAGTATCATCCTCAATCTCTCACTTTCACTAACTGTGTAGCCAGCCAGTTGTTAACTCTTGTTGTTTCTACCTCTATAACGTCTCACGTGTATGTGCCCTTCTCTCTACTCACTTAGATATCATCCTATTTCAGTTCCTTCTCACCACTTGCTGGCACTTTTTTTTGCCTTCCAATTTCTCCAATTCATCCTTGACATATCCTACCACAGTGATTTTCCTAAATTATAGGCTTGACAATGTCACTTCTCTCTCAGTGACCTCTAGTGGCTCCCTGTTACTTCTAGAATCAAATATAAAATTCTTTGCCACTTAATGCTCTTCATAGCTTGGCCCCTTCCTATCTTTAGAGCCTTTTTATACATTATTCCCCTCCACATGTTCTGTGGTCCAGCCATACTGGCTTACTTGCCGTTTCTCTCCCAGGATGCTTTATCTCTTATCTCTCTGCCTTAGCACAGGCTGTTGCCCATGCCTGGAATGGTTTCTTTCCCTGCTTCTGCCTCTTGGCATACCTCCTTCCTTAAAGACTTAGCTCAAATGTTACCTTCTGCAGGAAGTTCAGGGGTTTGTACCTGGCTTTGTTCTATGGTTACTTTTCATCTACTTAGTATATATCTGAGATGCACCATTTTATATATGCTTTCTCCTTCATTAGTGACTAGAGAGCAGATTCTCTTTTTGTTTTTTTCTTTGTATTTCCAGTGCTTCACACAGTTCATTCAATAAATACTTGTTGATTGAATGATGTAAAGCCTATTAGTTTTTTCATCAGAAGACTGTGGTTTAGAACTTGGCTTTTTTGTGTACTTACCTGTGTGACTGATCCTTGGCTATGGTATTTAATTTTGAGCTTCAGCTTCTTCACCTGTACTATGAGATTGTAGATTAGAGGAATTCTCTGGCTGACATTTACCTGGATCTTACCAAAATATTAGCTAAAGCTTTGTGGAAAACAGAATAGTGGGAACCACACAGTGGTGCCATTAGGTAGATTTGGAATTTGAGAATACCTGAGTTCAAGGAGTATTAACATTAATGGTTTGATGACATCTGTAAAGATTTCCATTGGTGTGTCCCAGGGATCTGTGCTTAGTCCTCTTTAACATTTTTATTTCTGTCTTGGTTAATCATAGATGGTTTGCTTATCAAATGTGTGGTCACATAGAGTTAGGAAGCATAACTAATACACTGTATGATTGAATCAGTATTCAGAAATAAATGACAGGTCAGAACAGTGGGCTAAATCAAATAAGATGAAATTTAATACAGATAAATGCAAAATAATACTTGGTTTCGAGAAATCAAAATTCCCATTCAAAGTTGGGATGGCCAATGGCTTAGCAGTTTGTCTGACAATGATCTGGAAGGTTTAGTGGACTGCAAGTTCAGTATGAGTTGGTTGTGTGATGTGGCTGTCAAGAAAGCTGGTACAATTCTGGACTATATTAAGAGATTATGGTGTTCAGAAATAAGGATATGTGGATTCCATCGTACTGTCTTCTGGTCACACAACATCTGGATTATTGTGTTCAGTTTTGGCTGCCCCTTTTTAGGAAAAATGATTGATAAGCTGGAGAATGTCCATAGGAGGACAACCCATTGTTTTTGCTCCTCTATCCTCTCCTCTTCCAAATTTCCCTATTTCCATTGTGGGCAACACCATCTTTCCAATCATATAAGTGTGCAGCCTCATTGCTCTCTTTGACTTCTCACCCTTACTCATCCTACATGTACAATCAGTTGCCAAATCTCTATCATTCTCCACAAGGCCACCAGGCAAAACCTTCGGCCCTTCACCTTGACTATTTAAAATTTTTATTTGTTGTTCAGAACTTGAAAAACAAATAAGTATGAATACTTGCATATATGAAGAAAAACAAGTTTGTATGTGAAACTGTGATTCTCCTTTGTATATAGCTTGTTTTAAAATATATATATATATAATAAATTCAACATGAATGTTTCAAAGCTGCCTAGCTTGTTTGTGACCTCTCAGTTTTCTTTTGTTCTCTCTGTGCATTTAAGAAAAATACTTCAATGCCACTTTTTTTTGTTTCCTTTTTTTAAAAATAACTGTCACTAAACCCTCTCTTCTCAAGTCCTCTCTCCTACCATTAAAAAAAAATTACTGTACTTTGTAACAAATAAGCATAGTCAAGTGAAACATGCAGACTTTGGCCATGTGCAAAATATATGTCTCATTCTGTACCTCTACTCAATCATCTCTCTATCAGGAGCTGGGTAGTATGTTTCATTATTGGGTCTCTTGTGTTCTGACTGGTTATTGCATTAATCATAGTTCTTAAGCCTTTTTTAAAATAAGTTTTTAATTGATGTCTTTTTTCTTACTGTATTACAATAATTTGTTCTAGTATTCCTCTCTTCCTCTCCAGTGAGCACATGTAGTAAATGGTATTTTTTTAAAGACAAGAAAAAGAAAAAAATGAACATAACTGTTCTGAAAGTCTGAAAATATGTGCAGTGTGCAATATTTGTGGACCTCCTATCTTCGCAGAGGGGTGGAGTGACAGTTTCTTCTGGTATCCCTTCCTTTGAACCTTACTTGTTCCATAAAATTTTGCAATATTCACTTTATTTTTGAGTGTGTGCACATGGTTGTTCTATTTATATTGTTGTGAAGATTGTTTCACGTGTATTCTTTCCTTGATAACTGCTTACCTCACTCTGTATCCATTCATGTAACTCTTTGCATGCTTTTCTGAATTCATCACATTCATCTTTTCTTGTACCACAGTAATATTACATTATATTCTCATACCACAGTTTGTCTTGCCATTCCCCAGTCAGTGGTCATTTACTTTGTTTCCAGTCTTTGCTATCACAAAAAATGTTGCTATTGATATTTTGGTCTATATGAGAACTTTGTTTTTTTATTAATGGCCTCCTTGGGTAGCCCAGTAAATAGAATCTTTGGACTAAAGAGTATGAATGCTTTAGTCACTTTCTTTGCACAATTCCCAGTAGCTTTCCCAAATGGTTACACTTATTCCTAAATCTTTCAGTGTTTTTTATTAAAATGTTTTTTCATTGTTTTCTTGGTTCTGCTCCCTTGATGCTGCCTTGGTTCATCTGTGTCTTCTAAAGTTTCTGAGTTTTTCTCTTTTGCCATTTCTTTTGGCATGGGTAAATTTTTCATTACATTGATTTAGTACAGTTTGTTTTACTTTTATACAGTGGATGGTACTTCCTTACTTTCTGGTTCTTTAGTGTTACAGAAAGCACTGATATCACTCTTTTTCTCCTTTCTTTGATTTTTTTTTTTTGGAGATGTAAGCCTAGGAATGTGGTATTACTGGGTCAAAGGTTATGTACAGCTTAGTGACTTCTTGGATATACTTCTAAATTACTTTGCAGAATGACTGCACCAATTCACAATTCAATAATAGTAGTTTTCCTTTTTTATCATCTTTGCCAATCTGATAAATTCTCCTCTGGACAATGATAGTAGTCTTCTAATTTGTCTCCAGTGCTTCAAATCCTCTTTTCAAATCCAGCCCTAAAGTTCTTTTCCTACAGTGTTAAGTGTGACTATTTCACACTCAATAAAATTCAATAGCATTTGTGTATGATATAAAACTTCTGCATTTTGCCCAAGCAGACTAGAGAGACGTAAGCTATGTGACTCAATTTAATCTATTATCTCTATTTAGTTTAGGAAGTTTAGTTGAAGTTATTGTATAAAATTAAATATTTTATACTGACTTTGAGGTGGTCAGTAATAGTTTATAAATATTCCTCATTGAGTTAACAGATTCTTGCATGATTTATTAGGGGGTTACATTTCAATTGAGCAATGTGATTTCCCTTCAGCAGTTTTTAGGCTTTCAGGTACCCTTTTCTACTTCTGGACTTTCAATCTTTGTATTTCTATTACTCATGTTTAGCACAGTTCCTGGTACATGAACACAAGTTCTTGTCGATTGATTAATTGATTTGATTCAGTACTCCATATTTCCAGGCTTGGATGATACCTTAGTAGTGACAGATGATGTAAAACATTTTTCTCTTTGCTGTAAAGTAATTAATAGTAGACTGGTTGACATGCTTTTTCCTAAGGCCTTTTCACTTGTTCTAAAAGACCAGTTTTGGTACACCATGCAGATTGAAGTTGCCAAAATGCACAATTATAAGTAACAAATGTTCACTTTTATTAAGGGTCATTGTGTTTTTGCCATGGTCTGGCAAACATGACCTACATTAAGAGAGCCCTGTGGGACTGTCTTGTGCATCTTTGTTTAGTTTTGTATAATTTATTTCAGATGTTTGTCATTTTCTGCATATTATTTTCTAGTTTTAGGTGCCCTTTGGGTTTTTAAGTCTTATTTTCAGCTGGTATACAGTGGGGGAGCTGAGTTATGATCTTTTAATACCTGTGCATCTCTGGGTATGTGTAATTTAAGGGATATTTTTCACTTATCTTTTGTTCTATTAACTTGTTGATAAATGTTTTTAAATAGAATAGACTAGCTCCACAATCAACATTCTAGATATGGTTCAATTACTCTATTCTTTAGTTGATTATTTTTTTGAGAAAGGGCATTGGAATTGACCAGAAAACATTTCTTTGCACTCTCAGAATCACAGTCAGGAAAAAGGCAGCTTATTTCACAACATAAGACATGAACAGGTTTTTATAAGACACAAAAATGATTAAATATACCCTGTTTTCCTGTCATGGAGATCATTTTTTGTTACTTCAGAATGTTAAATTTTGTGTTGACTCTTAAACAAGTCAAAGTATAAGGGCTGTTGAAAGTGACTATGGTTTTGTAGTTATGCATGAAGTCCTAGTTAATTCTCTCCATATCTAACTTGCTCAGTAGTTAAAAGGTTAAACAGTTCAAACAGTAAGAAAAAAGCAGTTTGTATTTTGTCAGTTTTCAACTTTAGATATCAGTAAATCATTGCTGTAGCCTTCTTTATCTTTTGTTTGCACAAAAAACCTGTTAGAATTATGTCTGAGGGGACCATCTGCTGTGGTTCCCAGTCTTGTCAGTGTGATAAGGGATAAGCTGTATAAACACTGGTACCACAGGAAAAAAAAAAGAAAAGAAAGAAAGAAGGAAAATAAAAGCTAGCTCCATTCACAGAGGGAAAAGTATGATTTAGATTTTGTTTGATAAAATAGCCATAGAAAGTGACAGGATTTTGCTCATAGGCTGTCAGAATCTTAGACTATAGTATATTTAATAAAAAATATTTGCAGTTTATTAGTATGATTTGTTTTCACACAAATTTTATAGCTTGGATTTGGGATTGTAAAGTACTCATTTACCAGTGAATACCTTTAAAAAAATTCTTTATGCAAATTTCTTTATAGCCTTTGACATTGAATTTTTTCCCTCTATATCATTTATTCTTCATATTAATTCCTTCTGTGAGCTGGTTAGAAATCTTCATTGTCTTTTTTCATCAGTGTTGAGGTTATAGTACTTGATAAGGAATAACATGGTCATTTCCATGGCAGCTAACTCTATCAAAACACATTAGAAGCCTGGGGCTCTCTCTCTACTTTCTTAATGCTTAAGCCCAAGAAAAAGGAAGTTAATTAGAGAGAGAGTGTCCTCTAAATGTTTTAAAACATTATTAGGATATTGAAAGAGGAAAATGAAAGTATCTTAAAATACTGTTAAATATGGACATGCACAGCAGTGATTAATGTTGTATATCCTCTTCTGTCTTCAGTGTTGTTCTTTTTGGGATAAAAGATTTAGGGGTAAAAGAAAATTAAATTTGTTTGGGTAAACTTAAGTATTATTTAGCAATTTTAAAGACATATGAACATATGCATCCCTTTAGGTTAATGTGATCTCATTGCCCAAGATATTCAGAACTTTCTCAACTTTCCTTTTGGTTTAAAGTTAATGGTATTTTAATGAATTAACTGAAAAGCTTTTTCTGTGGGCCAGGAATTGTGGTTCTGCCTATAGTAGGTGCTGGGATGCAGAGACCAAAGTGAAATGGTCCTTGACCATGAGGAGATTGCATTCTATAGTAGGAGACATGTCCATAAATAAATATTTACTCCTCTTCTCTCCCCCTCCCCCACTCGCCCCCGTAGTTTTTTTCAGGGTTGTGTGCTTTGAGGTGAGGGAGGGGGGGAGGACTGGGCCGTGTCAGGAAATGCTTCATATAGAAAGTCTGGCTGGAGTTTTGAAATTTTGAAAGAAACAAGGGATTCCAAGAGGTGGTGGTAAGGTGGAAGTTCATATCAGCCCCATGGGACAGCTGGTGTAGGGATGCACAGACAGTAAATACACAGTGTCACTTGTGAGAAACAGCAAGAAGACCCACTTGGCTGGACCATAAAGTGTGTGTATGGGGAGGGGGCAATGTGTGTGATAAGATTGAAAAGGCTGGTTGAGATGAGATTGTGAAAGGGCTTAAAACCCTAAATGTTTTCGGTGCTGAGAACACAGCCACAAAAGTCAAAAAGTCTCTGCCCTCGGGGAACTTAACTTCTCTGTGGGGAAATGATGTATTTTTAAATAAGTATTTGCAAAATATGCTTTTGTGGTTCAGTTGCTTAAATCATGTCTGACTCTTCATGACCCACTTTGGGATTTTTTTGGCACGATTTGCCATTTCCTTATCCACTGTTCCACCTAGGGAACTTCACCTCCAACTTCTCATGTCCAGAACCACAGAACTCATTATTTTTTTGCCTTACTGAACATAGATTATAAGCTCCTAGAGGGCAGAGATTTTTCCATTTTAATTTAGTTTCTCCGGAGAGACAGATGAAGTACTTGCTTATTAAAAGCTTGTTACATTTGATACTCTTGGCAGACTCTTGCTTTTCTGCTTTAATACATTTTCATGCTATTTCCTTTGTCTGTAATTTCCTTCCTCCCTTCCCATCTCCTCCTCCTTGAAATCTAGCCGTTCTGCAAGGCCTAGCTCAAATTTCACCATGAATTTCTCTGATAAAGTAATAAATTAAAAAAGTAGGGGGGGGTGGAGCCAAGATGGCGGCGTAGCAGCAGCAACATATTGCAGCTCTCACATAGCCATCCAAAAATACCCATAAAATAGGACTCTAAACCAATCCTAGAACTCCAAAACGCACACAAAGATACTTCCCACTAAAGTCAGC
>CM053587.1:210880233-210941276 GCA_028646515.1 Pseudochirops corinnae
ATATATTATCTCTATATAATTTATATCTATAAATTTATCATTAATGACCTCTTTTGAGTGAGTGGTTTTCGTAACAAAAGCAAAAGTCAGAAGCTAGAAAACTGAGTCAGAGAAAACAAAGGTTTGACATAGTCCAGACTCAGATGCCTGAAGGAATCACTAGTAAGAACAGTAAACTACCAAGGAAACTAACAAACAAGACAATAATTTCATTATTGTTTATTTACTCTAATATGAAATCTATACTTATTGGACCCATTTGTGTGTGTGAGTATGTGTGTGTATGTGTCTGTGTGTAAAGATTCAATACAGCCAAAAGCTAGATTCTCATAGTTCTAACTGAAATATTATTAATCATACTGTTTAAAATTCTTAGTTTCTTGTTTTGTATTGTTTTTTCAAATATTTTAACTGTAGGGCAGCCATGGCAGAGGAGCAAGAGAGCTGGACTCTAAGCCAGGATGACATGACTTCAAGTTGTCTTTGACACATACAGTCTATGTGACTCTAGGCTAGTCATAAGACTTCCCAGTGTTCTAGGCAACTCCCTAAGATTATAAACTGCAGAGAAGTTGAACCTGAACTGGTAAAAGAAGTTTTTTCATTCCCCCAGTTACCCATATAAAATCACGAGTCAAGTCTCTATCCCTATTGTAACTGGGGAAATGTTCAAATAAATTTAATTCCTCCTATTTATAAAAGCAAATTCAGTTCAAAAACTGAATTGCTGTGATATCTATAGGTACTGTTAAGAACAAGGGTTCAAGCTAACAAATTTATACCCTTAGATCTGGACCTCAGGCCCTACAAGTTGGCCTCGAGTTTCTCCCCACCCCAATCCATCCTCTGGTCAGCTGTGAAAATGATTTTCCTACCACACAAGTTCAACCATGTCACCCTCTCATTCAATAAACACTAGTAGCTCCCTATTGCCTCTGGGATCTAATGACATTCAACATCCTTCACTACCTCACCCTCTCCTACCTTTCTAGCTGTCTTATACATAACTCCTGACCATATACTTTTCAATCCACTGACACTGGTCTATGGCTTCTGGGAAACACTCTTGACACAGTTATCCTTCCACATCACAAGGGTTAAGGCTACAGCACTCCCACAATCTGGAAAATCTGTGTAAAATTTTTGGTCCCCCCTTCATACCATATTATAACTCTGAATTTTTCCTTTTCCTTTTATGTGGTGTTTACAGTACCTTACTGTAAAATGTGGGTTAAGTATTTGGCCATGGGCTCTGTGTCATCCACTAACCTTCACGAGTCATCGGTGGCTTCTGCAAAACTCCCCCAAAATTCCAATTTAATTTCTTATGCTGACCCACAATATAGCGAAATCACAATGAGGAAAGTTGCAATGTGGAAGATTATAACTATTATCAGAGAAACAAAATTTTGTTGCAGTGTTGAGAAAGCTTTGGAAGGCAAAAAATTATAATGGGCCTACCCAGCTTCCTACAAATAAAAGATACAGATTATGGAGCCCATTTTCAAAAAAGTAGCAGGTGATTAGTGCAAGAGACAGCAGATGAAACATCAACCAAACAAATTTCTGAAAATCAATATAACTAAAGTTGATTTTTGGACATAAAGAATCAAGTTCTTCATTGTTCTGAACTATAAAGACGAATTGCTAAATGCTAATGGGCATTAGCTGCGTAGAGCACCTTTTAGCTTTCAATAGCATTTCTTTTTAGGAAAAACCTGAAGCTATTCTTCTACTTAATTCTATGATATTCTCATCTATAGTTTTAAAAAGAAATTAATAAGTCCTTGTAGGTTTTCAAAAATAAGTTAATAAGACCAACGACCCAACTCTCTCCGACTAATTAAAAGCTCACAGTACTTAGAGTGCTATTTTCAATGAATGTTCAGACATAGCAGTCTTATTAAAATTGTCTATTTTATTATAATTTCCCCCGTTATTAACACATGTTTAAAGAAACTGATTCTGTGATTCATTTCTCTTGCTCTTTTCCAGTTCCTGACATAGGATAGAGACTTGCAAGGTTTAAGTAGGATCACCAGCTAAGAAGGTGATTGAAATTAAAATGGCATGGAACTTATCACATTTCAGACAGGTTATGGCACAATGTGAGGTCACCAACATAAATTATTAGATGTTATTATAAAGCATATATTATAAAGCTAAGAAAAATAAGAAAAAATTATTATATGCATCTTTTCATGGTAGTAATTAACAAATAGATATTCATTAGATATTAATAATATTGCATTGCTTAAATGAAAAATAAAGTTATAACAAATGTTTTAGTTACTCAATTCATACCTTGAGAAGAACCTCAGTCATATAGAGACTAGAGGAAAAAAAGACTGCTAAATTAATTTTTAAGAAGCCTTCCTGACTTTATTTAATGTGAAGAATGTAAGCCAAAAAAATGTAATTCTGAGACTTATTCATTTGCTTTTTCATTTTCCACCTTATCCATAAGATTTTAACTAATTTTAAAAAGTCCATTATTTCACTGACACATAATAGAGCTAATAACTCTCATTACAGACTGATGTGTTCTTTTTAACTAAAAAAGAAGTTAGTGGTCCATATTGCCCATTTTAGGAATTAAAACTGAATCCCTAATATTTCCAAAGAGACTATTCCCTAATCTTAAACCCTTAAGTGATTAAAAAAAAATAAAATTTTACATTTGGCTTTCTTAAAATGTCAAAATAGCTGAAGAAAATTTCCTTTCCATAAGATAGCTTTTAGATGTTTTAATTAGTGATAAGTAAAGCAGACTTCTTTCACATGCATACAATTCAAAATGGCTACTTATTATCATCATTAACAAAAACTCAGAACTCAACTATTTGAATGTAAACAGATATTATATACTCAATATAAGAAAAGCATTTTCTCAACATCAAGAATAGTTTTCTTTCTCCAACAAAATTACATGCATTTAACAATACTAAAACAATCAATTCAATTCACAGGTTCTTTCAAAAAAAGACTTTCTATAGAAAAGTCACAAAAACAATGTCTTCACATTTGCAGAAGTGTCTGTAAAAAGTTGCATTTTTTTAAATAATGAAAGTAGCAGTGACTGAATTGTACAAATCCTCTTGGCTAGAAATGTCTACAATAATCAGTAAGCCAAACAGTCTCAAGAAAAATCCCTAAAAATTGACTTAGCTTTCCCAATCTCACCACGGCAAAACAGAATGGTAAAGCTTTTGACAAAAATAACATAGAACTCCTTGGAACTTTCTACTTCTGGAACATCAGCAGGAAGCACTAGTTCACACTATTTATGATGAAAAACAGCTATATAATTACTCTGATTGGACAGAGAAAACCCTAACCGTATGGCATTGGTGGAATGGAACAGTGGATAGAATTTAAGGCCTGGAGTCAGGGAGACTCATCTTCCTGGGTTCAAATCTAGCCTCAAGATACTTATGAGCTATGTGACCCTGGGCAAGTCACTTAACCCTATTTGCCTCATTTTCCTCAGCTGAAAAATGTGCTGGAGAAGGAAATGGCAAACCACTCTAGTATCTTTGCCAAGAAAACCCCAAATGGGGCCACAAAGAGTTGGACAGGATTGCTAGCATCATTACACCAAGGAACTACGCTTGCATGTGATCTATTCCACACATGGCCAGTTAATTTTCTCATAACAGCAGAGGAAGTATCATCTCAACATCTTCAAATAGAAAAGATTTTTATAAGCTGTAACTAAGTTTCACATTATCTATTTTTCAGCATTCTTTAACTAAGAAAACTATATACAGACCCGAGATATTAAAGCTATATTACTTTTACTTTGCCAACGAATAAAATTTCAGCAATGAATGTCTTTAAATTTGCAGGTGTGCTTTTATATTTGGAAATAATAGTCCCATTATGATAAACCTTGCATGTGACATCAAAGTCATATAAATTCTTCACTTATGACTATTACATTTTATCCACAGGACTGGTTTTAGTAGCCTGAAAACCAACATTTTGAGCTACATAAAAGCAATTATATTATCCTGAAACATAACCTATTAAACTTCATACAAGGTTTTGGTTTTATTGATAATTATATGGGAATCATACATATATTGTCTTTGAAATTCTGATTATCTGATGTTGAATGAATTCCTGAATCATCTCAAATACAAAATCAAATACAGTGACATTGACTCCCTACATCATACCTAGTCTTAGTAACAAAACAGAAAATTTAATGTCATTTTTTAAAAACTCAATTTTGTAAAAATAACGTATTTGAACAAGGAAAAGAGAACAACCCATTCTAAGACCAGGCTAAATTGGGCACTAAACGTTGGTAAACAGTGCCACCTTTTGGTCATTTTAGGAACTGATAATTTTCATCAAAATAAAAATGTTTTTAACTTAAATAACATACATATGAAAGATATGGAACAGAAAATCCAAAGCTGCCTTTAACGAATTACTAGACACCTTTGCTGACTTATGAAGAGGCCTTCCTTTCACCATCTATAGGGTCTAAAACATCAAAATAAATATATTCTGATACATTTAAATACTGAGAAATATATTGTTATTAAACATACCATTAGCCCCTTAGGGCACCTATATTTTCCATTAAAGGTTTTATACATGTGTAAATAACCTTTGATATATAGTAACGTAATCTCTATACATCTATATATATGCACATAAACATATATTCATGAAATACAGAATTATTTTTAAATAATTTCTTATAATATACCCATTTAGAAGTTTTACAATTAAACTATAAAAACAATATTTTAGGAACTTTCACTGAACATATTCACAACTGAAATTTTGCCCAAATGGGAAAAAACAACGTACTTTAAAATACAACAAAGAGAATGTGTGCATACACACACACACACACACACATATAAAGGATTTGTATTTATCATGCATAATATTTATGTTTATATTATGTAACTAAAGGTCATGAATAAAACATTCTAAATTTGCATATCCTTCTATCATTGTAGAAAAGAAAATGCAAATCTTTATTACCTATATTTTTAGGAAGTGCCTGTATTTTTTTAATATCTTGGACTTGAGCTTTATCTAAATAAAAGTTACTATAAAATACTGTTTCTAAAAACTTCTCTAGCTTCATTTCATTGCCCACAGTGAGGGACTGCATAGCCATTATTTTAGTGAAATTTTACTATGCCATGTAATAGTCTCTTTTAAATATTTAGGAAATGAAAGAAAGCCTTCATAAACCTCTTAAATCACAAAGGAACTTAACCCACTATGCATCACATTAAAAGCTAGCTAGTAATTGAAGTGAAGAGGTTAGTAAAAGCCTATAATAAAACATGAGGAAAGGACAAGAGGGAAAAGAAAGTCAGAAAGACGAGTCATAAATACTGCATGAATATAGTATTGCAGATGCAATGAAAAACCCACCAATTTAAGTCAATAATCATTAGACATAATTAGGCATTAAGTTAAAGGCTTATTCAATCTATAGAAGTCATTTCCTCATTTTTTCTTGTTGTCTACTTTTTTAGTGTTCGTTAAACACATTCAACAAAAAGCACAACATTTAAAAATGTGTGAAAACATCGATTTTGAGATATAGAAATATAAATATTAGCAGCTCTGATTTAGTAAATGAGATTGAAACCAGAGGCAGTTTATTTTTTAAGGATTCTATCGTCTCCAATGTTCCTTTTTTCCCATTACCAGAGATTGTTCCCTAGTAAGAGAGAAGAGCATTTTGGATTTTCTTTGGAAAACTTTAATTTCACTGCACTATTTCAAAGTTGCTAAAAAACAATTCTAAAATCACCAGTTTTGTTTTTCCACTTTTAACTCTAGAGGAAATGGGAGAAGGGGAGATTGAAAGAGAACCATTCTTATTCCTTTTTCCTCCCAGCTCAGTTGTTCCTGCACAGGGAGGATTATCACTTATAAGGAATATTATTATAAAGGAGAATGCTGCACTGCTAGGGCATCTTATTATGTGAGATACTTCAATTCATGCACTGCTTATTACTATAAATAATTAAGAGCTGAGTGTCATAAAAAATATTGCCCAGGATTTAGACACAGATGAAGGCTCATATTAACAATCTAAAAGTTACTACATTTATTTCATGTCATTAAAATGGAATTGACACAAGAGTAGATAAAGTGGAAAATTGTTTAAATAAATGTGTACATCTTTGCAGGACTAAGTGAGGGACAGAGCTCAGAAAGATGTTTTCCTGATTTCAAGGCAAGAACACTTGAGAAAGTGAATATGCTCTATTATTGTAATCATATTTAGATCCAAGGTAATATCTTCTCTAAAATTTGACAAGTTTCCTAAAGTTGTATTAGTGATATTAGGGGATATTTATTGTATATATTGGGGGTTTATAGACAAGAACTACTTCCTATTTAATACTGCAGACTGTGCAACAAATTACCATTTCTAGTCTAAACTAAACAGCTGCTACATAGTTGTCGAGAAAGCAATTCTCAATGCTTCAAGCAGTTGGCTGTCTTACAACAAATGTCCCCATAGCAATGCGGTATACTTCTGCCTCTACTCTATACTCTTATTCTACAGCCCAAGCACCAGCAACCAGGAACAAGCTCTATGACTATGTAATGACAAAGAGAATAAATCATATCCCCTCCCAAAGATCACATTTGGAAATTTAAGAATACTTGGCATTATGTATGCTTTCAAATGTAAGGATTATATATACCTTGGGGGAAAAAAGTCTCTTTACCCAGACACATTGCTAAATGGACAGGGACTAGTGAAAGCATCTGTTATATAAAATTTCTCTTTAAACAGAGTATATAATATATACACATCAGCAAAATGTTATTAGTATGGGCTCTCAGCCAAGACATGAAAATAGCTTCATTACATAAAACAGGATCTAATGAGATTGATTAAAATGAGATTCTACAGCTATAAAGCAGTGTCACTGCCATTTTATCTTGACATCTCTGATATAGATGTTAATATCCCATTTTACAGGTAAGAAATACTGCAGTCCCAAGACAACTTGACATGCTGAAAGGTAACATAGTACAACGGAAAGGCACTGGATTTAGAGTCAAATGACCGGTTCAAAGTCCTCTGTCACTTACTAAGCTGTGACTGCTTTGTACTTGCTTTGTATGATTGCAGGCAAGTCCCTTCAACTGTTTAGGTCTGTTCCCTCACCTATAAAATGAGGGAGTTGGACTAGGTGCGTCTAAGCTCCCTTACAACTAGCACTAACTCTATGATCCAGTACCACATGATACTCAGTGACAGAACAGGAACACAGCGTCACCAATCAAACAGTATACCATCTGCATAGCCATATAGCAATACCCAACACCCTTCTATCACCACGTCATGACCATGAGCAGCAGTAATGGCGGTGCTTTTTATTAAAGCATTCCGAACCTTCATCCTAACCTAACCCAAATATGCCTCTAGTGACTGGAACAGGAAGAGTAATCTGTCCTGCCCTCTCAAATACATTCTGAGGGGATGACATGTACACTAAACCATGCTACCTCTAAAATGGTTCAATTTGCTCAATTCTCCCATCGATAATTCTTAAAAAATTAGAAAGCCAATATATCAGAACAAAATTAAGCATGACCTACTTTAATGACTATTTTAGTAAATGTTATTGGAAGTATATTTGTAACGTGAAATTAACTCTTGTTATACAATGTTATAATTTTACTAGATCATGTAATGTAATGCTGCCATCTGTTGATCCAAAAAGATGCAGCACATTCTCTGATGTAGCTAGGATTGTCAAAGAAAAAAAACTCTCAGGCTATTTCTCTATTTCAATAAAGTTATTTAAGAAAAAAAATTCAAGGAAGGCAATCAATTAAGCTTTGAAATTCACTGCCAGTCAACAAATAAGCACTTATGTGTAGAACGCCA
Organism: Pseudochirops corinnae; assembly: GCA_028646515.1. Taxonomy (NCBI): domain Eukaryota; kingdom Metazoa; phylum Chordata; class Mammalia; order Diprotodontia; family Pseudocheiridae; genus Pseudochirops; species Pseudochirops corinnae. Next base: position 210,888,131 of record CM053587.1, read on the forward strand.
GGAATGGAGGTCCTTACCACTAAGATCTTACCTTCTATAATGTAACATATATATACACAAAGAGCAAGAACAAATAAAAAGCAGTTACAAAGAAGAGAACACTAACTGGGGGAATCAGAAAAATTGAGAAAGAAGCAGAGCCCCGGAGCTAGGAGATACAACGTGTACCAAGTACAGCTCATGAACCACTTAGACTAAACAATACATCTGAAGGGGAAAAGAAAAGATAGAAAAATTAGATGGATGCTGGTTTACGAAGGGCTTTAAATGCAGAAAAATAGAATTTTTCTGGAGACAATATAGAACCCTTCAAAATCACTGAGTAGGGGAGTGACATGGTCAGATCTGTGTTTTTGGAATATCAATTTGGCAGCTGTGTGAAGGATGGATTAGAGAAATGAGTGAATAAAAACAAGATGAATTAGGAGGCAACAGCCCTAGGGGGAAAAGTACCTCAAAAATTAGTGTTTTCAAATAGCTCAGTAGCACAATTTCATAATGCCAGAGTAAAAGACACTACAAAACAATGTGCCTTAACCAAAAATGGCAATGCTCCTGAACTTTGTTAATATTATTTCAATGTTAAAAGAAACTCAGACATTAAGGAAGTTTTTGTGATTTCAAAAACGCAAGTCAAAAAATAACATGCAAACTTGTTATTGTCAAATCATCTTGATTCTCAAATCACAAAAATGGAAGTTAAAGATTTATCAATGGTCTTAAAGTATATAAAGAGTGGCTATGAAAAAAATGAACTTCCTGTTCTATATCTCCATTAGGGAAACAGAAGAAAATATGTGATTCAAGTGCATCAGAAGAGATGATGTATGAAAATGTAATGACCGTGAAAGCTAATACTGGGATTATCAATTTACTGAATAATCGCTATATCCTGAATACCATGGTAGGTGCTGAGTACTGAGGGGCTGTCATTAAGTCTTCTATAAGATTTTAAAACCAAGATGATTTAGTACTTAGGAAGCTGAACTGCATTATTTCTTAATCCCTTTAGATATTTATGATACTAATCTCTATATGCAGATTAGTTTCGAGTAATAATGGCCACATCTGCTTGGTGTATTTTTTTAATTTTACTGTTTATTGGTACTTTTACAATTAGATATGCAACATACAGTTCAGTGCAAAATAAAGAACAATGTCCCACGGCAATTTGTTGCTTTAAACATGTAGTTTCACGCTGCACAGAATGATCAAAACAAAAAAAATTCTAAGGTCAATAAAATGAAAAAAATTACATATTTTAATGTTCCACTCAAAAGAAAAAAAAAGGAAAATGGAGTCTAGCATTAGATACATAATCTCAGTTTAGTTAAGGAGAGAGATCACAGTCTATTATACTTTTATTACACTGATGAAATGTCTAAAAGTCTTTAAAAGTATAACGTCAATCAGAATTAATTCACAAGTACTTCCTAAAGTAAGAGCAATACACAAAAAATTCAGAATGTAGAACATAAATATTTGTAAATTTCAATACAAAATCAGAGTGAGTTTGAATTTTGCAAAAGAGACACTGTTAGGGATTACTTCCATCTCCTCCAGCTGCTAACCCAGTGTCCTGGACTTAGTAAAGTACTTTATGGATGCTTAATTAAATTCAGACCTCTATGTTCCTCCTTACAAAATTTTCTACAATAGCTTTTAGGAAAAAACTTAATTACAGAATAGACTTATAACCCTCACCCATAGCAGATGATGTGATTATTACTACTAAAGTTACTTTTAAAAACAAAAATTGTCATAACTCCTTAATTTTGGCTGGCATAAGTAGTAAATATAACAATGTAGGTATGCACAGATATACCTATAATTCACAGCCAGGTCTATACATCAATATCAGTAGGTGATTTTTAGGCAAGCTGTGTGCACAGCACATCTGGGAATACAACTTTCAAAATTTTTTATTTTTAGCATATTTTTAGAATCACTATTACAGTCAATTATAACATCTATTTTTCCAATACCTTCCTTGCTATAGAGCCATTTGTGCATTTGGACAATGAACTGCTAATTACATTCTTATAATGAATTTAACTGCAACCTTTTATCTGTATCTGAGAAACCAAAGGTTTATCTTTATGCAATCTCCATTCTTAAAGCACATTTAATGCCTATAATTGTTGCTCATCATCCGTACCTTATAAGCAACCTGCATTTTACTTTACTTTCCACCATTCCCAATCTACTTTCCTCAACAACAGCAAAAGATGATATGTAGAGCAGATCTTCTTTACACAATTCCTCTAAGAGACCACAAAGGAAGTTTTCCTTGCTCAGGCTAGCCATTCCAGTATTCCAAGTGTACGATTCCCATCTCATTCATCTGTAACACAAGGTCTGGTGAAAAAGACCGTCTAGTGAATGTATTATTGTATCCACCCCAGTCCCATTCTATATATTTGAATGTATAGTCTTTGGCAGCATAGAATAATCTGAAATTCCAACATATGCTCAAAATTCTCATCTTAAACCCCTCATTCCTTTGTATTCTCTCATATATGTGTGTATATGTATATATGTGTATATATATATATATATATATATATATATATATAACCTATATGTATATGTACACACATAATACATATACATATATGAAAATCCTAGCAACAAAATTCTTACTTTGAAATATATATTCTCTGCCAACAGAAATAGCTGAGGTATATTATGGAGTTTCTTTTTACGGGGGGGGAAGGGCTGAGGGGTCAACATCTATGAAATTAGAAAGATGAATTTGGAATCTTTCCTTCTTTTCAAACATTCCACATGAAATAAGTCAAAAAGTTGGTGGAAAACTCTCTTATTTCATCTATAGATACCTAGATGATGTGTTATAATACTTTACTTATATATCCCACAGGCAAAACAGATGAAGACTGTTTCAACCACAAACCTTTGGGTAGGAGATGGATGAGAAGAGTCATCAGGAAGATAAGGAAATTTTTAATGTTCTATCTTTTCTATCAGGTTTCCAGCAGACAGGATACACAAAGTAGAACTATAATTATAATCCAAAAACCATGTCTCTTTCTTTCTAGTCATCTCATTTGTATTTACGTTAAATGTCCACAGGTGAAGGCATAATTCGAATCATTAGACAGTTACTATCTCTAATGTATGAAAAAATTTATTTGTATTTATATGGCTCTATTTTTAGGCTTGGAATCAAATGAAATAAATTAATGAAAAATGCTAAAGTAATAAATTTTAAAAGACAGTATTACTCATTATAATTGTAATAAGACCAGGTTGAACCTGAAGGATTTTTTCACTACATGGTCAGTATTTGATTATACCTTCAGACAAATGTTCAAGCCTCAAAACTCAGATCAGTATTTAACTTTACCATAATGTAACAGAACTTAGTGGAGTAAAAAAGAGTGCTGATTTAGAGTCAGAAGGTCCTGGGTTTGATTCCCACCTATAACACTTACTAGGTATGTGGAGGAAGTCACTGAACCTCTGGTGAGCTTCAGTTTTCTCATCTTTATATGGAGATAAAAGTACCTAGAGTGTATCTACTTCACAGTTAGAGTGAGGCTCATGAGACAATATAAGGAAAGAACTATATACATCAACTATTATAACAAATGGCTCCCTCAGCTATAGAATAAGCTGCAAAAGGCAAACAAATCTTGAGATGGGAAAATGTACCACCCAAAACCCTTAAAGTAACATTTTATTATATAGCTGTTTGACAAATATGTATAAACACAGCCACAGTAAAACAACAAATCTAGCACATGAAAAAGACAGAGACAGACAGAGAGAGAGAGAGAAAACACTTATGTTAATTAAAACATTCAGTCTACTTATACCTGTGAAAAACTTTGGGCCTCATATAACAAGGTGGGTAAAAAAAGCAAAGTGTATGGTATGAAGTAGATTAACAAACCTGCAAATTTTGTTCCTCCCTTCCTTGCCTCCACTAAAACCCCAGAGGGAATAACAGACTAAGAAGGTTATATACCACTATACCTTTCTATATCTGATTTTGAAAATGTGAGATAAGAGTAACTCCAGAAAATACTGCATGATATGCAAATGTCTACCCTACCACTAAAGGTAGGAAACACAAAGAAGCAATAAGCTACAAAAAATGGATTTGATTATGACATGATCAATTAGAATATCTCAGGAAAAAAAGCTCAATGAATGCACATATGGTGAAAGAATATGAAGTTAGTATACTAAGAGTATCCATTAATTTTATGTAGTAAGAATATTTGACTCTCACGTTACCCTTACTATCTTACAAAGACATATTTACACAAAAATGAAATTTTGGTCATCATTCTTTAAATAAAATCAAGAAGAAACAAACAGATTGCTATTTTGAGAAATCATGTAAAAAATTAAACAAAGATTTACAGATACATACATATTGTAGCTGTATGCAACTGAAACACTTCCCTCAATCTAACTCCAAACACTTAATCATAATTGTCTTTCATTATTCATCAGGCAAATCACAAGGTTTTTGAGCTCTTAAGCTCTACACAGCACTAATAAGCATTCAAAGCTATAAGGTATATGTGTGTGTACAGAAAGTATGAATTTATATCAAACTGGGTTTCCCATCGAAAATTACTACAAAATTACACAAATAAATATAATCTTAAACACAATGTGATAAGGATGATGGAAAGACCTCTGTGCACATTAGAAAAAATAGAGGCAAGTGAGACCACTTTCTGTGGGGACAAAATTAGGGAAGGCTTCATGGAAGACAGACCCTAGTTGAACCTTGAAGAAATAGGTGTTTTACAGACAGAGTTGCATAAAGAGTACATTGGAAACAGAAAGGACAGTCTAACCCGATGCAGAGAAACCACAGATGGCAGTTCAAGATCAAGACACTTCTATTAGTCTCATTTGGTAAAATGCACAATACATGAAGAGGTACACTGTGAAATAAGGCTGAAAAGGTAGGCTGGAGCTGGACTGTGAAGCATCTTAAATGATAAATTAAGATGTTTACATTTGGTCCTTTGGGCAATAAGAAAGCAGTGAAAGTTTTTGAGTTGGATATTAACAGTCAAACCCATACATAGAGAAAATTATTTTGGCAGCTATGTGTAAGGACTCAAGAAAATGTGGATGGTTAGCCTAAACAACTGAAGACTCATGGAAACATCATAGCTCTTTTTAGGTCTATAAAGAGGTGTTGTGTAGAAGTGAGCTGATATTTATATTCTTTGGCCCTAACAGAAAGAAGTGGTAGCAACAGTTGGAAATTACAAGGATATAAATTTAGATTTGACATAAGTTAGATTTGAGTAACTTCATAACAATTAGAACTACCCAAAAGTTGAATGGGCTGCCTCAAGAAATGGTCGGTTCCCTGTCATTGAAGGTCTTCAGAAAAAAGATAGCATGAGCATTTGTTGGGTATGTTGCAGAAAGGATTCTTTTTGAAGTATGTATTGGACTAAGTCAGTAATATCTCCTCCAACACTAAAATTCTGTGATAAAGGATGGATTTAATGGGGTAAAGATTCGGGACTAGAAGAATATTACATTCTTTGTTATAAGGAATATCTCCTTCTGAAAATGTGTGGGAAAGTGATACAGTAAAAAATGTATATGACAAAAAAAAATATGTACTTTTTTTAAGTGGGGGGAAAAAAGAAAACTGTTTCAATAGTCTATGTCACAGATGATGCAGGTCTAAACTACAGTTGTGGCAGTGTGAATGAAAAAGTTAGAGATGATATGGAAATAAAATTGACAAGCCATGACATATGATGAATGGAGATAGAAAGAGGGAACAGGAATAGCCAAAGATGATTCCAAGGTTTCTGAGCCAGAGCTGTAGGAGGATGATAATGTATTCAACAGGAATAAAAAAACTGGAAAGAGGGACAGGTCTATTTAGGGGGGACGGTGGAGGAGTTTGAAATGCTAGTGGGTAGAGATAAAGGTAGAGATGTTTAGCAGGCATTTGGAGACACAAAATAAATTCACGAACAGAGAAAGGAACTTAGAAGGCATAAATCCAGAAGCCACCTGCAAAGACAACACAAGACTCTAAAAGGAATGAATGAAACGACCAAGGGAGAGAGAGAGGAGAAAGAAGGGGTCATAGGGCAGGCTCAGAGAAAGATAATGAACCATTAAAACAAGAAGAACAGGAAGAGAGTTATGACCTCAAATTAGAGTTTCTTTAATGGTATATATACATAGCAAATGCATACACTCTCTTTAACTATCTAATTTACAAATGCGTCATTCCATAAACATACAATGTTTATGTATTTTAAGAACTAGAGTCTTAGATGGCCAGTTGGTGAAACCTAAAGGTTTTCCCCCAACCAAAAAGGTGATACTATAGTTATGCTTATGATGTGTAATTGTAAAATAAGACCTTAAACAAATAGAGTAGGATGACTACATCCAAATAAGTGATCCTTTAGTTACTTTAAAAGACAACATACTCATTCCAGTGACACTGCCACTGGTGAAAACATTTGTACAACTTCTCCTTTAGAACTGTGTTCAGAGCCAGATTACAAGCCAAAGAAGAAAAGTGGTCTCACTGCTTTAACAGTCACACCCTATCTTTGACTAAAAATCAATTTACTAGGGCGGCTAGGTGGTACAGTGAATAGAGCACCGGCCCTGGATTCAGGAGGACCTGAGTTCAAATCTGACCTCAGACATTTAACACAAAAAACTAGCTATGTTACCTTGGGCAAGTCACTTAACCCCAACTACCCTGCCTTCCTCCCTCCAAAAAAGCAATAAATAAATAAATGAATGAATGAATGAATGAATACAAATTACCTAACTTGACAATAAAATAACCCTGGCTTCATATGAATTTTAGCTATTTTTAAAAATTAACTGTACTCCCAAAGGACAAATATTTAGTACTACAGCTACCATTCTAAAAGAAGTTTTGAATATATTTTAAGGAAAGAAGAAACATCATCACAGCTCTCATTCTAAAAGAAGTTTCAAATGTATTTTAAGGAAAGAAGAAACATTACAATGAGCGTAAATAAAGCTTTTTGACATTACTACTTTGAGGGACACACTGGGAGATACAAAGTCTGGTGCTTGATTTTCTTTTTAAAGTCACTTTACTTTACAGTTACACATATACTTTATCTGTCTATAATAGACATTCATCACCTCCCCAGTTTTAAAAATTATATATCCCCTGGTAGACCACATGGAATGAAAACTTAATCTAGTTCAATGAAAGCAGCTAAAGATATCCTGTTTCCTGAAAGTAAACTAAGAGGATTTAAAGAACCACTACCAGCATTAACTAATCTCACAAAATTCTTAGAAGTTCTGCTAAGGGGATAGCTATCTAACTACTTAGATCTGAAAGTTTAACCTGCTTGTATAAACAATGTAATACTTTATCCACCTAATCCTTTCCAGTTTATCACCACTCTAGCCTAAAAGTAGTAAAAATTTCTCTAATGATACTAAATACAATAGCTTAATTGTTATGTGGTTTTCAAGATAATAGCTATGCATCATTATATGACAAAAATTAAGTATGTTTTATTTGCATTTTTGACTAGTATATCACAAGTAATTTTAAATGGGACAGCCGATTATTAAAATGTTATAGTAAAATACGTTGTAAAATACATGCATTACAAAGCAAAGTCAAGCTCCAATTATTCATGCTAATAAAGGGAACCAGCGGCATGGATAAGCCAAATCCTTCAATATTTAAAGAAAATATTATGATCTCCATGCAACTAATTTAACTTCCTAATTATATTTACTTAACCTAATATTAGTCTTTGTTTGCATTTTCTGTATACGTACCAGCTGAGCAGCTAAGAAAAATGACCCAGGAGAAGGATGAATGAGAGAAGTTAGCCTGAGATTAAAATGTGACCACAGATAATCCAAAATATAGACAATCAAATGCAAACAACAGTATTTTTTCCTTTTCACTTTTCCCAAAAGAATGCAAATTAAACAATCAAGAAGTGAATTTAGTTGTACATCACTGGTACTTAATAAAGTATAATAAACATATGAGAATGGATATTTTATATCAAACAACAGAATTAGGAGCATAAAATACATAGTGCTGATTATTATATTTTAAATGAAAATAAATTAAATATTGTTTTAAGATTGGTGTAACATTTCTAAACTCATAAGGAAAAAAATTCAAAATGCCTTCTCTTAAAGATGAAATTATACCATTCAAGTTGAACTGTATATGAATATTTTTTAAAACAAGTGTGGATAATTAAAGTCTACACTTGCTGAATCAAATTGGAAACTAATACCTGGGATAAATAAGCACACCATAAATTCAGCTAAAACCAACACTGAGAGCTTTTGTTTTTTAAACTTATTGGTCAAAAACTTTTAAAAGAGTTTTTGCTAAGGGATTAAATTTTTAACTAAGAGATATGTTAGCACAAATTCTGATACTAAACTAGATATGAGCAAACTTTTAGTCAGTGAAAAGCCAGTTGGTTACTTCAAAAATATGTTGGGGTTTTTTAACCCCGATTCAGCAGATGTCTAAATTTGACCAAGACATTCCAGAACGAGGAAGAAAAGTAATTGTGTTCTTTCTACTGCAATTAAAAAACACTAAACTATAACATCTTTTGCCCCTACAACTAGAACACAGCTAACAATGATAAGCATTCAAAAAAATATAACAGTACTGACTGCATTACCTGTAATTTTATATCCATAAGCAGCTAGTTGACCAGCCATATATTCTCCATCTGAATTATTGTGAGAACAACCCCATGTCCGTATCCAAATTTTCTGAATACCAGGAATAGTACTATAGAGTAATTAGAATGTAAAATAAGTCAGTTGAAATAACTTCAAACCAAAATCTAACAGTCACTCTACATGAACCAAAATTGCATCTGCCCAGTTATATGTATTTCAGTACACATGCTATCTACCAGTTGAGATCACATACTTAACTACAGCCATAAATACTAACTCTTGCTTGAAGTCTTGCACAAATAAAGATTAATATACTTCTAAAAAAAACTCACTTGTAATGTCTTCTGCTTTTTCCCTTATAGTTTAAAAATATATATCTTATTACCATTATCAAAGTATTACAATTAATTCTAGATCCTCAAAGGACACATACAAATACTGGTAGAGGAAAAAATTATTTTAGCTGCCACACTAAAGAAGAAAATCAAATAAGGGCATCTGGTATATTTTGTAAAATATTTCTGTGATATCAGCAACCCACTGTATTATGACTTACTAATAATACAACATTACATAAATGGTAGAACTAAAAAAGAAAAATCCTACCAATTTAACTAAGGTTTCACATTAACAAACTTTCTCCTTATGTAAACAAAGGATTCTAAAAATGAAATTTTCATGCAAAATATTTAGTCTCAAATTTAGATGACACTAGTCTAACTTTAGATATTAAACATTACTTTTCAAGATGATGTATTTCACAATCATTAAAATTCATGTAAATATAAAAAATACAAATTAACACTAAAATGGAAAAAATTTTAAATATATGTTGATTTAGGTATAACTACTAGGGATTGCCTAAAAAAAGGCAATCCCACAATAAAAATAAATTAACGTAAATAATCCTAGTAAGAAATTATAACATGGAACATCACTTATTTGCTAAGTTGTTTCTTCTACTTTTCAGTGGAATTTTCTAAAATTATCTTGAAAAACTCTGAAATACATCAATTATTTAACACTGTCATTAAAAAGTAACCTTCGTTTTCCTAGTCCCATACAGCTTAAATTCAAAACAGAAATGGTCACACTATTAATATATATTATCTAAATTTTTCATTTTTCATAAAGAATCAAATAATTTTTAAAACAACACTAACCTATCATTTGGTGGATGATCTTCCTCTTCCAAACATTTTTGGGTATTACGTATTCGCACCTTTGGAACAATGCTTCTTCTCGAAAAATATCTATCATGAGGCTTTGAATCTTCTCTTGACACAATATCTTCTATGTCTTCAAGTGGTGAATCACAAGATGCAGCAGGCATCTTCCACGTAAGATAAAAAGGTAACATGAAATATAATTCAGATGCAGCAGATGTTTTCCCCATAACAAAAAAGAGCACATAATTGTAATTCACAGATATATTAAATTTCTTTTCATTATACTACAAACTACCTGTATAATCCCAGAAAAGTCACATAATCTCTTTGTGCTCTAGACCAGAGATATCAAACATGGAGGCCATAACACTCCTGAGTGTGGCCTGAACCACATGAAAACGTAGTTAGGAAAATTTAACCAAATAAATAAAAATATAACACATATGCAATATTATATTTTAAGACTAAGTCAATACATGGCCCACAGGGATCATTAAGAATAACTTAGTGGCAAGTTTCTATTTGGCAAGATTCTAAGTTGCTATATTATTAAATGGCATTTCCTCAATGGTGAGCTCTCTATAGTGCCATGAAATCACAGATCTAGTTCCCATTCTTAGCATAACACAATTTGATTATTAATCAGTCAGTCAAAAAACACTGAACATCTACTGTGTGCCAAGCAGTACTAAAAGCTGAAGATGCAAAAAAATGACACACACAGTTCTTGCTCTCAAGGAGCTCACCATCTAATGGGGGAAACAACAGGCAAACAACTGTGTACAAATAAGATATATACAAAATTAATGGAGATAAATGACAGAAGGAAGGGACAAGCATTAACAGGGATTTAGAAAGGCTTCCTGTAGGTGGAATTTTAGCTGGGACTTAAAGGAAGCCAGGGTGACTAGGAGGTTGAAATGACGAGGGAAAAAATTTGTAGTGAAGGGACAACCGGAGAAAATGCCCAGAGCCAAGAGATGGAGTATCTTGTTCAAGGAACAATTATTAGATTGTAAACTCCTTGAGGGCAGGGCCTATCTTTTGCCTCTTTCTGTATCCCCAGAGCATAGCATGGTGCCCAATACATAGTAGGCACTTCATAAATGTTTACTGATTGATAGAGGAATAGTAAGAAGGTCAGTTTCACTGTGGATGTCCAACTATTGGTGAGACTGTAAGGTATAAGACTGAAAAAGCAGGGGAAATCAGGTTAAGAAGGGTTTTAACACCAAAGAAGGTTTTATATCTGATTCTGGAAGTGTTAGATTGTCACTGGAGTTTACTGAATGGGAGGAAGGGGGATACTAGACTTGTGCTTTAAGAAAAATCATTTTAAGGATCTACACCCGGTGGTAGCAATTTCAGAGAAAAGGAGGCATGTATTAGAATTATTCCAAAAGTAAAACTGACAGATCTTTGCAACTCATTGGACAGAGATGGGAGAGGGAGCAGTGAGAGAGTGAGGAGGCAAGAACAATACCCTAACTTGCAAGCCTGGGTAATTAGGATGATTAAGATGATACTCAACAGTAATAAAGAAGTTAGGAAGAAGGAAGGATTTGAGGGAATGACAAAGAACTTGGTTTTTGATATGTTGAATTTAAGATGTCTATGGGACATCCATTCTGAGATGTCTAGTAGGTAGTTGGAGATGCAATTCTGGAAACTAATACAAAGTTTAGACCTAAATAAATCAGCAAAGATAATTTACTCCATGGGAGTTGATGAGATTACCAAGTGATAGGACAAAGTGAAGAGGGCCTAAGATAGAGCCCTGTAGGACACCCCTGGTTAGGAGGCATGACCCAGATGAATATACAACAAAGGACACTGAGAAGGAGCTGTCAGACTGGTAGGAAAACCAGGAAAGAATGGTGTCATGAAAACCTGGAGAAAAAGAGTATCAAGGAGAAGAGGGTGGTTGACAGTGCCAAAAGATACAGAGGTACATGAGGATAAGGACTAAGAAAAGGCCATTAGTTTTTACAATTAAGAGATCATTAGCATGAGTTTCTTAAATAGGTCTCTGATATACAGAGATCTACAAACCAAAATTACATTTGATAACAGTCTCCGTCTGACAATTCTTTGGCCCTGACTTTAGATATATTTTGCTTCCTCCTATTGATACTCACACAGATTTGTTGATTTTTTCTAATTCTCAGTTTCTGGATATCTCTCTCTCTTCTAAGTGACTCCCACCTTCATCCTAGGCTTATTATTAGTATGTTCTTTAATTCTTCTACATTTGCTTCCCATTTGGATTTAATGTTTACAATTATTGTCTATAACTACTGATTTATACTCCCCAAGAATTTTATCTTTCTGTTTTACTACCATCTAAAAGTAAACATGCCCAAAATACAGCATATCAGAACTTTGCCCTTCAAGCTTTCTTTCCCTCTAAATTTACAGAGTCCAGGGAAGAGATGAGTACTAACAGAGCATGATGTCAGCTGATATTCACATGACCCTGTTAAGCCCATTCCACAATCTCCTTTTTGACTACCTTCCATCATTTTCAATATCAAAGTGACATCTTCTTCAATTACAATGCACTGGTCCCTACTGATCTGATCACCACTTCTCTTTCTTTACCGGCTCCTCATCTTAGCTGAAAGGGACCTCACAAATCATGGGATCCAAGTTAGAACTGGAAAAATTTTTAGAGGTCATCTTGTCCAGAGGTGTCAAATTTGTTCAGATTAAAATATAACTGGGAAATGTCTAACAAAATACAATAATGCAAAAAATGTTAATTTGTGGTTTTCAAAGTCAACATGTAGGCTGTAAATCTGTTCTATTTGAGTCTGACAGGGACATTTTACAGATGACAAACCAAATACTGCAAAAATTTACACACAAGTTTTTAACTGAAGGTAAGCATAAAGACTTCACCTCTGGTCACAGGTTATGACAGTATTGAAGTTTGTTACATTTTCTGACCATTCTATCCAAGTGACGTGCTGAAGGCCAGACAGGCAATAAGTGGCAGAGCAAGGACCTGAAACAACATCCTCTGGCTCCAAATCCAGTCACCACCAACTAGAAAAAGCAGAGGCCTTACTAAGGAGACAGAATTAGAGCTGGATTTCAAAGGATAATTAGAAATTCCACAGGTGATCCGGAGAGGCAGGAGAGGCAGAGAAAGAGAGGATGCTTTAGGAAAATACATTACAACTTCCTTAGGCCTCTGTTTCCTCACTTATAAAGTGAATGATTTCAATTAGATCCATCAAATTCCCTTTCAGCTCTGTATCTATGATAATGATGATCCATATATATTTATGTTGACAATACAATTCCACTTTGTCACATGAATATGTTCACATGAATAGTTCATGTGAAAGGTAGAATGAGAAAAGGATGGATAGGCTGGGTATTGTCAGGGTTCAGAGTGCCCTAAATGTCAACAAAATAAAATGAACCTCATTCCATACACAATATGGAGACACTGAAAGGTTCTAAGCAGAGAATAACACAGACCAGTACATATGAAAGATTAGTCTAGTGGCAATTTGAAGGATGGGATGTAGAGAAGGAAGGGGGGAGGGGTGAGACAGCAGAGAACAGAGACAGAGACTACACAGAGTATAGTGGAAGGATTCATCAATTTACAAACATCAAACAATGTGTTAAAGGTCTGGCTCAACGTACTGTCAAGAGAATGGAATGGACATATTGCATCTAGGCTTTGTGACTGAATATAGCGGCTAGAAAATGAAAGGTAATCAAACAAAATACTTAAGAAATAAGAGGTAGTCAGTTTGGAGAGAAGATTCAGATTAGAATATACTGAATTTTAGGTGATGACAGAAAATCAAAGTAGAGATTTCCAATTGGTAGTTGAAGATAGAGAACTATATGTAGTTCTAGTACAGTGGATAGAACACCAGGCTGGGAGTTATGGAAAGATGAGTTCAAATGTGGCCTCAGACACTATCTGTGTGACCCTGGACAAGTCACTTAACCACTGTCTACCTTAGTATCTTCATCTGTAAAATGGGAATTACTGCACCTACCTCCCAGGGTTGTTGTGAGGAGCAAATAATAATTGTAAAGAACTGAACATAGTGCCTGGCACATAGTAAGCGCTTTGTAACTGTTAGCTATTATCATCATAACTAGACCTTGGGAATTAAGTCAGAATTCTGAAGTTAGAATGAAATCAAATGAAGATTTGAAGATTAACTGCATAGTAATGACAATGTATATCATGAGTACATACAATGTCTCAAAGGAAAAGCAAGGATTCATTCTTTGAACTTCAGGTTTTATTAGGTTAAAAGGGCCTCTGTTCTTCAACCATAAACTGCATGCCCATGTTCCATCATTTCCACAAATCCCAGTGTTGGTGAAAGACATTCCAAGTCCCATAGAATGGCAATAGTTGTAGGGACAGACAACAATACAGGAGAGGGTGGCTACAAGCACAGACAGCAACTAACACAGTCTCTCATGGGGGGTTCAAAAATTCTCACCCACTTCAGTTTATTAACACACCCATCTGCCTACAAAGGGGGTCAGATACAGAACTACAGAACAGGGCTCAAATTGTGGAAGCTTGGGCAAGTTATCTAACCTTTATAGGCCTCAGTTATTTCATTTATGAAGTATGGAAGGAGTGGAAAAGACTACATCCAAAGTTCCTCTCATCTGTAAATCTCTGATTCTATAACCTTCTGTCTCTCAAACAACCCTTTACTGAAAATCTTCACTTAAAAGCTAGAGGTTTTTAAGACTCACAGGAAAAAGAAATTAGGAACGTAAAAAGAATAATGGGTATGCATTGGCAAAGAAGGCACAGTCAAATCACACAATCCATGGAGGATAATTTTCTCTTGGTATAGATGCTTATCCTAGGCAGCATCATGCAGCGGGAAGAGCAATGGATTTGAAGGGTCATGGGATTCAAATCCTGAGTCTGTCACTTACCACATTTTCTACCTTGGACAAGTCATCCATCTATCTGGGCTTCAGCTTTCCCTTCTATAAAATGAAAGGGATGGGCTCCCTATCACCTCCAGGATCAAATATAAAATGCCCTGGCATTTAAAGTCCTTCATACTTGGCCCCTTTCTACCTCTACAGTATTCTTATACCTTATTTCCCTCCAAACATTCTGCAATCCTATGACACTGGCCTCCTTGCCATTTGTTGCTCATGACATCCAAGAATTTTCTTCGCCTGTACCCCATGCCTGGTGTGCTCTCCCTCTTCAACTCTGCCTCCAGGCTTCCCTGCTTCCTTCAAATGTCAGCTAAAACCTCCATTTTTGCAAGAAGTCTTTCCCAGTCTTCAAATTTAGTGTCTTGCATGTATACTATCCCTAATTATGTGCGTATGTGTATGTATGTGTATATTTAACAGTTTACATAAAGGTAGCACAGTGTCTGGCTGACACAATAAATGCCAATTGAATTGTTTTTGTATAGCCTTTTTTCATAGTAATTTACCCTATTAATCGATCTACAAACATTTAATAAGCTCCTACACTGTAGTCACT
Source organism: Pseudochirops corinnae (assembly GCA_028646515.1). NCBI lineage: Eukaryota > Metazoa > Chordata > Mammalia > Diprotodontia > Pseudocheiridae > Pseudochirops > Pseudochirops corinnae. Next base: position 210,903,506 of record CM053587.1, read on the forward strand.
ATGTTGGGTGCTGGAGATACAAGAACAACAAGAATAAATAGTCCCTGACCTCAAGAAGGTGACACTCTATCAGGGAAGATTACATACTGAATGAGTTAACAAAGGTAAAGAACACCACTTAACCTTAAAGCACTATAAAAAATGCTAGCTATTGTTCAAAACAATAGGAGGAAGATTAATACCAGGTCTAGATGCAAGTTTTCTGACTGCAACCTCTGAACTTTTATTAAACCAGAATGCTGCTTGTTCCCCTTGGAAGACAAAACCTTAAAGCACTATATAATGCTAGCTATCATTATCAATTACTATAAAATACAAAGGAGATTAATGCCACAACTGGACACAAGTCTTCTCATTACAAGCTCTGGTTCTTGAACCAGAATGCTCCTTGCTCCCCTTGGAAGAGAGGGGTGGGAGTGGGAGAGGTCTTGTGAAGATGATTAAACTCTAATATGGAACCACTAACAACAAACAAACAAAAATTACCTTGAATTTCTGCAATTTGTCTCACCTCCTCTTGATCGCTATGTTGAAAAAGGCAAATCACAAAAAGGAAAATCATTTAATAACCGTGAAAATGAAAATATTAAAAAAACTTTAAAAGAAGTAGCAGAAAAATGGCTGTGTTCTGCAGAGGCAACGAATAGGGTTCCCTACCTTTGGGGCTGCCAACACTCTGTATTTCTGTCACAGAGAGCAGTTGCTTCTTAGTTATGTCTTTTTTTTTTTTAATTTTTGGTTTCTACTTATCCCCAAAACTGCTAGGCTTTTGCCCTCTCGTCCATGACTGCACATCTGCATTAATACTGTACTCCCATCTGCAACTACAGATTTTTTTTAAAAAGTGTGACCCCCCCCCCCCAGGGCCACAGAATTACCTCTATACAAATACATACATACACACACATACACATACATACACACACACACACACAACTCTCAGAATTACTTGTAACCAGATCTTGAAGGCGCGCACAGAGTCCTCGAGCCTGCAATCCTCGGCTCCCGACGTTTTTCCCACGGCCCCAGCTTGACCCCCGGGCCCTGTCTGGGGCGGGGAAGCCAGGGCCCAAGAAAGAAGGAAACGCGAGCGGCGCTGGACCAGGGAAGGCCCGGCCTCTATGTCAGAGGCAAGGAGGCTCCGGCTTCTTGGAAGTTCAGTTCCTTTCTTCCCTGGCCTCAGTCCTCCCCTCCCCTAGTGCTAGCTAGACGACTTACAACGTGAACGGAGAGGCAAGGAAGATAGATGCCCAAAGTCCACGATCCGGCAACAGCTGAAGACTTCAGATGGGGCTCGCCATGACACTTACGTCCCCGCCCCGTTTTTCTACGCACGCACCAGGACGGTGGCTCGGAGGAGTCAACTTCCATCACATGAGAAAACGCAAACCTTGTCAGTGATTGGTCTACGTTTAAAGTAAGGCGAAGCGCAGAAAAGAGAAGCTCTTTTCTTGGCGGTCCCTTCTGTTGCGCACGCGCGGCCTTGGGCACCTGGCGTGGCGTTTGAGTACTTGGAGACATTTCGGTTCTACGAGGAAGCACCAGAATTCCTGGCAGAATAGATCGGGCCTGATAGTGGGCGAGTTTTGTTTGAAGGTCTATGCATGACTCAGGCGGTGGAGCCCAGATTCATTCTGCGCGTGGGCAGATCATTTGTCTTACTTTGCTCTTCACTTTAAATCCTGAAATAATAGTAGTAATAACATTTATATAATGCTTTAAGGCTTGCAACATTCATTAGGTACACGCATCCCTACCTCCTATTATTCTCCAACTATCAAAATGGTTGTGAGGATCAAGTCAAATGAAGTATTTTACCTGCTTCATCCCCGCCCCCAACCCCAGTACAAATGTCTGTTACGAGTATCCTAATCCTCCCCCACGCAGCCATCTAGCCGCAGGTCGGATCTCCTGGGCCAGCAGAGGCCAGCTCCGCAGGCGACATCAAGCCCTGCAAGTCCCGTTCTTGGGTTTTACCAACAAAGAAGCCGACCCAGAGCAGTCAAGTGAGCTTCCCCAGGACGTATGGGTGACGCAGCTGAGATCTGAATTCACGTGCTCCGACTCAAATCCAGAGTTCTTTCTGCAAAGCCATCCTAGTTCTACTTGTCTCTATTGTTCATTTGGCAATTAAATGAGCTTGGGGTGGTGGTCACAGTGGGATGGCGGAGACAAGTTTAGTTGTGTCTGACTCTTCCAGAGATGTCGTTTGGGGTTTTCTGGGCAAACATGCTGGAGGGGTTTGCTATTTCCCTCTCCAGCTCATTTTACAGATGAGGAAACTGAGGCAAACAAGGTTTAGTGACTCGACCAGAGTCACACAGCTAGTACGTGTCTGAGGCTTAATCCAAAATCAGGTATTCCAGAGCTGGTACACTACCCAGCTGCAGAATGGAAATGAATGTAATGTTATGCAAAAACTAGTTATTTTTTAAGTGAGAGACAGAGTGAGATATTTGTATACCATATAAATTAATACATACGCTTAATATGACATTCATATATTGTATATTTGTGTGTGTGTATTTTTTCTCCACTGTGTAGTCACGAGTTGTTCTTTACTTACCTTGTCCATGGCCATAACCACAGTTTATGGCTTTACCAACCTCCCTGACTTCCTTTAAGTCCTACCTAAAATCCCACCTCCTACAGGAAGCCTTCTCTAACCCCTCTTAATTCCAGTGCTTTCCCTCTTTTAATTATTTCCTATTTATCCTGTATGAGTGCTAGGTGGCAAAGTGGATCCAGCACAAGGCCTAGAGTCAGGAAGACATGAATTCAAATGGGACCTCAGATACTTACTAGAGGTGTGACCCTGGGCAAGTCACTCAACCCTGTTTGCCTCAATTTCCTCATCTATAAAATGGGCTGGAGAAGGAAATGGCAAACCTTTCCAGTATCTTTGCCAAAAACTCCCCAAATGGGGCCGTGAAGAGTCAGACACAACTGAAAAATGATTGAATAACAAATTTATACAGTGTATACAGTGTACTTTGTGTGTATTTGTAGACATGTTTTCTCCCCTATTAAACTGTAAGCTCTTTGAGGGGAGGGACTGTCTTCTGCTTCTTTTTGTATCCCCTGTGCTTAAGACAATGCCTGTTATACAGTAGGAATTTAATATATGCTGATTATCACTTAAAGCCGACATTATGAGACAATATGCTATAGTAGAAAGAGCATTGGGGCTGGGAATCAGGAGGCCAGGATTCTAGTTTTAGCTCTGCCATTACCCTAAGCAAATGTGTTTAGATTCTCTGGGTTTCAGTTTCCTTATCCATGAATAAATGGTTGGACTAGATGGCCGCTGAGCTCTGTCTATGCGTCAAAGAAGACATCATCAGGTAAAATCAGATGTTTTTAGATTAAGCCTAGGAAATCGGCAAAATTAGATATTAATAAAGAGCTTAAATGGATACAGTGCTTTATAATATACAAAGTGCTTTTTTCTCATAACAACCTAGCAAAATAGGTAGTTCAGTAACTTCCCATTTTGCAAATGTTTCCACTAAAGACCCAGTGCTTCATTGTATCTGGGAAATTACTCTGGGCTCTTGAAAGCCATGAAATCTGAATACAAGCTCTGACAAGTCCTACCATGCTGGAAAGATTTTGAGTGCAGGCCCAGACACTGTTTCTATTGTCTGAGGGCCTACCCAACTATATTCAGAAGGGATAATCACCAGAAAGCTGACCACTGGATGACTAGTTGTTTTTGGCTGGAGCAACTTTTAAGTTATCCACTAATGCTGATCTTTTGAAATCACAGATCTTTGATCTATCAAAGTATTTTACAGAGGAGGAAACAAGTTTAGCAAGGTTGGTTAAGGGATATAACCATAGGTTTCTTAATGCCAAATTCAGTATGATTTCTACTATACACACTGTTTCTTGAGATAATGTGCTGCTAAGTTTAAATTATTCATGAACTACTGTACTTGTAAACAATATACAGCTAGTTTCCGGTGGAGGAAAGATGAATCAACTTTGGAAAAATGAAAATAAGTGTACTTGGAAATTTCTGCTTGGCACATTAGGAAAAAATTAGTAAACTGATAAGGGATAAAAAAAATAGGTCAATGCTTAAGACATAAAAAAAAAGAATGAACAAAGAATATTTTTTATTTTTAAAATTCAGTCATCTGAAGTCATTCAATTTGGGTTAGATTTCTGTGTCATTACTCAAAAATTAAAAATAAATTGTTCAAAATGTAGAGTAATGACAAATCCTAATGGATCCCATTACAAGTAATTTCTAATGGTGACCTACCATAACATTTGATATTAGGTTTAGTTGTATTTAAAATATTCATTAGTTGTTTGAGAGAGAAACAGTACATGAATGAAAAATCGAGCTGATGCTAATGTGGAAGGTTTATCAAGACAAGTAATGAAACATAAATAATGCAAAAGGGAAAATAAAAATGGGAATTGAATTTTTTTTAAAAGAACACAAATAGAAAAATTTTAATATGCTTTTTTTTCTGTAGAAATAACAAGTATGTATATGCAATAGAGAAGAGAAGCCCAAAGAGCAATACAGGTTAACGCAACTTGACAAACAAGAAATTATGAGGCCAAAAGGAAATAAACAAGCAAATGGAGAAATCAAAATAGTTTAAGTAGCATCTCTAACATGAGTGCCTATTGCTGTACTTGGAAATGTAGGAGAAAAAGAAGAAAAAGTATAAAAGAAGTATTTTTTAAAATACCCTCAAATATGGTTTCAGAATCATTAGAAAAGTCTCAGGGGAGAGGACATTTTTCCTTTTCCTTAAAAATAGGAATTATTTGTATAGGTAGAAAAGAACAGGGAAAGTCTGGGAGTGAAAGAACAGTATGAAGAAAGGTAAACGGGTTGCATGGTGTTCATGAAAACAGCAATATTAACCTGATACGTTAGGGGATAGAATCATGAAGACTCAAAGTTGTTACAGGCCTGCTTTTCTGGCAGCCCCAGTCTGAAGCATCAATCTCCTCTCTAACATCCCTGACAAGTGGCTATTCATTCTCCAGTCAAATATGACTGAAGTTTTGATCCTAGAAGAATGCCAGTATCATTCAATGAAACAGGCAAATCAGGAAGAGGAATCTATTTTTGGAGGAAAAAATAATAATTATGTCTGTCTTTTCACATGTTAAATTTAAGGGAACAGAATGAATGAAAGAATGTCAAGAAGATATTCAAAGATGCAGGGCTGAAGCTTGGAGAGATGGTGTCACAGTTTGGGAGACATCTCAATAGCAGTCATATGGCTAAAGTTATGGAAGTGGATGAAATCTCTAAGAGAGAAGAGAGCAAGAGAGGCGCCTAGGAGCAATGACAAAAGTGTTATCCAAGAAGAAAAAAGAGACCTGGGTTTAAATGCCACCTTCAAAAAATTGTGTCTCAAATTCTGTGTGTGTGTGTCATGACCTCTCTGGGCCTTAGCTGTCTCATCTGAAATAGCAAGAGTAATAATAATAATAATAACTAGATAGCAATCTAAGGTTTTCAATGTGCTTTTACATATATAATCTTATTGATAGTGATCATAATAGAAATGGTGATATCAGTCAATACCTGTGGCACTTAGATCATAGGGTTGTTGTGAAAATCAGATGAGATAATGTACTTAAAAGCCCTTTGTAAACATTACAGAACTATAAAGTAGGAGTTATTATCATCATCATCATTATTATTATTGTCATCCTTATTACTTAAGACCAAAGTCCAAAAGAGTAGCTGAGAATCAAACTGGGAGAAACAACTATATTTATGGGGACATAAGAAAGAATTAAAGCTAGAGAAAAAGAGTTGTCAGTGATGTAGAGTAGCACCAACATGATATTTACAGCATCTACAGTGACTATGAATATGCCAATGTAATTCTGAATAGCAAAATATAACAGACTCTCCACATGGAAGACAGAGCCAAAATATTTATTCAAACACCAGAAAGCTGAATCCCAACACCAAAAAGCCAAATCCATCATAACAACAAAGAATGCTAAATACAATAACCATGCTGGAGGTACCACTATCCCCAAGCCTTCCCCATGTTAGGGCCTTCCCACAGACGAACACTCACAGATCTGACTGCCTGCTTCCTCTCTCTTCCTCTACTCTAACTGCTCTGACCAACTTCCTCTGGGCTCTCTTCCACCCTTCCTGCTCCACTGTTCCTGCTCCATTTGTTCAGCAAGCTCCTCCTACCACAGGCTTCATGTGACTCAAACTCACATGACTTAGGCTTCCATGTAACTTAGGCAGGTCATATGATGGGCCTATTAATGGATGAGAATGATCTTCCCATTTACATCGTCATTACAGGTAGGAGATCAATCTCTATGTATAACATTTTAGGCAGGACATTGAAAAATTGAAGTGTATCCAAAAGGAGGGCAACCAGGATGGTGAGCACCTTAAGACCAAATGGATCAGTGGAAGGGACTGGCACTGTGTAGCCTAGAAAAGAGATAATTTAGGAGACAGATACTACCTGTCTTCAAGTATTTAAAGGCCTTAGGTTAAAAAGCTCAAGGTCTCCTACTGCATCCTGGGCCACCTCCAATCATCCTGATCTATATCTGACCACTGGACCCAGATGGCTCCAGAGGGGAAAGTGAGGTTGGTGACTTTGCTCAGATCTCTAGGAATCCAATTCATTTGCAAGTCATGGCATCATCTTCCTGATGTCATGGTCCTCTTGGAGAAGGAAGCACAAACCACAAAGGGTTGCCACACGGAAGGGGAATGAGATGATTCACTTAGCTCTAGACAGTACAATTAGGAGGAAGAGGTAATAGCTGTAGAGAAACCATTCAATGTTTAATATAATTATGGACATAAATCCAAGTCCTGTGACTATTTTGTATATGCCTATGAAAGTAAATATTGTTTCCCCCAGTAGACTATAAGATCTGTAAAGGTAGGAACTGCCTCATTTATCTTTCTCTATCCCTTGTACCTATATTCCTAGCATGGCAGATGGTACTTATTGACTAACTGATCCATCTATATTTTCCTAGGCTCATTGTTTATCCTACCTCTTAACTCTTCCCAAATTGGTCTTCTATGACCAATAACTAATAGGAACTAATTCCTTGAAACATGACTAAGGACCTAAACCCTCTGGGTTTTCATTTTGCTCTTCCCTAAACTTTCCTGACTGCTTAACTCCTAAATCTTTTTATTCTCTAAGCGTATTCCCAGGGGTCATCAACTTGCTTCATTCATTTCTTAATTACCTCTCTTTCCCCCATTATTCTTCCATGGCCATAATAAGTGTATGCATGATTCTGGCATCTATTCCCTCTTTCATTTCTACCATGCACTGCCATATGCCCAGACCCCAGAGTAAGTAGTCTAGGATTTTTTTTTTCAAGTGAAAATACTGTTCAAGTTCAGAAATCTTCTCTAGCTCTTCTGTAGTCCCAGAAGAGGAAATATACCCTTGCTAATTTTGGATTTGTTCACCAGCGTGCTTTGAAACAGGTTAATTTACCATTCTACGATCCCAGGCTCAGGCTCAGCCAGTTAGGAAGTTTGCACATCAGTTTATGTGTGTGTGTATCTGTGCGTGTGTCTGTGTGTGTGCTCACATTCCTATGTGATCACTTGATATCTAAATTTCTCTCTTGATCCTTCCCTTTCAGCCTAACCCCCTACCTTCTTTCTGGACCAAAGGAAAGACAAGGGATAGTGCATCCAACCAAATAGCATGCTCTTCTCTCCAAAATACAAGAAGCCACTACTCTGAAAGTGCAGAGTGCTGAGTCACTATATCACACAATATCCTGGAGAAGAATCTGATCTGTTAAATCATAGATATGCTAAGTTCTTGGGCGATATAGAGGAAGTATGAAAGCATTGTTTTAGGAAAAACCACATGTCCATGATTTACAGGACTGATTGTAAAAATAAAAAAAAAAGAGGAGGGGTCCATCACCTGGGTCTGGAAACTTTTTTAAAATTAATACCTATTTCAGAGTAACTGGTTTGTTTCCTTTGTAATACTGTGGATTTTATTTTATGCATTTAAAAACATTATTCTGAGAGTGGTCCATAGGTTTCATCAGACTGCCAAAGGTTTCCCTGGCACAAAAAATGGTTAAGAACCCTTGAAATATAGGGAGATAGACAAGCTCAAAAGATGTTCTGGTGACTTAGGCATGAGGTAATGAGTAACTACCCCAATGATAACTATACTGATGGAAGTCAAGACATTAATTCAAGAGACATTTTGATGCATTAATTTACAAGACTTGGTAAATGCTTGGATGTGGCAGGTGGGAAAGAAGGAAGAGTCAGAGATGGTTTCATGTGTTCAATCCTGGAGAACTGGTAGAGCGATACTACCATTTAAAAACTGGGGAAACTGGAAAGGAGAGCAAGTTTTCCAGGGAAGAAAAAAGGAGCAATAATTTAGGGAAAGTAGTTTATCTGTGATTAAATACATATACATACATTTATATGTGTATATATATATATATATATATATATATATATATATATATACATACACACAAATATGTGTGTGAGAGAGAAATAGAATATTTAACATAAGTCAGTGATATTCTTTAAAACATGTAAAAGGAGAAGAATAGACTCAATGGCCTCTAAGATTCCTTCTAGCTCTAAATCTAGTTAAGAGAAACAAAAATAGTCAAGACAAACTTCATTCATTTTATGAGCAAAGACACCTGCAAAATTGGCAACTATGTAAGCAAGTATACACACACGTATGTGTTGGCACAGTAATCAAATTATGCTATTTCACTGTGCTAATCTAGGTGGAAATTAGATTTAAAAGATAAAGTACGTTGATAAAGCTAGAACATTTTAGTTATATGGCAAAATAGAATTTGTACTTTCTCTAAACTGTTACAACCACTAGAGGTCAGATTGATAGACATTTTAAAAAATGTTACAGTACATCTATATTGTTTTCTCTCATTATGTGAGATGTGGTCTATGATAATGTTACTACTTTTCCTTTTCAGTAAATTAAGAATCATAGTATGTTCTCATGATAATAACAAAAAGACTACATACTGCTAATGATATAATAATATTCTCAGATTCATTTGTATGTTGTCTTTTTTACCTCTACAGAGTATCTCTCTATTGGATGTTTCAAACTGGTTATCTCCTAGACATCTGAAACTCAACATATCCAAAACTGAATTCATTATCTTTCCCCCAAATGTACGCCTTTTCCCACCTTCACACTTCTGTTGAAGATACCACTATCCTTCCAGCCTCCCAGGTTTATAACCTTAGCATAATCTTTACCTCCTACTTTCCCTCACCCCACATATTGACTCAGTTGCAGATGTCATTTGTACCTCCATATTTCTCCTAAATTAATAGTAACTAATAACACCCTACCTTTCACACAACTGCCAATGAACTATACCAGAGTAGAGGCCTTCATCACCACTCACCTAAATTATTACAATCACCTTCTGATTGGTCTCCTTAATTATTTTATGCATCAGATCCCCAGAGTAGAAGGTACTCTTAATGCTAGTACTCTCTTAGTTTGGGTTTGATATCAAGATGAAAGAAAGCACTTGCAAGTCATTGAACAACTAACAAAAGGAAGTTTACTTTTTCCTAACATAGCAAGGATAAACAATAAGAATACAGTGGCAATTTCCTCCTCTGGACCCCATCTCTTTTCCCCAACCCCATCTCTATATGGAAACACATCTGGATGTATCATCAGGGAAGGAAATGGTAAAGGACATGGTAACTGGTGTGGTCTTCAGAAATCCACCAAGTCTGAGGGGTCCCCAAACTCAAGTGGCTGGTACTTTTTATGCTTCTAGGTGTCACGGAATCTGCACTGGGGTAGCCAGGGCTAATTAGGTCCTAAGAACATTTTTGTCTCTTTTAGAGAAATATAATCCCTAAATATTAGGGATGGAACTGGGACTTGGACTTCTCTTTGTCGTATGTGTTGGGGGGAGGGAGGTGTAAAGAAACTGCATCAGGGAAATGCTCGTCCTATCACACATCACTCCTTGGTGTTTTGTAGAATTATTTTTCTGCAATATTGTCAGAGACCTTAAACAAGTATGAAAACAACAGCAAGGTTAGCTACCACATTGATGGCAGACCAACTTCAAAAGGCTATAAGCCAGGACTAAAGATTTTAGGTGGCCCTGGGAAGAGATAGTGAAGGTGTATTGCAATCCTTCCTGGATCGAAACAAACTGCTCCTGGCTAGGTTCAGTCACAGGGATAGAGAAAAATGCATCGGCAGGGTTGATAGCCCAATACCATTCATCCTGGGCTTGGGTTATCTGGTCTACAACATTGATGACATCAGGAACAGCTACAGTGATAGGCATCACAACTTTATTCAGCTCCTCACAGTCCACTGATAAACTGCCAGGTGCCATCTTTCTTCTTTACAGGTAACTTAGGGTTGTTGAAAGGGGAGCTGATATAAGGAAGAACTCTAGATTCTTCATCTACATCACTAGAGAAGAAATATCTTTCATCTTCCTGGGGACCTGATATTGTACAGCGTTAATGACATGGGATGGTTCAGACAACTTTAAGGGTTTCTGTTTGACTCAACTAACAGTAACATTGCTGAAAGGGCCCACACAGATAATAAGCACACAATACTTCCTCCCTCCATGGTCTGTCTTCTGTGGCCTCTCCTGAATGAACCAAATGGGGTAAGGATACCCCATTTTAGAGGATACCTCAGCTTTGTATGGGATAGAAGGGCCTCTAATGCCCTAGTACTGTATTCCCTTCTACAGAATTACTAACACGTCTTTGGGTTGATCATCAATTGCCTTCTGGAGTCACACCCAAAGGTCCTTGTCAGAAAAGGGGACATTGTCCTCTGCCCATCATCCAGGTGGAGCTCTACCCAGAAAACAGAATCTAATTGCTTCTTCCTCGGAGACAGGCTGGGCATAGGTGTGACAGGCTATGGGTGTGAAAAATAAATTCAATCTATCAAATTTATTTTCTTTAGGAACTTCATTTCCCCTTTCCCCCTTTGCAGATCCTCATCTGGTAACTGGCTACAAATTTCTTTATGAGTTCAGGGGCAAAAAATTCCCTATCTCAGCTACCTTAAAAGAGACAGAGTATTTTCTCATTTAGAGGCTCTTATTGATTTAAATGACTCTATTAAAGTCCATTCTCAGAGAGCTCACCTAGCCTATAACTTCAGAGAGTGCCTCAGGTTTGGCTCCTTTAGAACATGTCCTCTGGAGACATTGCTCCAGAGGCTTATGAGAATTTCTGTTTGAACTTCTCCTGCAACCACTCTACATCCTTAGTGGAAAAGATCCACCTACTCTTTGTGGGCTTGGAGCCACCTTTCTCCTAAAAGCTGCAATAGGATGTCTATAGTTTTCTTACCACCAGTGGGAATTCCCCAAATTCTTTCTTCATGTCAGTTTTCTTCTTCCTGTCTCAAAGCTCTGATCTTTGTATGAACTTGAACCTCAAGGTCAAAGACCATTGTTCCCTGTCCCATAGAGAGAACTTCCTAAAAGGGATCAGGAGAGTTCTTGTACCCAGGAGCCATGCAGTATCCTACCATCTAACCACCTGATCCTCCTCAATTCTTGTCCAAATCGACCACAATGTGAGCCACAGGATCATCTCATCTCTTTCCAAACCTACTGTAACTGCACTGAATATCAGAGATGGCTTCACTGCTAGCCCTTTCTTAGTTCAGCTTCAATATTGGGATGAAGTACAGCTAGCAAAAGGGATTTACTTTGCCCAAAAACAGTGAAGATATGCAACTAGATCACAGTGGCTTCTCTGGATTCAGCTTTCCTCATCTCTCTATGGAAACAAGTCTGGTCATCAGGGCATAATATGGTGAAGGATGTGGTGACTCACACAGTCTTCAGAAATCCACCAAGTCTGAGAAGGCTCCCCAAATTCCAGCGGCTGGAACTTTTTAACCTTTTAGGTGACCAGGAAGTTGCATTAGGGAAACTGGGGCCATCAGGTCCCAAGAACAGTTGTTTCCTTTTAGGGAAAGCTACTTTTGAAGTATTAGGAAAGAAAGAGGGGCATGGGCCTCCCCATGTTGTGGGTGGGGTAAAAAAGCTGCCTCAGGGAAATGATGGTCCTATCCCACTGCCTCTTGTGTCTTCCCCTTTTACTCTATCTTTCACACAACTGCCAATGTCATGTCCCTTAAGGTTATATGTCATGTCCCCATAAGGTCATATGTCACTCCCCTACTTTGTAAACTCCAGTAGCTCCCTATTACCTCTAGGATCAAGTAGCCTCTTTGATTGCACTTTAAAGTCATTCACAATCTAGCCCCAACTTTTCTTTCTAGACTCATATTACATTATTTCTCTCTCTGTATTCTACAGTCCAGCCTGAATGGATTTTCTTGCTATTCTTCCCTCATATCTAGAATACATTCCCTGCTGACCTGTGCCTGTTAGAATACTCTTTTCTTTCAAAACCAGCATCATCTTCTATATGTTGTCATTTGTGATCCACCCCATCTCCCAGGTCCTGGTGCCCTTCCTCCAAATTACATTCTATTTCTTTTGTATATGTTCTACATATGCATGCATGCAGCTCATTTAGAGTCTGAGAGTCCTTATCCCAACTCACACTCACACTGATGAGCCAGGTTCCATGGAGCAAAACTAGCTATATGACCTCAGATCTCTTTGGATTCCCTTGAGAGGGTGGACTGTCCTTCTAACTCTTTCAGCCTAAGACCCTATTTCAGAGCATTCTGCCCAACATCACTCTTTTGTTATAATTAGTATCTCAGTCAATACCCTGCTACATGCTGCTAGGCACTGTTCTAAGTGCTGATTATACACTTTCTGCCCTCAAGGAACTATTGTTGTTGTTCAGCCCTTTCAGTTATGTCAGACTCTTCCTGATCCTATTTGGGGTTTTCTTGGCAACTATACTGGAGTAATTTGCCATTTCCTTCTCCAGCTCATTTTACAGATGAGTAAACTGAGGCAAAGAGAATTAAGTACCTTGCCCAGGGTCACATAGCCAGTACGTGTCTGAGGCAAGATTTGAATTCATGTAGATGATTCTTCCTGAGTCCAGATCCAGCACTCTATTCACTATACCACCTAACTGCCTTCACCATCTGTGTCATTGATTAACTCAGTGATTCACACCATAATATAATTTAACCAATTAACTTTTACAAAAGGAAATTTACTTTATCTTAAGCAAGAATAGAAGTATGAAACATCCCCTTTTTCTCTCTGCTATATACCACATCAGTCAATCTCTATGGAGAGTAGCTTCTACAAAGCATTGTTGCACCAAGTTCTCTTCCAAATGTGGCACTGCCAATAGACAAGTAGCTCCCTGTAAAGCCAATCACAGCAGCTCTCCTGAGGACTACTGCTATGAATGACTTTAAGGGTCTAATCCATAGTATGATGAACCCTCTATTTATTCAGCAATAAACTAAAGCATAACATTCAAGAAACTAAAAGGTAACAATCACAATAACATAACATAACAACTTATTCCTAAGGTGGCCACATAGTCTTAAATAAAACCTATCATTGAGTATATCTTATAGTTATCTTTAAGGAGTAGCAGAAAATACAAACACCATCTACCTGTAGGTCACAGTAAGTTACAATCTCCTCAGTTAATACAGAGTATCCAAGTAAAGTCCACTTTCAGTTTGACTCAAGGCTGGCTTCCAAACCCCACGGCTCCTCCTCTGTGGGCTGACCAATCCCAGCTCTTGCCTGGATTCACATGTAGTCAACTCTCCACTCCTGTTCCAATATCTCAGCTCATGGGGACTGTTCCACTCCAAGCTCTTCACAGTTTCTGTTTCTAGGAAAATAAATCTCAACAGGAATTTCAACAATATTTACACAAATTACCAGCATCATCATCTCAATTCACTTTCTGTCTGAGAAACCAATACAGAACAACAGAAAGGACTTCTGTCTGAGAAAGTAACAGATCAACAAACAAAACACCAATATCACAAACATTCTCTCTCTCAGTTCTGCCTGTTCCCAGCTCTGCTCATGCTCTTATCTGCTCCTTCCTCTTCTACACTTTTTGCAAGCTCGTCCCACCATGGTCTCCCATGTGATTACATTTGGTCTTTTAAGGGGCAGGGAAGATATTCAAATTCCCTTAGGCCCATTAAGGTCAGGGAAGCTCTTCAAACTCCCTTAGGCCTATTAAGGGCAATACGACATATACTGTTTCCAATAAAAGACTCTTGAAGTAATCAAAGGTGAGGCTCAAAGGCACTTGGTTAGCTAAAACTCAATCCAGAAAAACAGCAAAAAATCATATTTTGCTTGCCATCGCACTCTCTTGCTTCTAGAAACTAGAATCACAGTGTTGATCCACTGATGGACTATGTCAAGTCATTCTCTCAGGGTCTTGCACCTCAATGAACTTATAAACTCGGGCACTGATTCCCTTCACTGGACCTCTGGCAGCTTGCTCTTCCAAGCTTTCAAAGCTTACAACAGCGGTTCTCAATCTGTGGGTTATGTTCAATTTGTAACAATGAAAATACATCCTGTGTATCAGATATTTACATTACAATTCATAACAGTAGCAAAATTACTGTTATGAAGTAGCAACAAAAATAATTTTATGGTAGGGGGTCACCACAACATGAGGAACTGTATTAAAGGGTCGAGGTATTAGGAAGGTTGAGAACCACTTGCTTACAAGGTCAGAACATAGTCCATCCCACCTCTTTCACAGGAAAGAATAGAGATAATCGGGTCAGAAGCAACAGCAGAAGCTCATAGCTTTATGTAGGCCATTAAAACTAGCTTTCTCCCTACCTGGAGGCTTGCCTCCTCATTTAAATGTAGCCAGGCAGGGAATAGAGACTTGTTTGACTTGTTTGTTCCCTTTGAGCACACACTTAGTTCTAGTTCAGTGGCCAATTAAGAGTCCATTTGTTTATTACATGGTTAAGAGACTAGAAATCATCTGGAGCTCAGACCCCCTATTCCATATCATGAGATACTTTTAGAAGCATGTTCAGCAAACACATCTTCCCTGGTATGAGTCATCACTGGCCAATCCCTTGTTACATGTACATATTTACCCCTCCCTAGTAGAATGTCAGATCCTTGAGGGTTGAAACTGTTTCACTTTTTAAATTTGAATCTCACTTGCTTAACATGAGACACGGACAATAATTAGGCTTAATAGATGTTTATTAATTAATCGATCTGTCCCCTCCTCATTATCACCTTTTCCACCAAGCTAGTGCAAGCCCTCATTGCTACTTGAATTAACTATAGCAATGGCCTCCTTTCTTTATTCTCTACCACTTCCCATGTATTCTTTCTGCATGTGTCAGCAAAATTTTTGGGCAAGTGTCAGAATTCTAGGCATAGAAGGATCCTCATTCCCAACAGACATAGCAAAAGAAGATATCCTACCAAATTCTTTCTATGATACAATTATGCTATTGATACCTAAACCAGAGAGATTCAAAATAGAGAAAGAAATTACATATCAATAGTAGGGGTATTGATGGGCAACTAGGTGATGCAATGGGTAGATAACTGTCCCTAGAGTGAGGAAGACCAAGTTCAAATAGTCATTTAACCCTATCTGCCTCAATTTCCACATCTCTAAAAATGAACTGGAGAAGGAACTGGCAAATCACTTCAGTATATTTGTCACGTAAACTCCAAATGCAGTCATAAAGAGTTAGACATGGCTGAAAATAACAAAATAATAACAATACACTCTAATGAACATTGGTGCAAACATTTTAAATAAAATATCATCAAAGGGGCTACAGCAACATATCACAAAGATTATGCACCATGACCAGACTGGATTTACATCAGGAATGCAAGATCAGGTTTTACTAGTAGAAAAGCCGTAAGTATAATTGACCATTTTAATAAATAAGAACAACAAAAATCACATGACCATATCAATAGATGCAGGATAGCTTTTGACAAAATACAGCACCCAATTCTATAAAAAACAACCTTGAAAACAGGAAAGAAAAATACAATTTCTTAATATGAAAAATACTATATATCTTAAACCAAGAACCAGTATTATCTAGAATGGAAATAAATGATTACTTTCCAATAAGATGAGGAGTGGAACCAGGATATACATTATAATCAACTCTAAAAGTGTTAGCTATAGCAATAAAACAAGAAAAAGAAAATGAGGAAATAAATATAGGTAAAGAAGAAATAAAGTGATCACTTTTATAAATGATAGGATGATATACATAGAAAACTCTATAAAGTCAAGTAAAAATTAATTGAAACAATAACTTCAGCAAAGTTTCAGGACATAAAATAAATCCATACAAATCATAAGCATTTCTATATAATACTAATAAAACATGACAAGAAGAAATAAATAGAAGAAATTTTATTTAAAATAACTATGGAATTGACCTGGAAGAATACCTACCAAGATAAACACAAGAACTAAATTAATGTGACTATAAAACATTGTTTATGGAAATAAAGACAGAACTAAATAATTGGGAAAATATCCATTGTTCATGGGTGGACTAAGTCAATATAATAAAAATGACAATATTACCTAAATCAATTTACTTATTCAGTGTTGTACCAAGCAAATCACCAAAAGAATATAAATCTTGGAAAAAAAATTCATTAGGAGAAAAAAAAGATGAAGATGGAAGGGCCTACTCAGCAGTACCAGACCTCAGATGCCACTAAAAAAAATAGCTATCAAAACAATTTGGTATTGGTTAGAAAACACAGAGAGATCAATCAGTGGAACAGATTAGATATACAATGTATGAGAGCAAAAAAACCTTTTTTTTAAAGTAGGCAACTCAGAGTTTTCAGCTAAGGTAAACTAAAGTAAGAGAATTACCATTTGATAAAAACTATGAGGAAAACTGGACAGTAATGTGCCAGAAAATAGGTTTAGACTAATACCAAGATAAACTCCAGATAGATACATGGCCTAGATATAAAAAAAAAAAAATCACATCATAAACAAATTAGAAAAAAAAGAAAGAAATTGCCTTTCAGATCTATGGATGGTAAAGAGTTTATGGACAAATAAGTTATAGAAAAGATCACAAAAGATAAAGTAGATAATTTTTATTATATAAAAGTTAAAAGTTTTTGCCTAAACAAATACAACTAAAATTGGAAGAGAATCAGTTTATGGAGAAAAATATCTTGGCATCAGATTTCTCTGATAAACATCTTATTTCCAAGATATATAAGGAACTGTTCAAATTAATAAGAAGATCATTTCCACAATTGTTAAATGATATGAACAGACTGTTCTCAAGAAGAGAAACCCACTGTTACAATGGAGGGGAAGAATGGGAAGGCAAAAGTGAATGAGGCAACCTTACTCTCATTGAATTCAGCTTAGGGAAGGAATGACATACACTCTGAACTGGGTATCTTGCTCTACAGGAGAGTAAGGGGGATGGAGATTATAGGGGGGATGATGGAGGTGAGGCAGGTTGGGGGGGAACGGTTGTTAAAAGCACACACTTCTACAAGGACAAAGTAGAGAATAGAACAAGTGGGGGACAGGATAGGAAGGAGGGAAATATAGTCAGTTTTTCACAATATGTCCATTGTGGAGATGTTCTATATAAATACACATGTACAACCTGTATTGAATTACTGTCTTTCCAGTGGGTGTGAGTGATGAGGGAGATAGGGAAAGAATCTAGAATTTAAGGTTCTAAAATCATATGTTAAAATATATATATATAATTATTATTTACATGCAACTGGGAAATAAGATATACAGACACTGGGATAGGGAGATCCATCTTGCTCTACCAGAAAGTCAGAGGGGTGATGGGGGAAGATATAGGAGAGGGCAGATTGGGGGAGGGAAGCTACAGCGGGATCACTGTTTCGGGGGAGTAGGGGAAAGACAGGGAGAAAATTTGTAACTCAAAATCTTGTGGAAATCAATGATGTAAACTAAAAATAAACAAAAGTTAATTACAAAAAAAATGTTAATAATATAAATAAATAAAACCATGCTATTTTATCAATAGATGTTGAAAAGACTTGACAAAACCCAACACCTATTTCTATTAAAGTTCTAGAAATCTTTGGAATAAGTAGACCTTGTCTATACTCTTCATTACTAGATGCAGCTGACAGCAGCTACGTAGAGAATTACCTTGAGCTCTGAGCCTAGAGTCAAGAAGACCCCAGCTATAGTAAAGAAATTGAGAGAATAAATATAGGCAAAGAGGTAACAAAACTATTGCTTGTTTTGTGGATGATGTAATGAAATATTTAGAAAGCTTTTGGACCCTGGACCTGTCAAGAAGTCCCCATTCAGAAAGTAAAGCTGGATATTCTGATAAAGACAGTGATCCAAGACAATTCAAAATGACACATGATAAAAAAATACTATCCACCTCCAGAGAGAAAATTAATGAACTCTGAATGTAGACTGCAGTATGTTTTTTTTAACTTTCATTATTTTTCTTTTATTTTTTTAATCTGTATTTTCTTTTTTGACACAGCAATATAGAAATACATTTTGTATAACTTCAAATTTCTTGCCTTCTCAACAAGGAGAAAATTTGGAACTCAAATTTTTTTTAAAAGATTGTTTAAAATGTTTACATTTAATTGAGAAATATTTAATGAAATAAATAAAAATATCTTTTAAAAAAAGAAAGTAAAGCTGGAAATATGGATATACAACAAAAAAAAAAAATCTGGCCTCAGATACTTATTAACTGTGTGGGCCTGCACAAGTCATTTAACCTCTGCTTCAGTTTCCTCAATTGTAAAATGGTGATAATAATACTTATTTCCCAGGATTGTGAGAATTAAATGAGATAAGATTTGTAAGGTGCTTGGCACAGTGCCTAACATAGTAGGATCTTAATAAATTCTTGTTCCCTTCCCCCATTTCCCTTACTGTAGTAAATACCTATCTAAATCCAAGAGCAATTATATGTAGTAGAGAAAAGTTAGAGGCCTTTTCAATAGGATCAGGAGTAAAGCAAAGACGTCCAATATAGCCACTATTTAATATAGTGCTAGAAAAATTAACTTCAGCAAAGAAATTGAGAGTACATAGACAAAAAAGGAAGCAAAATTATTGCTTTTTTTGCAGTTGATGTAATGTTATATTTAGAGAGCTATTGGACTCTGGACCTGGAAAAATTTACTTCCTAAATGGAAATATGAATAAACAAAAACACTGATAATAAAGAAATTTTATGAATAGAGGGACATCTGCAAAATAAGCCTGAGGAAGTGAGTATCCCCATGGAAGTCATAGGCAGAGCCTCAGATTGATGTACAGCTTGCCCATAAGATCCATCAGAATTCCTGGAAAAGATAAAATAAGATTTTTTTTAAGGGTAGTATAACTGAAAAGAGAGCTCCAAAGAAAAGAATTAGGAATCTCCACTTTACAACTGAGGAAACTGAAGCAAACAGGGGTTAAGTGATTTTCCTGGGGTCACAAAGTTATTTAAGTGTCTTGGGCCAGATTTCCAACTTTGCCACCTAACTGAAAAGTCTTACCCAAATAAGGGATTGCCTGAAAATATGAATGAAGCAAACAGAAATAAATGACTCCATGGGACAAAAAGGTATTTAAAACAAAATCAAAAGGCTGAAAAAAAGAGATATGTAAGATACTTCCTATAGGAAACCAACTGACCTACAAAACAGAATTAGGAGGAATAATTTAAGAGTCATCAGTCTACCACAAAAGCATGACTAAAAAAAAAATCATAGATAATATATTTCAAGATTAAATTAAATGTACTCCAGACCTATCAGAACCAGGTATAGAAGTGAAAATAGAAATAGTTTACTAGTTGATTCTTGAAAGAAGTACTAAAATGGAAACTCTTAAGAACCACATCTTTTAGGCTTTCAGGAGGCAGAATTCAGAGCTACTGCTAAGATAAAGAAAAAAAGAGAGGAAAAAGAAATAGACAGAGACAGAAACAAAGACAGGAAAGAGGAAAGACATAGGAGAAAGGAGAGCTTTTTCCCCTTGTCTTAGGAATCCACCTCTGAATTCAACTGCCGTTGACTCACTGGCTCTAAACAAGTATTATATATAGTTTACTTCAGATTAATTGGTTCGATAGAGATGTCAGAGCCTTCTGTGATTAACTGGATTGAAGTTAGAATCCTCCCTTCCCCCCCTCCCCCATTATACTTACATGCTAACTCTATCATAAAATATAAGTTTCTTGAGGGCAGAGCTTTGTTTTTTAACCTTTTTTGTACACACACACACACACACACACACACACACACTTCCCCCACTGCCACTTAGTAAATACATAATAATATTCTTGTTAACTGAAAGAATGACCCCACAACTCTAGATCTATGATTCTATGAAAGCTGAAAACATTTGACTAAGTAGATCAGCGGTTCTCAACCTGTGGGTTATGTTCAATTTGTAACAATGAAAATACATCCTGCATATCAGATAGATTCACAACAGTAGCAAAATTACAGTTATGAAGTAGCAAAGAAAATAATTTTACGGTTGGGGGTCACCACAACATGAGGAACTGTATTAAAGGGTCGAGGTATTAGGAAGGTTGAGAACCACTGAAGTAGACAGTATCAGGGCAAGAAACATACAATAGAAGCAAACTTTCCAAACTTAGCCAATTCCATGCATTACACATTTTAAAGTGCCTATCATATGACAAGCTCTGTACTAGGTGCTGGGGTTACAAAGACAAAACTGGAATAGTCTGTGCCCTCAATGATCTTGTTGTCCATTGGGAGAAAACAACATGTATGTAGAAAAGTAAGTATAGAATATATACAGTCATTTCTCAGAGAATAGCATAGGTCTAATGTGAATGCAATTAGTTAACAATAGAATTGGGAGGTTAGAGGGCACAATGGAGTGGTAGGATGGAGTGAGATAGGAACACAGAGGGATAAGGCTGAGGTTGATGGGAGTGGGAAGGAGTGGGAAGTGGTGATCATTCAACATTGACTCGTTCCATCTTTTGTCATCTTTGCCAAATTGCTGAATATGAAATGAAAACTCAAAGTTGTCTTCATTTGTGGTTATTAATAATTTGAAGCAGTCTTTCATAAGGTTGTTTATAATTTGTAATTTTTTAAAAAGAACTATTTGTTAACTTATTTTGACCATTTGTCCACTGTAAAATGACTCTTGGACATATATTTCTGTTAGTTACACACACACACACACATACCCACACACATACACATACATATATAATGTTTATCAGGGAAGGCCTCTATCTAAATAAAAATTCAGGGACTCTGGACCAGTGCTAGACTCCTCATGGCATATGCCATTGACTTGAGATCTGATGCTTTTTAGATTTAGGGTCCTGTTGCTGGTGGGGACTTTGACTTCATGTCGCTCTGGATCTGGAGTGGACTCAATAACAAGCCTGATAAGGAGAGCCTGTCACTATTCTATTCTTGACAAACATCTTGTTTATGACCCTGAGACCTTCAGTTCAGATGTCCATTTGCCAAGAGATATGTTACATTCTTCTCAGCCTCTTCCAATAAATAGCCTGCTATTTGACCACTCCTTCCTTTCCTGATCCCATAGTTACAGAGAGGCTGGTGTTGGAGTAGGGGTGTTTCAGCTTTCACAACATGGCATGAAGAATGTGTTTTGTAAACTATAAAAATGTGAACTATTATTATAAGCTAGGGCAAATGCTGGCTTGGTTGGACCCTTTATGGTTGTTTGGAAGATGGTCTATTTCTATGCTCTTAGAGTCCCTTTCAGTGTAGTAACTTTTAATTCTAATTTTTCTAATGGGACATTCCTCTGCCCTACTACCCCATCTTTCCCCACCTCCCCTCCTCCTCAGCCTGACCCTGGCTTTAGTTTCTTACCATTGCTTTGATACACAAACAAGGAGTCCTTGGATTGGTGATGGGTGCTACTTGTGATTTCACTGAGGAAATACCACAGTGTTTAGCTCTGGCTTCCAGCCAAAGTCTGAATTTAGTTTGTGCTTCTTTGCTACCTTAGTTATTCTTGATAGAAATCAAAATTCTTCCTCTATCTCTGCTCCACATGATCTGCAAATTGGGGGTGGTGGGGAGATCTTATTTAAAGATTTCTTTTTAATAAAAATTCTTCTTGCTGTCATTATTTTGGGTCTTGTCTGTGGAGCTATATGCATGTTTCTTTTCTGGTCTCCAGATTTCCTAAGTCTAACACACAGCAGAATGCTTTTCTGCTCCCTTTGCAACACAGTATATGTGATATTGTCATTTTTATATTCATTTGTTATGTCACTTTGCAGCCATTACCATCACTTAAAAATTGCTTTAGAAATAAGGCACATTATACTTAGTTCTCCTACCGCTCGAAATTTTGAGTAATGCAAATCGTTTTTATTAGCTGTTCTAAAGCTTGCTGTACTCTCCACAGGAAAAAAAGAGTCCATGTACTAAAAGGGGAAGTAGAACATCCTGTTTAGACGCTGCTGCCAATTTCATCAAACATGGGATTTGAGTCTTTACTTAAATAGATCCATTTGTGAGGATCGAAGGAAGGGTAAAAGGACAGTAGATCAAGTGGCAGTGGCGGTGATGCTGGTGCCTTCCCTCTGCTGATTATCTCCAATTTATCCTGTATTTATCTTGTTTGTTTGTACTTAGCTCTTTTCAAGTTGTCTGTCCTGCTAACCTATGAGCTCCTTGAGAGCAGAGCATGGACTGCCTTCTGCCTTTCTTTGTAATCCTAGCCCTTAGTATAATGCCTGGAACATAGTAGGTGATTAACAATGCCTTATAGATTGATTGATATCAATATGTTGTCTAGAATGATGCAGTGGAAAGAGGGGGGATGGAATAGAAAGACTCCTGAGTTTGGAGGCCTAGGATCTGAGTTCAAATGCTGGCTCTGCCCTTTATAACAAATTCCTTAAACTCTCAAACCACTCTATAAAATGTGGAGTTTATACTAGGTTATCGTTAAGATCCTTTCTAGCTATAGGTCTCTAATCCTATAACTTAGAGTGAGATGAAATGAGTTTGGGTCGAATCACTTCTACCATTTTGCTAGTTGAATGAACCTGGGAAAATTACTTAATTTCTCTGAACTCAATTTCTCCATTTCTAAAATGCTAAATAATACATGCCCCTGTCTACCTCAAAGGGTCATTGTGAAGAAAGTGCTATGCAAATGTTAGCAATTTTTAAAAGTACTTTTTGTCAGCACATTTCTTGTTGTTTAGCTGTTTTTTCAATTGTGTTCAATTCTTTGTGACCCCCATTTTGGGGTTTTCTTAGCAAAGATACTGGGATGGTTTGTCATTCCATTCTCTAGCTCATTTTACATATGAGGAAAGTAAGGCAAACAAGGTTAAGTGACTTACCCATAGTCACACAGCTACTAAGTGTCTGAGTCACATTTGAATTTAAGAAGATAAATCTTTGTGACTCCAGGCCAGGCACTCTATCCACTGCACCACCTAGCTACCATATGCATGTATTATACCTCAAAACTCTTAATGCTGCTTAATAACTTCAAGAATTAACTTGAAGTTGATATTAATATGGGATATGTAATAAAGCTTTTAAACTTTGACGTTTTAAAACTGTACTAGGACCTTTGGGACACTAAGTGCGTTTTTAAGTTGCCAAGTGTATCTCTGGTGTGCAAATAATCCAGTCAATGACCTTTCACTTTTGACCCCACAGAACACTTGGTTTTGTAATTATCCAATATATTTTTCAGTTGAATTCAACAAACATTTATTGTTTTCTCCTCCATACCAGGCTTTGTGCTAGGAGTGGTTATAAAGAGGAAAAATAATAACTTCTTATCCCCGAGCAGCTTTCAGCCTACAAAGGTGGGATCAACATGTGCGCTATTAATATAATATAAGGTAGAATTTGATAGGGTCATTGGTGAAATTCAGAACTAGTACTCTGCAAAACTTTGAGGAGGAAGAGAAAGCTTTCAAGTAGAGGGGAGGACGAGACTAAGAGACAAGAGAACAGCCTTGGAAGAGGTGGAAGCTGAGCTGATTCTGGAAGAAAAAGAAGAGTTTCACTGTGTGGAAATGAGGGAGAAGTGAAATTGAAGTGGAACACAAGGGCAGTCTGGGTGTGAACTTGGCAGATGGTATCACATAAACCTGAGACATATGTCATTGAGGTCCTGCCTTACATACATAAGCATATAGACAAACAAGGAATCGTTTTACCATAAACATCAAGGAAACTTTAGAATTTAATATAATATAATTTATAATATAATATCAATAACTTTGATAATATAAACACTTATAATTTTGTCTACCAGGTGGCTCAGTATCACTAATACCTGCTCAGGTGTGTCCCCATTAAGGTCCCTTTGACGCATGAGCAATAGAATCCCTCTATGTACATCTTTAAATAGTCAAACCTTTCCAAGTTACTGGCTTCTAAATATTGAACAGAGATAAATTACTGTTTATCCATGAAAGACTCCTGAGTTTGGAGGCCTAGGATCTGAGTTCAAATGCTGGCTCTGCCCTTTATAACAAATTCCTTAAACTCTCAAACCACTCTATAAAATGTGGAGTTTACACTAGGTTATCGTTAAGATCCTTTCTAGCTATAGGTCTCTAATCCCATAACTTAGAGTGAGATGAAATGAGTTTGGGTCTCACTTCTACCATTTTGTTAGTTGAATGAACCTGGGAAAATTACTTAATTTCTCTGAACTCAATTTCTCCATTTCTAAAATGCTAAATAATACGTGCCCCTGTCTACCTCAAAGAGTCATTGTGAAGAAAGTGCTCTTCCATGCTCTAAATGAATATTATAGGATGAAAGATAAAATATTATAATCAATTCGACATAGCATCATATATATCATATATATATATATTAGATAGATGTAGATTATATAAATATAGTTATTTATAGATATATAAATAGTATAACATAGTATGGTATATAGACTATAATAGTATAAATATATAGATATACATAAATAAAATATAAATATATATAAATCATAGAGATAGCACCTATGACTTAATCCCTTACCCTGCCTCTGGGAAATTCCCTGCTTCCTGTTGACCAATTCATTAAGTTTCAGGCAAACAGCATTTACTGGTCATTCTGTTTATATAACACATAGAAAATGGAGAAGAGTTGCAATATACATATATGTGTGTACACACACACACACACACACACACGCGTACACACACACACACACACACACACACACACACTCAAATCTCTTCCTATACTTGTAGGTTGTAGGAAAGGAATAAAATGATTTGTACTAGAATCCAGGGCCTAGTTCTGGGTCCTGGAATGGAATTGTGAAAATAAGAAAGAAATAGGATAGGGAATGGTCAGAAGTCATTCTTACCAGCCAATGAGATTTTCAAAAGCAGCTCTAATTTTCCATACAGTTTGATTTTGTGCATCATATTTTCCAACTGGCAACTATGGCTGTTCTAATTCAGCTCTTCTGTCACCAGACCTAGTCTCCTCATATAGGAATATAGGTCCTGACAATTGTATGGGAGAGCGGGGGCTTCCTGTCTCACTTTTGTAGTTACCCTTGACCCCATCATCAAAAAGCCAATTTTAAGATGTTTTACTGAACTGAAATTGCAGCAGCCACCATGATTCAACAGTTTTGATTCCAAAATTCTGTTCACACTAGTTAGCCAACCCGGCAATCAGCTATCCCATACATCTTATCCTGCAAGAGCATGGTGTGGAAAGAATGAGGCAAATAGAAGGAAGGGAAGAACAGAAAATCCAGTGTATGAGAGTATAACTGTTCTGACCACTTTTACTATCTCTTACCCATTGTAAGTGCTCACTTCCCCACAATTCTGTGAGATGGGAGAGGCATAACCCCAAGTCTTCCAGTGACAGAGTTGGAGGAAGGCCAGGGGAGAATGACAATCATCAAAAGTACTTCACTTTTCCTCCCAACAGCCTCTGCTCCCAACAGCCGTAGCCATGGGCCCTGAGGAAGATGACAGTCAAGAACAAATAAGTGAGGCTACCATGGATACTTTTACCCAGAAATGAGGGATAGACTGCATAAAGTATGGAGGCAGCAGATGGAAGGGTGCAATTGAGCAAAAGCAAGTAGTTTAGTTAAAATGCTTATGTCCATCACAGGGACTAGAGGGTTGGGTATCCCTCAAAAAGATGTTTCTTGTTTCCCTTGGTTATACAATGAAACCAGTTCTTCCCATTTCTTTATTTGTCTCTTAAAGGAGAATCTGTAAGACATTTTTTAAAATTTAGCTTCAACTTTTCCATAATTTTTGGTTTTATTTCTTTTAATTTTTATTGATCTTTTATTTTCTATCATTTTATTTTTTAAGAAGTTGTAGCCCTCCTCCCCTATTCTATATGTTACCCTTATAACAAAAAGTTTAAAAAAGAAATAGAAATCAAGAAAAGCAGCTCAAGAAACCAATCAATACACTAACCAAGACTGACAATACATGCTGGTTTCATACCCCATGAGTTCACAGTCTTCCATGTCTGCAAGGAAGGAAATGGAAATGCTTTTTCTCAGTCTTTTCTCTAGAGCCAACCTTGGTCATATAATTATGCAGTATTAATTCTTCACTTTTTTGTTCTTTGCTTTTTTTTTTTTGCAATCATTTTGTATATTGTTTCCTTGGTCCTGCTTACTTCACTCTGCTTCCATTGAAATAAGTCTTCCCATGATTCTCAGAATTCTTCATGTTGTATCTTTACATTGCATTAACGTTCTATCACATTCATATACCCCAATTTGTTTAGTCCTTCCCCAACTGTTGAATATCTACTTTGTTTCTAGTTCTCTGCCACCATAAAAAAGATGCTGCTATGACTATTTTATTGTCTTTGAGATCTTCCTTTCTATCTTTGACTTCCTTGGGTCATATACATAGTGGTGGGATCAAGAGTGAAAAAAGACTGACATTTTAGTAATTTTCTTAATATAATTTCAAATTGCTTACTATAATGGTTGAACCAATTCCACCTATAATCACTGCCTTCCCACACCCCCTCCAATATTGACTATTCTCATCTTTTGTCACCTTTGCCAATTTGCTCTATTTGAGAGGAAACATTAGCTTTGTTCTGATTTATCTCTTTTCTGGTTTCATTATAGGGAGAATTCCGATATTCTTCCAGTAATACATTAAATTATTGGTCATTATATGAAGATCTCAAATTTAGAATATCGATAGTTAAATTAATATATTTCTAGGTGGTCTAAAAACTATATCATTTTTAATTGCCTCTGACATTGCCATTGTCACTGTGGAAGGAAGAAAGACTGTACAAAACTGAAGATCATTTTGCATTTTTCATTGTTTGATGACCTGCCATGGCCAAATAATTCATTGGTTAATGGTCAATCTACTAATACTCAGCCTCACAATACTTAATTCATTCTTGATTCCAGGGTAGTACTACAGATCAGGTAGACTCCACAGGTTCCTAGGAGAGGTAGATGGTTTGCTTGACTTGCCAAAGACCCCTATTTTGCTTCCCTTGTGGTAATGATGAGGGGGAATCCTAACTTCTACATAAATCTTTGGAGATTGTAGAGTCCCAGCAACAAGGATAAGGAGAGTTTTATTAACTGTTTATAGGCTGAAATATGAATCATTTGCATTTTATTGCTATTTTAAATGAAATTCATCCTATATTTGAATTTATGTTCATCCAAGTGCTTACTCAGGAACAAGAGCACTTTTCCTATTGTTGTGGTGCCCTAAATATTAATAAAATCCAGATACTACAAGGGAATTTCTGGGTGGGGACATGAGCCAAAGAATATATTTTGTAAGAATCTCCCAAGATTGAACTTGGTACATATAACTCCTAAGCTTCAGTGGGCCATAGGTACTTTTGATGATACTTGAAACCTTATTAGTATGGTAGAACCTGCAAGAATTTGTTGAGTTTTGTCAACATAATGTTCAAGAATCCACAGTCAGCTCCCTACCACTTCAATACATCCAGATTAGACTTTTGTGAAGGACTTTAAATGAACATAAACAAAAAGTCTACGATGAAGATAGTTATAGCTTCTGTAGCAACATGAGGGAAAATAATTCTTTGAAAATTTTAACAAGATCCTACATCTTCAACATAAGGATTGGCTCAAGAGAGGATAGTAAAAGTACATTGGAAAATACTGCTCAGATATAGAAATAAGAGATCAAAGGTTCATAGACTACTCAGTGGGCCCCTCACCCATATGTTATGAACATTTTTACCAAAAAAGATGTTGTCACATGTCACTGGACATGTCACATGTCACTGGACAACACCATAAATATATATGTATGTATATGTATATGTAGATATATATGCAGATATGAAATTCTTGATTACGAATATGAGTCATTTCTTCATCAGTTACCTGTGTGTATTTATGTCACTGACTAGGTAGACTACAAGTCAAAATTGACACATGATAAATATGGGAAGAAGACACTATAGCCAATTATAATAGCTTTAACCTGACCCATTAAAATAAGTTATTCACGCTAAAAAATGGGAATGGATAAAGCAAAAGTTGTTGAAACATATTATCACCTATTAACTGATAATATAAAGCAATCGTTACACAGAGGAGGTTGAGATAACCCAGAAACCACTTCAGTCAGCAAACACATGACCTACTTGATAGAGGGACATGCTGAGCAAAGGGCAATACTGTTTTAGAACATAAACTCATTTGTACTTGTAGGGGATGAGGATGAAAGATTACAACCAGTATCACCTCATAAAACAACTAAGAGTGGTAAAAGGAAAAATAAGTTAACAAAAAGTTTGACATGAGAATCATATAAGATGGGTCATACAAAAAATTGTAAATGAAAATGGTAGGAGAAAAACTGGTGGAAAATGGAAGAAATCTGCCAGAATTTTTATAATGACCTCTTTTCACCATCTATGATAGTGGAATCACTACATTTAGACTCTAATACCTTTTTCTTGAATGTGCTTAATGAGAAGGAGGAAAGGCACTGAAACAAAAATAAAGTTAAGGAGAACAGCTGGACTGAACCTAGTATAGAATAGAGATTTGTGCTTGAAGTCACATAATTTTGAAAATATTGAAAGATTACCTTTTAAGATAGCTGAAAGAGGTAAAGATAGTAGATAACCAGGAAAAAAACCCCACTCTATTCACTGTACCACCTAGTTGTCCCAACTGGCAGCATTACTAACAAACATTTGAGAGGACCTCAATAATTTCTATCTCTATAAATTTTTTAGAAATCTGATCTACACATCTATTTAGTGAATCCTTGTTGATAATATGAAAAGAGAGCTCTTTCGGTTTGACTCTTTCCTGTCTGGCAACATTCCATTAACAATAATGCTGTAAGAGTCAAGGCTTTAAGCCTAGTCCATCTGAGACCAACATGTAGCCCAGGAATCCAGGACTCTGTTTTTCACCTCTTTGAATTTATTCTTTTTAATCTTAGGTAAAGAAAAAGCTATGGCCTTGCTTGCTTCAAAAAGGTCAGGAGCTACAGGGAAGCCCGGGAACAGAATCCATACCAGGTTCAGTAGCCAGACAGGCCAGCATTGAGACCACAAGGAACAATATTTAGAATATTCCTCACTGATATTTAAGATGGGGATTCAGCTATCAGTTATGTCATATTTGGACTGAAATTAGTGGAGTGAAAACTCCATAAAAACGAAGTTAATGCTGAAACCATTTTTCCCAAGTACCAAGGTGGTATAGAAGAGATTATGTCCCCCAGGTGTAAGAGGCAGGAAATGTTTGTATTTCTGTTCTTGCTCTATTTGTGAAATAAATATCTCTTTGTAAAAGTTAAACAAAAGAAAATGAAAATATGAGAACATACAGGCTTTTGAAAATTGTTTTCTATAGTAAACAAGGTAATCGCTCACACATTTGATTGAAAGGTATCCAATTGTATTTGTTGTATGAAAATAGGCAGCAGGCCCAATTTGGCCCTTGGACCAAAGTTTGCCATCATCTGCTTTAGAACTATCAATATTAAGTAAGTCACATACATTCATAGTGAGATGTATACTTGCCAAAGGTATTCACCTCTGTTTTGGAGGATGTCATACAAAGTCCAAATGGAAAAGGGGTTTTCTATAGATGCTGATCTTCCAAATACTTCTTTTTTTTTTGACTTGTTTATTTACTTTTAATTTACAAGATTCAGTTCCACATTCACTTGAGTTTCAGATTTTTCTCCCCTCCCTTCCCCACTCCCCATGGTGGTGTGCAATCATGTATAGGATCTGCAAATACTTTCACATTGTACAATAGTTTGGTTATATAGAAGGGTTGTAACCAATGAGTGATCACCCTCCAGATACTTCTGCTATGGATTATATTGTATTGATTGCATTGAACCCCAGAATATAGCAGAACCTCTTCAAAACTATTCATGACCACTAGATACTGATGACTTTAAAGATCTATAAGAAGGAAACCAAAAGGATAAAGAATGTCCATTGCCCCAAGAATGACAAGCAGTTACATAAATGACCCATTTAGTTTGTCCACATCTATTTTAATACATCTATTTTAGACAGGCACTGCAGATGGATAATGAGCTGGCCCCAATTAAAAAGGAGGAAAGATGGTCTAGATTTTGTTTAATGATTTCAAGCTATTTACACACACACACACACACACACATACACGCATACACAATTTTTTCAACGTTAATATTCTTCTTGTGATACTACATGAGTTATACAGAGCACCATAATGACCAAAGAATCAAAACTGTAGGTGAACCAAAGGGTAATGGAGAGATTAGTGATGACTTAAGTTGGCTGCAACATATCACCAATAATTACTTAGACACAATAAGTGACCTAAAAGATATTATCTACGAAATGCATGATTAGAAAAAAAGAAAAGTGAACTAGTCTTACAGTGAGAGAAAGAGTCAACAGACAGCCTGAGTGTCGTATTGGTTATAAGGACCCTTTACACTCTTCAAAATCACTGATGACCTAAAGAGCTTTTTCACATGAGTTATGTCTATTAATATTTACTGTTAGAAAATAAAACTGATAAAATTTTAAAATACTTGTTTGTTAATTCATTAAGAATAAGTCATAAGCCCATTACACATTAACATATTTTTATGAAAACTAATGATATTTTCTTTTAAAAAAAAAAAAGAACAAAACAGTGAGAAGAATGGCCCTGCTTTACATATTCTTGCAAATCTCTTTAATGTCTGGCTTAATAAAAGACAGTTGGAGTCTCATATCTACTTCTACATCCAATCTGTTGCAATATGTTGTTTTGCTTGAAGTATATAAAGAAAATCCAGCCTCAAACAGATATGTGGTTGGAAAAGGGAAGAGCATTTTAATAGGCATATAATGTCTTCGTATCATGAAAATAGTTTTGATATTGCAGATCCCCAGAAAGGGTTTTGAACACCCTCTCATACTTTGAGAACTGCTGGTTTAGTCCAACACACTCCTTTTTACAGATGAGAAAATTGAGATTCAGAGAAAAAAGGGTAAAATGCTACACAAATAGTACTCATCAGAGATGGTACTTAAACCCAAGTCTTAAACTTAAAAAAATCTTTCAGCCTAGCAAGAATTCTACAATATTTGATCTCCACAAGGAAAAGTATTCTCTATCTAAAACATGCCACCAACACAATATTTTCAAGAACAATTGATCTAAAATGTGTCATCTTTCGGGAAGAAAATTTAAGCCCTTTATTGTTCCACTTAGTCTTACATCCTTTATAATTTCCCAAAATAGAAATGAATTACAGCTTCCAAGTTATAGAGCGAGGTGTACTGAAATATTTTATTAATCATTTGCTGTACATAGGTGACACTGCTAGATGATTCTATCATAAAACATATTAAATAGCTTCTTCATCTCATAGGAAAATTTCATATTGGAGGCCTTCTTCTAGATCTAAATTTTCCAAATGACATAAAAATGTTATTTGGATTTTAAAAATGGAAGATTGCTAACGTATGCCAAGGAAAGATAGATATTAAGACTTTAAAGTTTAATCCAAAGGTTAAATTGAACCAACAAATGAAATACTTTGATCTCCTTCAAGCAAAACATACTAAGCACAAAGTTACTAAAGAAAAAGCTGAAAATGTACAAAGTCATTATCATTTATATAGTATTGTTTTAATACACATTTTTGGAATTGTAAAATTGACCGCAACAGATTTGGAAAGTAATCTTACCAAAAAACTCAGGCAATATGTATATGTACACATGCACATGTATGTGTATATATAAGTGTATGTGTATATGTACATACACACCGATTCATATAGGTCTGTTTGTTGTTGAGTCCTGTTTGACTCCTTTTGAGGTTCTCTTGGCAAAGATACTGGAATGGTTTGCCATGCCCTTCTCCAGCTTATTTTATAGGTGAGGCAAACATAACTGAGTGTCTTGTCCAGGGTTCAAGGACAGTATGTGTTCAAGGTCAGATTTAAACTTAGAAAGACAGTATGTGTTCAAGGTCAGATTTAAACTTAGAAAGAAGAGTCTTTCTGACTCATAGAGCCCAGGGTTCTATCCACTGTGCCACCTAGCTGCCCATAATGTATGTATGTATGTGTGTATGCATGTATATGTATATATTGTTTGTATATTGTGTATATTCTGTCTCAGAGAGCCATCCCATATAACAATATTTTTTAAAGGAAAAGAGGAAGAAGAAAGAAAAAAAAATCATCATCTTTCTCTTTGGAACCAATGGCTGCATGTTGCAGCAGCTATCATAGCAAAGATCAAGGCCATTTTCATGGGAAGAAGGAGGAGTTGTTCAAATAGATGATCTAAAGGCGGAACTTTCTAAGTTTTGAGTGGACAAGGTCACTAGAGAAGCTGTCCCCAAATTATCTAAGATCCAAGTTATATGAAAATACGCTGCCCAAGTCCTAACTGTCACCAATGAGATTCAGAAAGAGAACCTTGGGAAATTCTACAAGGGCAAGTAATACAGATCTCTGTATTGGGGTCCCAAGAAGACCAGTGCTCTGTGCCGCAGGTTTAATGAGCATGAGGAAAGCATGAAGACCAAAAAACAGCAGAGGAAGGAACGTACTGTGCCCTCTTTGGAAATTAGCTGGTAAGGGATAATTTATTAAAACACTCAATAAACAGACAAGTTATCATTTACAAAATTAACAAAACAAAATTAAAAAATTCTGAAAATATGTGTAATGAACCACATCCATGGCCTTCCTATTTCTGTAAAGAAGTGGAGTGCAGGTGTCTTATACATCTTCTTTGGGACTGTGTATTTTTTTGTAGTTGTGCAACATACACTTCTGATGACTTTGATTGTGTTTCTATTTACATTGTTGTAGTCTTTACATATTTTTTCCCTTGGCTATGATTATTTCACTCTGCAGTTCATGTAGATCATTTAATACTTCTTGATATTCATCACATTTGTCATTTCTTACAGCACAGTAATGTATCACATTTTGTTTAGCCACTCCCCATTGATGGTCATCGACTTTGTTTCCAATTCATTGTTTAATCACAAAAAGTGTTGCTATAAGTATTTTGGTCTACTTGGGGACTTTCTTCTTATCAGTGGCCTCCTTGGGATTCTCTGGGTCAAATGACATGGACATTTTAGTCACTTTATTTGCAGAATTCTAAATAGCTTTCCAAACCAGCTATACTGAATCACAATGCCACCACTGCTGCATTACTGTGCCTATCTTCCCACAACCCTTCCAATACTATTTCCATCTTTTACTGGATGTAAGGTGAAACCTTAGGGCTGTTCAATTTTCATTTCTCTTAATGTTATTGATTTGGAGCATTCTTTCAGATGGTTGTTTATAGTTTACAGTTCTTTTGAGAATGAATTTTTCATATGCTTTGAGTATTTAGCTGTTGAGAAATAGCTTTTGATATATGGATATAGAAATAGATACAGATGACATGTATAAAAGAGATGTATGTGTGTGTGTGTGTGTGTGTGTATATATATATACATATATGTGTTATAATACATATACATATATACCCATATATTTGTGAGTTGTATATTTATCTAGGATACCAAACCCTCATATGAGAAATTTGATACTAAGATTTTTTCCTATTAGATCATTTCCTTTCTTAAACTAGATTTACTAGGTTTGTTTTCACAGGTATTCAGTTTTATGTAATCAAAGTTATCTGTTTTAGCTTTTGAAACTGTTTCTATCCCTTGCTTGGTTAAAAATATATCTTCTATTCAGAACTGTGAAAAAGATATAATGCTCTTCTCTTTAAATTTTTTTTACCATATGATTATCAATAAGATCACATATCCATTTTGAACTTATTATGAACTATGATATAAGATGTTGATCTAAGCCTAATTTTTGCCAGGCTCCTTTCTAGGTTTCCCTGAAATTTTTATCAAATAGGGAATTCTTTCTTAAGTAATTTATGAAAAACCCATACAATATTAATGAAACACAGGGTCCTTCAGCTTAAAGCAGACTTGGAAAGATGAACACTTCATTTTCAAAAAGGAGCAAGAGGACTCAAGAGCCATTCTTAGAGCTTATGATAAACGTGCTGAATACCTAAAGAAATACTTTTGGGACAAAAGACATCATTTCACCAAGTAAAGACTGATAATAAATCATGCCAATGGAGTTATTAAATGTAAGTGAAAATGGTTTACCTCCAAATGAAGTCTATGAAATGATTGAGATCAAAGAGTAGAATCAAAAGACTCTGTTCATGTGACATTCACATGAACTCAAACAATATAATACATTCATAGAGAAGAATCAAACAAATAACAGATTTATGGGGATTTGTTTATGGAAACAGAGTTTATGATGGTGATTCAGGACCAGGCCATTACCACCTAAAATTATGAGAGGTCATCCTTAAGAAGCATTGGTTTATTCACCAATGTAGATAATGGAAGGAAATGATAGAAACTGTGTAACTCTCCAAAATTTTAGTATCTATGAAATACCCAATAAGGAATGACCCAATGGCTAGAATTATGCAGCAGAAGCTGACTAGCCTTTATAAATTGGCAGAAAATAAATCCCCATTCTATAAATATAGACCTCAATCTATTCTTAAAGTTTCAGCTGACATCCTGTATTGGAACGAGACCATCATCATAGACACCACTACAGAACACAATCATTCAGACATAACGATGACCAATAAAAATTTAAGAATAATATTATTAATAGATGTTCCTATGTCAACTATATGAGCCAGGTAGAATGAAAAACTTCCAAGAAGGCTTAGAAACTGAAAGTAGTACGATGACCAGTCATAATTCCAGAGAACTCAGGATGAAACATGCTACTTACTTTTTCATAGAGAGGTGATGGACTCAAAGTGAAGATCGACGTGTTTCTTTCTTTTTTTGGACATGGTTAACATGTGAGTTTTTTCTTTTTCTTGGCTAATCATGTTTATAACAGCTTATATTTTTCTTACTTTCTCTATGAGGGGGAAGGAAAGGTGGTATGAAGAGAATTTGGAAGTGAACATAAAATAAAATTTAATTTTTAAAAAAGTAAAAGGTTTCAAGAGACCTAGTAGAAGAAATCAAAATCATGTTGGAACAAGATGATGCACATATCATTACTATTGTCCTATTTGCTATTAGAATTGCCTTTTCAGTTTTCGTTTTCAGTGAGTCTACAGAAGAATAATAGCAGGCTAGCAATTTGTTGTAGCACCATTTCCATATGAATTCCATCAAAAATGATGATATAGATCATGCCGATAACATTAACAGCTGACATTTATGTAGCACTTTAAAGTTCACAAAGCATTTTAGCATGCTATTTAATTTGAGTCTCATAAACTATGAAATAGGTTTTATAGATAGGTGAGATAGGTACCGTGAATGAGATATGGCCGTATAGAGAGAGAGAGAGAGAGAGAGAGAGAGAGAAAGAGAGAGAGAGAGAGAGAGAGAGAGACATTGCATGTATTTTTAATAGAGGCAGAATTCTTACTAAAAAAAACACAAAACCCCAGAACTTTCACATCTAGCAGCAAAGCGTTACCTTTTAAAATAGTCATGTTTGGAGGCTATAGCCTCATAACAGTTATGTGACCATTGCTTAAAGCATTTCTGAAATGACTGCCTTTGTATATAGTTAATAAATTTTCTCTGGAAGCAATTTGAAAAGTGGAATTAAGAGAGGAGCCATTCAAAGTAGAGTCTCATTGTTTCATTATTGTCCTTCATTATCTTATCAACCATGGAAAGAAATCTTCTAATTTTGAAATTACATTCTATGGATAAATATAGAATATGTTACATAACCTTTGAGTTGGTGGTCTTAATAATGTTAGCATACAATTAATGTTTTGCATTTTTATTATTCTGGAAGCTGCTAATATTTTCTAAATAATTCAATTCACTTTGCTGGGATCTGAATTCTTCTAAAAGCCAAGATGCCAGGTGGAATTAATTCCTTTTTGAAATAGCTAAGAATCCATTATAAGTTTAGACCACTGACGTGAGGTTGTTTTTTTTCTTACCATGAATCAAATTATATAGTATTAATGCTACTACTTCCTCTCTTTCTAAAAGCCTTCTTTTCTTAATGATTTTATTACTCCATCTCTTTTGATGTTTAGAGAATTTGATAATTGGATGCATTCATTGCATGATAAATCTGGTAGAAATTTTTCCTCTATCATCAACAGTTGCAAAGGTTTTGTCTACTAAAAAGACTAGAAGATTGATGCATCTTTCAGTTATTTTCTCATATTTCTAGTTTGTTCTTGTCACCAGACATCATGATCCAAGAAATAAATCTGGATCTAGCACAAGACATATGAAAATAGACAACAACTTAAAGAAAATGAAGAAAGATTTTGTTTCTATAAGGGAAAGAGCTGACATCTGAAATGAGCTTTGTCATCCATAAAAAATGGTACGATACAAATTGGTAACAAATATTCAAAACATGGAGAAAGTAGCAAAAAATAATATGAATAAAGGAATAGAATCCACTGGAAATAAAATCCTTTAGTTGAAGGTAAAATAGTGGAAATATGCCACAAAAAAGGACAAAGTACAACTCAATTAAAAAGAGTTGGATACTTTAATATCAAAGATGATAGGCAACAAAGCTTGGAGAAATAATCTGAGTCATCAGATTGACT
The DNA here is from genome assembly GCA_028646515.1 of Pseudochirops corinnae. NCBI lineage: Eukaryota > Metazoa > Chordata > Mammalia > Diprotodontia > Pseudocheiridae > Pseudochirops > Pseudochirops corinnae. Next base: position 210,940,638 of record CM053587.1, read on the forward strand.
GAAAAAAAATGCAAAAAGAGAATGACCATTTTCCAGGAAAACACTTGTAGCAGCAAGCTCCCTAGCATACCCATGATGGCTGCTAACAAAGGTTCTTAGATTTGCTTTTCTAAAGGAAAGCAACTCAGAATGGGTTAACAAACTTACTTCAATCAAACATATATCATTTAGCTAGTTCAGGGGAAAAATTCAACACCCTGAACTTCAGAGAATACAAACAGAATACAAACAGAAGTTAAAAGCAGAAATTACAATCCGACAGATCAGCAGACAGGGCTTCCAGCTGTCTGACCATTACATCCATACCTAGTTAGTTACCAGAGAGGGAAGCACCAACATCTGGGTTTTCAAAGTCGGGGGCTCAATGGCTGCCCAGAGTCATCTGGCCAAATCACACAACTCTTTCCAAAGTGAGCCCCAAAGCAAAAACTCACATCAGGGTTTATATAGCCTTCTCCTGGATCAGAGAATGTCACAACCCTCTTGACCACTGCTCGATCACAAAGTAATAAGGTGTTTGTTTGCCTGAAAAACAAACTTCCCGCCACAGGCTCCATGTGAACACATTCAGCCTATTAGGGGGCAGAGTATATTTTCAAATCAGGGAAGGTTCTCAGAGTCACTTAAGCCTATCAAAGG
>CM053587.1:210948259-211007115 GCA_028646515.1 Pseudochirops corinnae
TTTTATGACCCTGATATAATGTGGCTTCTGTTGTACTTAAGATTTTCTCTCTCTACTAGCTTACCTTATTACTTATGAGAACAATCTTTTATTCAACACCTTTCTTTCCCATCTCTATTATTAATTTTAAAAGATCTTCTTTGAAAGACCTTTATTTTCAACAATATTACTTTCTGAAAAAGGCAGTGGCGTATTGGACAGGATACTTCACAATATGTACTGGGTCCTTTTCTTCCCCTTCCTTCCATCTTGAGGCCATGCTTCCTTCTCCTTCCTTTCTCCTCCTCTCATATCCTCTTGTTCTCCATTTCTACAAGCCAGATATGACAGGGAACCAGATAGATCCTCCCCTGCATTGACAGGCAGTTAAGAATATTGTAACCTCTATTCATAGATTTTGTGAAGTGTCGCTCTCCCTGGAACAGAATCTCTTAATGGGATCCCTTCAACACTTCCTCATTTTCAAGGAATATAATAACACTTTCACCTGAACATTCCCCTTCCTTGAATAGAACCCAACTTTTACTTCCCACTCTAAGAGCACTCTCCCGTGTCCTACTCCCCTACTCAACCCCCCAAAATCTAAAATTCTTTCCCTACTCCCATCCTCAAGATTGTTCAAGAACAAAATACATGTTGTCTCCATGTATTCTCAAGCTCAGGTCATACAGCAGTGTTTCTGCCTTGTCTTTGCCTTCTGCTGTCCCCAACTAAGGGATTTTCTTCTAGTGTTCTTCGTTTAAGAATATTTAGTAAAAAAGTGAATGCAGCTTTTAATTCATTTCTTCCTTTTGCCTCTTCTCTGACATTTGGCCTGTTGGATTCTTTTTTCTATGCCCCTCAAGTCACATGAAACTTGTGTGTTCATTTAAAAAACAAATAACCAATAAGATTTCATCTAAGTTAAACAAAAGCTTTGATTTCATTGCTTCGTTTCTTCTTGGTATTTTTTAAACTTTTTATTAACATTTTTATTTTTATATCCTCTAAACTTCCCCATATTCCTTTCCTACCTTCCCAGAGAGCCATCCTATATAAACTATTCTTTACAGTGTGCAAGGACTAATTTTGATAGCCTTAGCCCTTCTCAACAATGCAAGGACCTAAAACAATCCCCAAGGACACATGATGGAAAACGCCAGCCACATCCAGAAAAAGAACTATGGAGTTGGAATGCAGAAGGAAGCAGACTTTTTTTTTTGTTTTATTTTCTCATGGTTTTTCCTATTCATTATAATTCTATGAAACATGACTAATGTGAAAATGTGTTAATAGGAATATATGTGTAGAGCCCATATCAGATTGCAAGCTGTCTTGGGAAGGGAGGGAGAGAAAACTGAAAACTTATGGAAGTGAATGTTGAAAACTAAAAATAAATAATTTAATAAATCAGGAAAAATCTTTTTTAAAGAAAAAAGGAGGCGCGAGTCTGGAAGCAGCAGTCTCACAGATAACTCACAACTTTTACAGCCTGACAGCAACCTCAGTTCAAAATTGGCTTAAGTCTACACATCCCCAGATATCCCCCAAAATGGCATCTACTGTTAAGGAACAGCCGATTTTGAATGTCCTAAAGGAAGAACAGGTTCCCCAGAACAAGATCACTGTTGTTGGAGTTGGTGCAGTTGGCATAGCATGTGCCATCAGTATCTTAACAAAGGATTTGGCTGATGAACGTGCCTTAGTTGATGTAATAGAAGACAAACTAAAGGGAGAGATGATGGATCTCCAACAGGGCAGCCTTTTCCTCAAAATGCCAAAGATTGTTTCTGGTAAAGACTACAGTGTAATTGCAAACTCAAAACTGGTCATTGTTACTGCTGGGACACGTCAACAGGAGGGAGAAAGTTGTCTTAATTTGGTCCAGCATAATGCATCTTTAAATTCATCATTCCCAATATTGTTAAATACAGCCTTCACTGCAAGCTGCTTATTGTTTACAATCCAGTGGATATTTTGACATATGTGGCCTGGAAGCTAAGTGGCTTTCCTAAAAACCATGTTATTGAAAGTGGTTGCAATCTGGATTCTGCCCGTTTCTGTTACCTAATGGGGGAGAGACTTGGTGTCCATTCTTCGAGTTGTCATGGATGGGTCCTTGGGGAACATGCAGACTCCAGTGTTTCTGTGTGGAGTGGTGTGAATCTTGCTGGTCTGTCTCTGAAGAATGTTAATCCTCAAAAAGGAACTGATGCTGATTCAGAGAATTGGAAAGATGTTCATAAACAAGTCGTTGAAAGTGCTTATGAGGTGATCAAGCTGAAGTGCTACACTTCCCAGGCCATTGGCTTGTCTGTGGCAGATCTGGCATAAAGTATTATGAAGAATCTTAGGAGAGTGCATCCAATTTCCACCATGATTAAGGCCCTTATGGCATTAATAAGGATGTCTTCCTTAGTGTCTCATGTATCTTGGGGCAGAATGGCATTTCAGATGTGAAGGTAAACCTGAATGCAGATGAGGAGAGCCATTTAAAGAAGAGCACAGATACTCTTTGGGGAATCCAGAAGGAGCTGCAATTTTAAAACCTTTTACTGTGCTGACATCAAGAGAACATAACAGTGGTTAAGGATCAGGAAATCCTGATTTTCAAATAGGTCAAATCCTTCCTCTGATTAGTGATTGAACACCAGAAATGTAAAACCTGTGAACACACTCTAGTCTCTTCCTAAAGTTAGAAATGGGCAATAGTACAGTGTGATTATTTGTTTAAACCCTGTTGTTGTTTGCATATGATGCTGGATACAACTTGTATAGTCTCAGTAGTTGGTGTCAAGCAGACCATGCTCCACAGGTATATAAACTACCTGCCTTGTATGTACATGCTACAGGTTCCTGTAGGTCCAGAAAACAACACTCCTGGCTACAAAACACCATACAGTAGTAATTCTTTATTGATACATTGATTAACTTCGTGCTCCCCTCCCTTAGGGCTCTACAGCCTGGCCCTGTGTATCACATTTCCAGAGGACCTGATTTTTGTCTACACACACACACACACACACACACACACACACACACACACACGTATCAATAGTTGTAAATGTCCATATTATATAAAAAGATCTGTGTATGTACAATGCAACCAATTCCTCAAGTGTCATACTAACCCTAAATACCGAATAAACTACTAAAAAAAAAAAAAAGGAAAGAGGAAAAAAAAATCAGAAAAACGGAAGTTTCTAAAAGCTGTATTTACTATTTCCACCTTTTAACATTTATTTGCAAAATCTCTGTGTCCTCTAATACATGGTCAGTTTTTTATAAAAGTTCCATATGGGGCTAAGAAATGTATATATTTCTTAGCAGAACCATTTAGAAGATGCCATGTGTTTTGCTCTAGTTTCTTCATCAATTTGTTTAATTCTATATTTTTTTTATTGTTTGTATTTTTCCAAAACTGAGAGACAGCAAAATTTTCTGGGACTAGTGACTTTTTATATTTTCTTGTAATTCTGTTAATTTTTCCTTTATTAATTTAGGGGCTAGGGCATTTGGAGTCTGTAAATTTAATATTAATTTTGCTTTGTGTATGATTCCTTTTAGCATAATTGTAATTTTTACCTTTTTTTGTTGTAAATGTTTATTTTTGTTTTGGCTAGTAGCATATTGCAACTTATACTTTTAAAGATGCACCTGATGCATAATAAATTTTGTTCCACGCTCTCATTTTTATTCTGTAAATGACTTTGCTTTTTAGGTGCATTTCTTCTAAGCAACAGATTGTGGGGTTTTGTTTTCTTATCCAATCTGTTACTATATTTTATTTTATTGGATTTAAAAACATCTATTCACATTTAAAGTTGAAGTAGGCTTACATTTTTTCCATTTGTTTCAAATATTTTACTCATTTTCTGCATTCGAATTTTTTGTTATTGCTGTTTCTTTTCTTGTGTGAAAAGTACTTGCTATTCAGTTATTTTTACTTCCTCTACTTTAAGGTAATTCTATTCACATAGATTCTTTTCCCCTCATCCTTAAATCCCCTCCCATTTGTCACCCCTTTCTCTAGTATTGGAGTTAACACATTTCCCTCTATGTTCTTCATCTCTTTCCTCTTCTTTGTACCTTCCCATTCTACAGTTCAGTCTCATAAAAATCAGATTCCCTTCCGGGTAGGTTTTTGTGAAGTTTAGTTCATGGTGTTTCAGGTCTGCTCCTTCACCTTCAGCTTTTCCGTTTAAGTTCTGCTTTCACACTTGTCTTAATGGTTTCTATTCCTGTTTTGTTGTTTTTTAGCCAATAGATGTCTTTCCTAGATTTTCCCCCTTTTTCCTCCTTGGAATAATTTATTTCCTCATGCCTTCCTTGGTGGTTGTATTTGTTTACGTTTCTTATATTTCTTTTATTGGGAGTGTTTGTAAAGCAAATAATTTGCTTCCATCTGCTTTTTTTTCCTTGTAGGAATGTTTCAAATACCTTTCTTTTATTGAATGACCATCTTTTTCCCCCTGATGATTATAGGCTCAACTTTGTCATGTTGAGCTCCTTGGCTTTTTCCAGACATTTCATTCTCTTCTGTAGTTTTTTGTTGGTGTATAAATCTTTTGTTATTTGAATTTCCTTTCCTCTATATTTGAACATTCTGGTCTTTTGCAGAATGTGTTGTCACTGGAGTTGTTAAACGTAACCACTGTGTTAGGGTCTTGAGAGTGTGCAGCATAGATTTGTCTTTTTTTCTGGAGGCAATCTGTGGATTCTTTCTAAAATTTTAAATGTTCATTATTTTTAGTTCCAAATTGTCACCTTCCCCCACTCATTGAGAAGGCAAGCAGTTTGATAATCTTTCGATTCTTTCAATTGGCACTTTATTTTCTTCTCTCTTTAGAAGTTATGGGAAGTTTTCTTGTTTTTTCTATTACAGTATTTGGTGTTTTTGACTTGTGCTTTTCTATGACACCTATAATCCTTAAATTGTTTCTATATGTCTTTGAGATCAATGTTATGCTTAGAGATCATATTTTAATATCATTGCTTTTCTCCCAGACTGTCCTTCATTCTTTACTTACATTTCCAATCATTCGTTCTGTTTCTTTGAGATCTGCTACTATGAATTCAAGGTTTTCTATTCTGCCAATTATTTTTGCTGTGCAGGCCATGTATTCTGCTCTCATTATTCTCTCTTGTACCTTTTGGGAGTTCTTTGCTATGCTTCCATTTTTTCTTAGGAATCCATAGGGTCCTCTGCCTAGCAGATGTTGATTTATTTTCCTTCATCTTGCAATATTTATTTAGGGACTGGTTTAGATTATCTGGGGCCCGTATTCTCTTCTACTATTAATATCTGTCGGTTGGTTTATCTGCTTGTGCTCAAGGTTTTTGATTGAGTTTTCTTCTTGCTGAATTAGTAATTCGTCTTTTCCCCTTCTATTCCTTTATCACTTTCTGACTTTCCTTTTTTATGGTGTTTCCTCTGGGGGATGGCCTTCAAAGCTATTAAGCTAAGGAATCCATTTTTCACTGGCCTCAGTTTCTGCCCCAAGTGACTTCTCAGAGGGCAATAACCTCAGCTAGATGCCAGTCCCCTTTCCTTCAGCATTGTTAAAGGCCCTCTTCCCTGCTTCCCCCATCCCCAATAGTGGTTCCCTGCCTCAGTTCCCTCTACTTTTTAGTTTTTCTGGCTGAATACTACTGAGGTAGCAGCACTCCAAACTCCTATGCCTGTCTTTCTTTTCCAAGTAGCTGGGCAGAATTGAGGTTTGCTGCTTGTTGCCAGACTGGTGGGATAAGGGCAGTGGCAGAACGTATTAGGGAAATTCCTCAGTGGGTCTCACAGCACAACCCGGCATCCCCTGCTGAACCATGGAGGCTGGTGTGGGCAGATTAGAGATTAGTGCTCTCTACTGTTAATTTTTAAGGCTGTTCTTTGTTAGGCTTCTTAGTTTCTAGGTCCATAGAGACAATTGTAATTGCTTTATCTGTTGTGCATAACTGCATTTCCTTTTTTTTTTGGGAAGAGGATCTGACAATTCGGTTTGGAGAAAATGTTGTTTGTTATCTTTGGTCCTGTGATTGACTAGTTCGAATGCCCTACTTAGGCCTGTAATAACTATTCCCATTATTGACATCACTTTCTATTAGTTCAGGGCTATGCAAGTGGGTGGCCTTATTTCTGGGACTCATGGTCCAGACTGGGTCTGCAAAAAAATTAAGGTCTACCCTTGGGCACTGGGTGGATAACCTTAGTTTTGGCTAGCTGATCCTAGCAGAGGCTATGCATTTTGGCAGCTTTGTCTCAGAAGGAACAGACATACTTGAGAAGGCACTGCAGGTGGGATTAGACATGGACCAGATCTTGTCTGGTATAAGGATGTGTTTGTATGTCGGGCTAGGGTGTGTAGTAATGGGACTTTGGTGATGTTGGGTCAATTCAGGAGGACAGAAGCAGGATCTCTGGCATGCTGCTAAAACCAACAGATCTTAGAATATACCCAGAAGGCCATCAAATATATAAAACACACAATAATGCTTTTAACGACGAATCTTAATCATCCTAAAGACAAAAGTTTAAAAGCACAAATCCATTCACAAATTTAAACTCTTAAAAAATTGTTTTATTGATTCTTTACCATACAAAATTTATTCAAATTACATCCATTTGAAGTGGTAAGATCACAGCTAGAGAACAGGTCATCCTGTAACAAATCTATTTACAAAACCCATCATAAAAGCTTTTTTTTTTAACTTTTTTTTTTTACATTATTTTACATGTTACCTTCTTTAAACTAACATACAACACAAAGCTCAACTGATTAGTATTATTTTTGCCTAGTCTTTCTTTGAGAGAAGGGTTTTACTTTGTACAAAATGGTATATCCTCTGCAAAAAAAAAAAGGTCCACAACCTGACCATTTCTAGTATTTTTTTACTCTCCATTAATCTCCCTATGCATTCCTCCTTCCTCATTCACATGTTCATTTGGAACTCAAGTTTTCTTTTTCCACAGAGCTAAAGCTTTAAATACTGCAATTTTATTTACAGATCTACATCTTTTAAAAAAACTCAACAACAACTAACTAAACCAAACACTCTTAAAAAATTACAAACCAGCTAGAAAATATTCTGGCAGTGTTTACAAATTAATTTCTATTATTATACAAAATGGCTAGATGACTAAATGTGAATAGACTACATTAACAACTTAAATAAAACCTTCACTATGCACATATTTGTACATATAAACACACACTTAACACTGTTTGACAGCTCATAATGTGTTGCCCTTTATACAATTTTATATTCTAAGGCTCACTCAGTAAGAATTTGCACACAAGTAACTTAACTTTTAGCCATTTCAGATGTGAGCTTTTGTTTTTATAGCAGCAACTCAAGGGTACCAGAAAACCTGCAATACAAAGTACTCAAAAGTAAATAATAAAAAATACTGTAGTACTAACCCACTGTGTGTGCCAGAAAGGATGATAAAGTTAAAACAACCTGCAAACAAAAATACAACATGGGACACTTCATTCATGTACATCAAATGAGCCCATGAATTGGAAAAAAATCTTACACACAAAGGAACTTTTAAGACGTATTAGGATTCCTCTCACTTTCAAAATAATAAATATGGTATTATATTACCAAAAGGATTAAAAAAATAAACAATCCAGTCAGGTGATACTCACTGTTTAAAACTTTGGGAAAAGTCAGCTTTGCGCTGCTGGCAAAGAGAATTACACAAAGCTGGAAGCAGAGGCAGCTAACCAGATGAGATAAATATGGTATACGGAAAAAAGCTTGGCATAAATTGTTTCCTTTACAGGAAAAAAAACCCCACAGTGCATTTCCAGTAGGCACTTAACACAAAGCTTCCCTCCCCATTTCCCACCCCTCCTTCCCTCCCTTCCCCTCCCCTCCCCTCCTCTCTATGTAGTACCACCACCAATCATTCTGTACCAGGTCCAAGGTGTGTGGGGGCAAGAACACACTGTGCATCTTTGTTCTGCATTGTTTTTCCCTTTTCAGATATACACCCACACATACGTACACAAGTATTTTAAGGTGTTGGTCACTTTTATGACTCCCCCACCACTTTGCATATTATGGAATTCTGTCTATAGTCAACTCCAAGGTAAGGTTCTTTTCAAAATTTACCGAGAGATTTTTTTTTTGTTAAAGTGTTTATCAAGTGCCCATGTGCCTAAGCACTATGTCAGGCATACAAAATATCAATTTCACTGTTCATTCTGAGGTTCTTCCTAACTATTATAATTTTTCCCCCATACTCCATCTAGAATAGATGATGGGAGAATTCTCAGCACTCAGGGAATGAAGTCTGAGGTACAATGGAACCAAGACAGACAAACTCCAAACTACAAGTCTGGCTGTGACAAATGCAGGTTTCCATCTGGAGATGGGAAAGCATACTTGGATATTCACCCAAATGAAGCTAACACAAACCCCCACCACCCAAACTTGGACACCATTCCCTGAGAATAAATAGGGAGAATTCTACCACACCTTAACTAATACTGCCTTATTTGCCTTGACTCCCTTCAATCCATGATACTCCCTCATAAGTAAGAGGGAATAGGATTTGGGCCAGAGCTACTGCTGGACCAAATATCTTTTGTGATTACTTACTAGCTAAAGTAAATATTGTTCGGCCTCCTGGGATGGGAATGTCATTCTTCCTATAGAGGTCTCCTTCTGACCCCATCCCTAGGAGTGGTGTCCCTGAGTGTGATGCAAGAGAGCCCTTTCCTGTGGTCACTGGCAGACAAGACCCCTAAATGAAGCAGTTCTTCTCAGCCTCTACTTAGAACTGCTGTATCCATGAATCTGGCACTCCATTTCTGCAGGTGGCCCAAGGAATTAGTATCAATACTGATTCACCCCCAGTCCTCCATTCCACAGAGAAAGGACCAATGTGAAACAAGGCCTACACAGCACTGGGATCACACAGGTTTAGAAACTTTACTCAGCAGCAGCAGTTCTTACCAGCTTTGCCCCAAGCTGGAAGGAATTAGTAGAAACTGCTTCAAAGTAAACAATTAAATTGAAATGGTGATGGGCGCCCACAGGAAGGCTTTAAAAAAAAAAAAACAAAAACATCAACCAAGAATTCCTAAGTGGCCATGTGCTACAAATAAACTTTAAAAATACAAATAAAATGGGGATTTTATGGGAGCACCTGAAAATCCACAATTGCTTGGAGTGGCAGAAATTGAATACACCTCATCTATATTTGCCACATATTATATGGAACACTTCAAACCAAAGGCATAATAGGGCATTAGTATTTCTTACCTCATACCAAACAAATAGTACATAGCTTAAACCAAGTTAGGACCACAATTTAAATATTCCTAGGAAGAGCTGAAGAAATCCATTTTCATACTTTTTTATGACTTCAAGTTTATGCTTCCTGCAGTTCCATTCCATATTAGCAGACCCCAAAGACATGCATTCTACAAAGAAGGCACGGCTTGAAATGCTATTAAGGAAGATTGCTGTTTGCAAGCGGACCACGTGGTTCTGGCCCTTCTCCACTAGCCCATTCATCAGGCACAGTGGCCACCTGGGAAGGGAGGGAGGGCGGGCAGGAGAGAGGGCAAGGTACAGCTACTTGATTGCACACGTTCCCACCTGCTGTTTCATCCACGAGATTTTGGAGCCTAGGGCAAAGCAAGGCTTTCCCAAAGGAGCCTGCCACTGTGCGCTTATTCAATATTTAGAAAAAAACTTAGCAAAATGTCAACTTTGTTGTGAAGTTGTAGTTTACTTCGTGATAATATTCTTGAAGGAAGAAGGTGGCAAGGGACAACACTGAAGGACAGATGTTCTAGTTCCATGATAAAAAAATATTGGTTTATATATAGAGAGAATTCACACAAAACAATCAACTGCACATAAAGTCCTCCACCAATGGAAGTTTTTCTAAATCATAAGCATCAAAGAGATCACTGATGCCTTCTTCTTCCCCAAGGCTGAGTAGGTAGTCTTCTTGGATCAAGGGAGGCAGTAAGTTCACAAATGGTCCTTCTAGGTTTGAAGGAATTTGGTCCTCAGTCTGCTGGAGCAGATTAGTTGGAGAAGCCAAGGGAGAAAGGTTTGCCATAGAAATGGAGCAATCAGCATGTCCTGAGTTGGTTGAGGCCAAGTCTATGAAGTAAGATAGAAAAGAAATGAGGAAATAAACCAAGGAAAAATGAAGTTTGATCTTTGAAAGAAGAGCTGTGTTGCTTCCTAAGTCATTCAATGCCGCAGAAAGAGACTGCTTAGTGTAAAGAACTGTGCTTAGCAAATATGTCATAATAAAAGGAAGACTTCTGTTCTGCTTCCTCATCTATTTTAAATGAAACAAAATGCCCTATCAGAACTGAAGGCAAACGTCTTTAAAGATTAGAAACTAAGTTCGTTTCTGCTGACAATTAGTAATTTTAAAAATAAAGGTGGGGCAAGCCAAGTGGTGTAGTGGATAGAGTACCACGCCTGATGTCAGGAAGACTTGTCTCTGGGATTTCGAATTCAGCCTGAGACACTAGCTATTCAACTGTGTTCGCCTCAATTTTCTCATCTGTAAAATGAGCTTAAGAAGAAAATGGTAGACCCCTCCAGTATTTTTGCCAAGAAAAATCCAAATGGGGTCATGAAGTTAGACATGACTGAATAATGAAAAAAAAAAAAGCCAAGTGACCCCCTGCCCAAACAACATTAAGGCTGGTTCCAACACTTTAACCCCCAAATCATGTACCTTTGCTATGTTAGGAAAAAATAAATATTTAAGTATTATTTAAAAACTGAGAACTGTTTTTTATGATCCAAAGTAAATTAGAACTATTTAATATAATAACGGTGGACATTCGCAAAGTGTTCTCCATGCAGTAACTCATTTGAGCTTCACAAAAAGTCTCTTGATTTTACTAAGATATTATAATCACCCCCATTTTATAGACAAGAAAACTGAGGCTGACAGGTTACGTAATTTGTTCATCACAAAGCTAGTAAATAATTTTGGATTCAATCTAGATATCCCTGATTCCATGTCTAATAAGATGAAATCATTCTTAATTGGGACCTTTTGCCATGACCTCCCTTTTTCTATATCTCAATCCTTTGACACCATCCTCCATTGCTCTCCTTGCTCCAATCTCACGAAGGCCAACCCTTCTCTATATTAACTGGAGACCCTTCTCTCTCATCTTTTCCTTACTACTGGCTCTTTTCCTACTGCCTACAAGCATACTCAGGTTCCCCCCTTCCCCAATCTCAAAAAAAAAAATCTTAACTTGGTGCTAGTATCCCCTCATACTAACTTTTTCACTTTTCCCTCCTCTTGGTAGCCAGACTTCTAAAAAATACTATTTTCTCTCAATATCTATACCTTCCTTTCCTCTCACTCACTTTTCAGAACTTTTGAATATGGCTTCTGACCTCAGGAAATAGAAACCATTCTCTCTAAAGTCCATCAATGATTTCTTTAATTGCCAACCTAATGGCCACTTCTTGTCTTCCTCTTTGACATCTCTATATCCTTTGACACTGCTGACCACCCTCTCCTCCTGGATACCTTTTCCTCTCCACGCTTTTGTGATGCTGTTCTCTTTCTTCCTGCAAGTCCACCCCTTCAGAGTCTCCTTTGCTAGAGCTTTCTCTATACCAGGCGGCCCCCTTTAACAGTGAATATACCAGGTACAGAGGTAGGCTGTGGCCAGATCATACTGTCTTGTAAGAATAGATGACTAAATTTTCAGCGTGAGAATCAAAAATCACCAAATGCTACAAATCAGTCTTGACTTATTGTTTTGTCATTTATCTAAAGTTAAGAAAGTGATGCAGAAAATGTTAATAATGAAGATTAAACTTAAAAATGTGTTGCGTTTTCAGAAAGCTAGTTGTTACACATTTACTAGCATATCCTCGAGGTTGTGATACCCCAAGGTTCTGTCCTGGGTCCCCTTCTTTCCCTACACACTCTTTCAATAATCTCATATATTCCTATGCATTTAATGGTCATCTCTATGTAGATATTTCCAGATCTATCTATCTATCTATCTGTCTGTCTGTCTCCTTCCTTCCCTTTTCACACCACTGATCGCCTAGAAGACATTCCAAGAATCCCAGTTTTTCAGGGACTTAACATGTTTAACACAGAACTCATTACATTTTGCCCCAAAGCTGCTTCTTTTTCAGACTTCTCTATTTCTGTTGAGGGCATCATAAGCTGCAGAGATTCACAATATATGAATAACCCCTAACTCCTTTCTCCCTCAATCCACCTATCTAATCATTGCTAAGTCTTTATGATTTTACCTCCACAATATTTTTCCTATAAATGAACCAGTTCTCACTTAACATTAGTGGACTGTTCTACAGACTCCCTTCTTCCCTCATGGTTCCACCACTCCCAGCTCAATGGCCCACAGCCAGAGCAGCTTCAGTGCCTGGGGCCCCCATAGCTGGAGCAGAGGACTCCTGGTGTGGGGGCTGCACTGCAGTAGCAACTGCTGCTCTCTACTCTCTGGCACCCGTCTCTCTCTCCATACCCCTCACCCTGTTACCCACCAGCCGCCTATTGGGAGGCAGAGCTAGAACCAGAGCCAGGGGGCTTACATGCTGTGGAGCTGAATTTGTGTAAATTCTATGTAAAGTAAGAACTGTCTTATTAATTTTGTATATTATGTTTAAGTGTTATGTCCCTTAAAAGAATGTAAGCTTCTTGAGGGCAGGGACTACTTCTTTTTATGTTTGTATCCCTAGAACATAGTAGCACAGTGTCTAACACTAAACTAGAACTTAGTAAATGCTCATTGACAAGAGCAATCCTAATTTTAGTTGCAGGGGGGATGAGTGGGGAAAGGAAAGGAATCCCTTATCACTTGCTGGAGAATTACTATACTGTACTTGAACCTCTTCAGAGATGGTCTGAATGGGATGAGGTAGGCAGTAGTCTTGACCACTAACTGACTAAGGCTGGCAAGAAATTAGTAACCAAAGCCTGTATGAACCTTGACACTGAATTCATGTGCTGTGCCTCTGCCTGTCCCACCAAGGTTTTATGTCACAAACAAGGAGGTGCTATTGTTACTATTGGCCCAGGGACATAAGGAAGATGTGTAAGAAATGTATAGGAAAGGATAAGGAGCTGAGCAGATGGGATCAAACTTTAACCCAGAACAACTTATGGTTAGATGCACCAGTCTTATGGAAAAAAAAAAGTTAAGTGCAAGATATGTTTGTCTTAAACATGATGTAGGAACATTTTTAATATAAGAAAAAGAAAAAAGGGAGAGGGTAATGAAAAGGTTAATAAGGTTCAGGAGAAAAAGGAATAATTTAGGAAAAATAATTATTTTTATGAACATTTAACATTTTTACCTTTTATATCCTTCTCATCTGCTGAAAAAAAAATTCAGTTCTCAAAAATAAACCTCTTCCTGCACAACGTTTCCATTTTATTTCTCTTGGACTTCTGCTCTCTAGCACTATACAAATGAGGGCATGGTAAAATATAGCAGATAAGTTGCTCTTCTTCAAATAGGAGGAATTTTTACTACCTACTTCAAAGGTGGTCAGCAGTAGAATTTGGGAATAGAATATGGAGTTCTATCCCCAAATAAGGAAGATTAAATTGACAATTCCCTGAATAGAAGCAATTAGAATGATAGAGTAAAAATAAATTTTAAAAAAGGTATTTAGTTTCCTCTCAATGTTTCTGTTTCCTAAGCTTAGACTTGTAAAATCCAAATAGGATTCTCAATGCATTAATCTTCACATCAAATTTCTAAATGATGCAAAACAAAGATTGTTACCTTTGGAACTGGATTTGGGAATATTCCCGTTGTGGTCTTGGTTGTAGGATTTTACTGGACTGTGTGTTTCATTCTCTTCTGGACACAAGTAAACTTCAATGGGTCCTTGGTTACTTGATAAATGTATTTGTAGGCTCTACAAATATATAAAAAAAATGTCTACAGCAGGAGGTGAAACTTTGGCAATTTTCCCTACTAAACTTTATTATGGTTTCTTCACAGAAGCAGAATAACTGGCAACAAGCATGTGTCTGAGGTCATCGCATAATTGAGAGATATTCTACCTCCTTCAGGGCTTTATCAAGATTTCAGAAAGAAATAAAATATATGCTTTCATAGGCTTTTGAAAAGAGTGCCACTAGTGAAGTTTTAGGAACTTCTCTATTATATACTAATAGGTCCATCTCATTAGTGTTAAAATAAAAACACTGTTAATAGTACACACTTTAAAATAGGGACCAACTGTATTGAATGAGCAAGGTGTAGCATTTCCAAGTGGCATTCTCCAAAGAGAATGCATTGCACACTTTTATTTGTCATTAAGTTTTTTAAAAATAAAATTTATCCCAAGAAATAGAAAAAATAATAACATACCTTCCTTAGTTTAAGGGCTCTTAGTTCAAGGGGTAGATTTAGTTAATATTTATGAAGAGAGAGAAAATACTTCTATAGGGGTGGCTAGGTGGTGCAGTGAATAGAGCACAGGACCTAGAGTTAGGAGGTCCTGAGTTCAAATACAGCCTCAGACACTTAATACACTTACTAGTCGTGTGACTTTGGGCAAGTGACTTAACACCAATTGCCCTCCAAAAAGCAAAAAAAAAAAAATTTTTTTTAAAATACCCCTATATTTCACCAAATATTTAACTAAATATATTTGAACTAAAAGCCCTTTATGGAAGATAACATTTTTTTCTGTTTCTAATTTAAAAAATAAACCAAAAAACTATTTCCTCTACTTCCCACTTGTACCACCCCCCTAGAAAAAAAAGAAAAACAAAACCCTTGTAATAAATATGCAGTGTTGAGCAAAACAAATTGCTGCATTGACTATGTCCCCAAAAATATAGAAGACAGATTACTATTGGTTAACGCACAAAACCCTCAAGACAAATTCACACCTCCTACCGCAAGCCAGGAGAAATAGCAAGTATTCAGGAGAAAATGATGTACTGATTTTCCCATTTCGTGAGTTTAAGAAAATATTTATAGCTAAAAGCTTTGCAACAACAGGAATTTTTAGTCTCGTCCTTACCTCTAAGGGATCAGGCACTTCAAGTCTTGTTTCTGGAGGGGCTTTCACAACTATAACAGTTTGGTCTTTAAGGCCACTAATTTTTCGGATATCTTGATATGTAACATAAGCTAATGTGATAAGTGTTAAAGAAATCTCACCAAATAAGTGGCAAAAGGAACCCAATGAAAGACAATAAATCTAACAGCATCACTGCAAAAAGAAAATGTTTTACTTCAATTATACTGGTGAATCTCATCATGATTGGCTCCCATGTGATTTTTTTTTTCCATTCAGGACTGTGTTATGAGCCACCTGTTATTTTTCCAAGGAAGATATTATCAAAGACTTGCTGTGATCAAATCATCTTTCACTTACTGTTAGTGGGAACTACTGGAGGTGGAGAGTATTGGTGAGATTATAAAGATTCCAAGGTGAGCCAAGATTAGCCATTTTTCCTAGGGTCGGGGAAAAAAAAATCCCTAAACCACCTTAATAGCTAGGCAAAGCTGGCAGCTGGGCTGGGACAAGTGTGAACAGCTAATTGGACCCCAGTGGGTATCACTATCTCTAGGCTTTATAAGAGGGCTAAGAGAAAAGCAACCAAAGTGGGAACCTGGTGGGAGGTGATACTTGGGGGTGCCAATCTTTGAAGTCAAGAAAGACAGAGAGTGGCTTCAGGCCTAGTTGTATCACAACAAATGGTGATGGAATAGAATTTCATCTAAAGAAAATGCCAGCCCAATTTTCCGTTGAGCTGCTCCCTACACCCACAGCCTCCCCTCCCCTCCCCTCCTCTTCACACTGCCACTTGCTGAAATTGTTCCCCTCCCAAAAGTCATCTGAAAGGCTTCCCTGACTTCCCCAAGCAGAATATGATCTTCTACCACTTTGGGCCCCACATAACATTTTGCTTGCAATCTCTTTAATCATGTATCAATTATTATCATAGGTTACTTGCTGTGCATGTTATATCCCATTTTACTAGAGATGGTAGAGTCTCTGGTGACAGGGATCATGTCTTATGTGTTCTATCTAACACAATGCCCTGCACACAGTGGACCCTTAAAAAAATTTTTTTGTTGAGCTGAACTGATAAGAGGCTACTGAGGAGTGGGTAAGGCTGGGATTAATAGTAATCACTAGGAATCATTTTGAACGTTTCCAGGGTTGGCTGGATTACTAATATCTTAGGATGAGACGTCTTCTATCTATGAACTCAATTCTGTCCTCTCTAGTTTACTTTACCTTCTTGTTTGCTTTTTTTTGGGGGGGAGCATGAGGAGGAATACAATCTGTCTCAAGAAAACTAAGACGGGAAAAAACATGTTATTCACAGTTATAACAGTAATGCAAGGGCAACTTGGGAGTACTGTGGAAGCCACATAAATCCAGTGGAGGAAAGATGGCAGGAAAGAAAGAGGAATCTCTGCCTCAGCAGTTTTGGGGTATGGCCTGAAGAGAGGAAGGGAAACCTCAGGAAATATGGTTTGGGGTTCAGCTGTGAGTGCCATACCGCTTCTGTCACAAGCCCTTTCTTTTCACTGGCCAGTTCTGATTAGCATTGAGAAAATCAAGGAACATGGGCATGGCAGGCATATTTTTTTATTGCCACATGTGATAAAAGTTTATATAATAAATAAAATAAACTTCATCCACAATTATTCTGTTTGCTGTAGGAAAGGAAATTTCAACATATTTGTCCATAAATTGTACAAAATTGGCAACAGAATAGAAAATTGAAGTGAATTCTGCAAACACACTCAAAACACGTGAACTTGAAAGGTCTCTCCCTCTAGCCTGTTCCTGAATTTGCTCCATTAAGGTCAGCAACCTGCAGCAAGCCTTTTACATTTACAATAAAATGCTGAGAAGGCTAATGTAGATGACAATGCAGTTGCAGCTATCACATGTCCTGAAAGGCTGTTCATCAGGTACTAGGCAGCTCCTCTGGGATTTGGCACAAAAAATAGAGGAACTGGAACAATCCTTGTAGGGGCTACTCCATCCTGGTCATTACTGCCAACAGATCCAGCTCAGCTATTCTATATCTCACTAATAATCACCCTTTCTTCTCAGCAGACTGCCTTGTACGGAGAGGACACAATAAATGTTTAATTGAAACAGTGATGAACAATTGACACAAAAACCACTATCAAAATCCTGTCCAAAATTATTCTATATTGAAAAAATAGATGCTTCCCTAGTTTCAGTAAAAGACAACTAAGATAGATTTCCTTTCTTAGGCCCATAAACATGACAGTTCAATGCAACTATAACATATAGTAGATCATAATGTTTTATTTCCCCACTGACAAAAGTTAAGTGTCAAATAATCAGAAAGTTTAGGTTGAAATAAATCTTGGGACAACTAAAATACCATCAATTTTGCTTTCTATTAATCAAGCATTAAAACCTTTTCCTCCAATGAGTCACATGCAAAAAAAAAAAATCTCCTGGCTATGTCTGGAAGCAGTAATTTGCACTTTTATTTCATAAGAATGCAGAAACATGAGAAACAAGTTTTCATGAGACATGATTTGGAATTTCTATCTATGACACTGTTACCTTTTAAAAGGCAACCCTTGGATCAATGCCCTCCATCTTTAATGGCATGAGACTATCTTTTTCCTGTGTTTTTTTCAGTCCTTTTATTCCCTAATCACATTTAGGACTATAATGTCCTAATAGCTACAACATTTAGCAAAGAGGAATCTAGAAACTCAACAGTGTCAGGGACTCACCAAAAATGTGTGAATATACATTAAAGTTAAATCTAATGCAAAGCTGTCATCAAAATTAATACTGTTGCATTAAGTACTTAATAATAATATAACTCTATACTATAAAAAGTTAGTGAGGTGGTACATCCCAGCTACTTGCACGTATATGCCTTGTTTCTAATAAGAATTCCGCTGAATTTCTCTTAAAAAACACAGACACTATTGTCTAAACTATCTCTTACTGGGATCAAGAAAACATTTTTTAAAATTTTTCTTATTTTCCAAATCAAGTTAGCTACTGAACAACACACACACATACACACACACACACACACACACACACACACACACACACGCACACACACACACACGCACACACACTCTCTCTCTCTCTCTCTCTCTCTCTCTCACTCCCTCACTCACTCACTCTTACTCTCTCTCCCTCCGCCAGGAACACACAGTTATTTCTACATTAAACTAGAAGAAACCTTTAGCATAATTCAGAATCCTTTAACTCTGGACTCTTTCTTACTGGAACTCTAGAACGGGTATAAGCCAACCCATTGAGCTGTAATAAAGGATATTTTTGATTTTCTGAATCTTCTGTTAACAGCTTAAGGTCCAGGGTGCAGCTTTGAATCAGCTCATCTAGCTTCTTCTCTTCCTGACTGAGCTCTGTCACTTCCTTGGACAAACCTTGACACTGAGCCAGCATACCCCCATCATCAGAAAGACTGCAGCCCCTAGAAATTAAAAGAGATTATTTTGCACAACTATTCATAAAACTTCAGGACACAGGGGAGGTGGGGGTGAGGATAAGGGGGTAGGGAACCCTTGGGAGTGGAATAGAAGTGGTAATGGTTCATTTTATAAGCATCCTTGACAAGTACAGTATAAAGAAAGCTTACACTTTGTAAGCCAAGTTTTGAAAAGAACATCTATACAAATTTCTACATAAATGCAGCCCTACAGTTTTCACTGCAAAATCACAACAGAAGCATGATCATCATTATTCTTTTTTAGAATATTTTTCCTTCGGAAGAAGGCCTAAATTAAAAGGAAAACAGGACAAAACCATCTGACTTAAATACTCATAACAGAAACAGAAAGCAAGAGATTATTTGAGCAAGAAGTAGACCAAAATACCCCAATCAAAAACTGGATGATTCCAACTTTAAGTTGTATTCTACAAAGAGCGGTCTAACAAGAGAATCAGTGAAGTCACCAGTAATTGATATATTGAGAAGGTCTAACAGTCAATAGGTGTCTTCTCTCTTTCTGTGTCTCTGTTTCCCCCTTCCAGCCAAATGGACAAAAACGTTCCTTTGCTCTAGCTTCTTTCAAGTACCAGAAAGAGGTCCAGCACATCACCTTTGAAGCATTATCTTATAAAACCAGGTAACAAATTAATTCCTACCTCCTTGTGCTTAAAATAACTTAATGGTTTCCTCCTTTCTGTTCAGGTATTCTATCAGTAATTCACAAAGGTTACTTACTATGATCTTTTAAGTCATGATGAGGCCCTATCAGATGGGCATATGATGTTAAGTGCTGTCATACCTCTCATTTCACAGATAACAAAACTAAGAGATAAGAATTGAGAATTCTGGCCAAAATCACACAGGTAATTAAGAAAGGCAAAGACCTAAACTAAGCCACAGAGTCACTGAGCAATGACACAGGCTTGGTTAATTTGATGTGTATATAGTTGACACAAGCCACAATTTATTTCCTACTTTTATTTTCAGAAGATCAAAAGGACAAATATGCGTATCCACCTCATGGATCACGTATGCAAGCACACACACAGTCACTTGTCATTCAAGAATAAATTCTGGTTGGTATTGGAGACAGCACTGTTTATTTCAAAGATTTCCCTAATCCAGGCTAACCAAATAAAAGTTCTTCTATCTTTGATATTATTCAAATCAACAGCCCATTTTTTTTTTTACCTTTAAGATTATTTGGGCTAAGAAACTAAGTAGATGAAGGGAGATGATGAATCAGGGAATGGCAGGTATGGGAGTAGAAGCAAAGAAATGGAATGATATGAATGGAGAAGTCAGGTCTGAAAGAAAAGCTACTGCTATTTAAAAACTATTCCCCAAGTGACAGGGGCTGATACTGATACTCACATCCACTGTACGTTGTTTTTAGATTTCTTCTTAATGAGGTGGATGCCTTCCAGAACATTGGTGATATCATAAATCCTCCTCTTTTGCACCTTAAGCACTTCGGCTGCCTTGTTCAAATCCAAGACCCCATCTGGGGATTGGCTCAATAGCTGAATGAACTTCTTGGTGAGCAGACCAAGTGACGTATCATATCGTGTTTTTTCTGAGGGAGATTTTGGAGCTTGAAGAAAAACAAAAACCGAACGGGTAGGGGATGGGGGTGAAGGTAAAAAACTGAAGGGTTCCTTTGCAATGAAGCAAGCCTTCTTTCCCATTCCAGCACAAGTTAGCATCCAAAGCACAGTATTTTTTTTTGCAAGTTACACATAGTAAAGTTTTGGAATAAAAAAGACAGGGTAGCAGAAAATTTCTAAAAGGGTTTAAAGCACCTTACATTCAGAGGGTGTGTGTGCACATGTGTGTATCTTCGAAACTCTCACTATAATACTGCTGTGGAGTTGATACCCTAAGTAGCATGGTAATATGTAAAACTGTGTTCCAAGTAATTCTGTGATTTTTAGTAAATAATTCACTTCTAACAGGACCCAATACCCACTCAAATTATATTTAAGCCTACACTATGGCGAATGATACTATAATCAGGTTTTAATGAATTTTTTCACATTAGTGAAATTTTTGAACCAAGACTTCAAAGGGTCATCTAAGGGACATCAGAGGCTATCTAGTCTAGAACCCTCATTTTATAGATGGGAAACTGAGGTCTAGAAGTGCTACGTGACCTGCTCAAGGTCACACAGGGAGTAGGGATCAGAGATGGAATCTGAACACAATCTCTGACTCTAAATCCAGTGTAATTTCTACTGTGCCATAAATTAAATTTGAAAACATTAATCATCTACATGCAAAGTACTATGTGAGAATAATTTATCCACCAAGTGTCCCAGACTTTTTAATATGTTAAGGTCAAGGATTCTATCTTATATTTAAATATTACTTGGGTTGACTTAGTAAGCCCTCATGAAGATAAGAACTTAAGGAATCTTAGGAGTGATACAATCCAATCTTCTAGTTTTGTATTTAAGAAAACTGAAGTTGGAGGGAGTCTAAGTGACTTACTCAAGGTTGCACAGGTAAATAAGTCTCAGAAATGGGATCTGAACTCAAGTGCTTATTCGAGAGAGACAATGCTTTTTCTATTCAACCAGACAGACCAAGTTGGCTTCTACTGTCAAATGACTCCCTAGTCTACACAATTTTTCTTTGTCCCATTTATCTGGGTGACTGTGGCATGAAATCTAGAAGAAGAAGGGAACTTAGTCCAGCATCAGTTTACAAAAGAGGAAACTGAGGCCCAGGCAAGTGAAGTCACTTTGTCCACAATCATGCAGGTATTAGTAACTATTGTAACTTTACTGTTCTCAGTCAATTCTAATGCTACCTAGCTACTGAATCAATGTGTGGGGAGCTGCTCATCGTGATCTGGTTAGTCTCAACACCAATTATATAAAATTAAATTTGATTGCAGAACAGTGCCAAACATATTTTATAATTTAGGTTGAAAATGTAACTGTACACTGCAGTAAAGATCTCTCAATGACATAGCATCCATGCACAGACATATACTCAGCAGGTTTCACTTGGAAAATTGCGGGCACTTTGGGGTTGGGGGGTGGGGAGGGAAGAGGACAGAAATAGAACGATTAAAAAGAATGAAATATGTGCCAAAATTATTGCAAATTTTGCACTCTCAGCCACATGCTGTGAAAATTGGGAGTCTTACACTAAAAAGAATAATGAATATTTCCTTACTTTTTGGACTATCTGGACTTCTTACTGCAGCTCTTCCTTTGCCTTTGGGGGTTTTTAGACCATCTGAGAGAAACTGATGACCACTTTCTCCTAGCTCCAGCCTTCGCTTTGCCTATAAGAAAGTACAACCATATCCATCACTGATTACATCTAAAAAAAATTGAAGTAACAAATGACAAAGCTCTCCAGTTCCACAAAAGTGGAAGTGGGGGGCTGGCAGGTGGTTTAGGGGCAGTATCAATCATTAGAATTAAGAGAAATTACAAAGACTCAAATTTAGGCTACAACTGAAGAACACTGAATAACACTCACTTCCCACCATCAAACTAGAATCCTAACAATAAATTCTTATTCAATTTAATAATTATTTCTAGAGTGACAATTATATGTCCAGTACTGTGTTGGATGTTGGCAGTGACATAATTTAATTATAATGCCGACAAATTTCATAGTGACTTGCCAGTATAAAACATGCTCAATTAGATAATCACATAAAGACATTCAGCACTCATGTTCAGCTGAGTTCTTAGACTTCTGAGAACCACCATTGTCTTATCTAAGACAATGTCCAATATCTAATATTGGATCTGCACTGAGGAGGACACACACGGTTATCAATTAATAGTAGAAATATCTCATTTTAGCTTCAAATCTTACCAAGATTTTACCACAGCCCATAAAGTATGGACTTCAAAATTTTTTTAATTTAATTCTACAAACATTAAGTACCTATGATGTAAGTATAATATGCTGTATGAGGGATATACATGTTACTTTTTGTTTTTTAAAGGTAGTTTTTGTCTTAAGTTCACAATCTAATGAAAAGATAAGTCAGGTATAAAAATAACTATGGTTCAAGCGATCTGAGAGATTGAAAAAGAAAAAGACAAAAATATTATTTTTTTTACTGGAGTTGAACAGAATCAGGTTTCATTAACTGAAATCTAAAACAAGCTGCAGGTTTTTTTCCTGTAACCAAGCTCAGCACCATTTCTTACTTTCATCATCCCTATTTCAAACATAGGAAAACAAGGTAGAATTATAGTAGCATGTTTGGAAAGAGAATGAAACACCTCAACTCTTCCCTCAATCACCTAAGCATCTCTATCACCACAAACCCATTTTTAGTAAGTTTTCAAGGACAGGAATCTTGTTTCCTGAATATCTTTTTCCACTGACAATGCTGGCAAGTTCTGAATATTAACATCTGTCAATTCCATCAACAGAAAAGACTAATTCATGTTTACAAGGAGTCTGACATATATCTTCATAGATAGACAAGTTTAAGTAGTCATATGGGGATGTTTTCTCAGTGATGCTTGTTTTTTGGAAACAAAACTCTTCTGTTCATCTACATACAAAAGCATTTGTGAAATATTTACATAACTGTGAATGTTTACAATATTTTTATTTTTTATTATATTTATAGCCCAATAACAATTGTTTATAAGAATGAAATACTTATGCTTCTATACCTTTTGTAAAATTAACATATCCTTTGCATAACTAGATGTGGGAATGGGTGGAAAGAACATACAACAGAGGCCTTCATCTTTACCACAAGTCACTCTTGCCTTGTATCTCCTCCCACCACCCCTCCCCGATAAAGTTAGGAGGAAATAGGGAGAAGATTCAAATGAAAGCTTTTTTCCATTTTCTTTTCCCCTACTAGGCTTCAAATTTTTTTATTTCCTCAAGGTACTATGCACTATTGGATAAAACACAAATGTTTAATTGGGAACCTCTAGTTTCTCTCTGTGTGTACACACACACACTACAAATATGGATTTTCTTATTTTTGACTTGGCATAATGATACAATAGAACTTTTAATACTATGTTCCAATAATGATTCTCATTGACAGACTAACTTATGTTTACAAAGAGTTTGACTTACATTTTCTCATTTGATTCTTAAAGTAACCATACATTATTAGCCCATTCTGCAAACAAGGAAACTGACACAGGTTCAATGAGTTGTTAATAATTGTCAGGAACTGTTTTCAGGTCTTCTGACAATATTTGGTGGTTTCTTTGAAAAAACAAATCTTAAAGTGCTATTTAAATGCTAGTTATTGTAATTATTGTTAATTTTTATCATATATCATAGTTCTAAGCTGGTATTTAAAACATAACATTAGGTTAAGCAGTCCCATAATGTCTTGTTGTAGAAATGGATTAAGAAAATTAGAATTAAGTGACCTTAGAGATCATCTAGTAGTCCGACTTCATTTTACACAGGAAAAAAACAGAACCAGAAGTGATTTGCCCAGGTTTTTTTAAAGTCTTAACATTTTTAGGTTTAAAAACAAACAAAACCCACGTAAATTCAATGGTGCATTTAACTAAACTCCTCCCATGTTAACCTCATCTATATGTTAGAAACAGCTAAAGTAGGGGAAAAAAATGCATAAATCAAATATCAATTCAGTCAGCAGTAGCCAAGACCAGAATTAGGTTCCTGATCTATGATATTATATTAACATCCTACAATCAGAGTTCAGTTGAGATTTGCATGTTGGAGCCAAAGACAGTAAAAAGAACTGTAGAATTTCAACCTCAAGAGAGTCGTGCACTTCCGTATGGATCTAAGAAGGGACTATCAACTTAATACCTGAACAGACAAGCCTTGAAGAGAACTGGGGAATGGAGCAGGTACTAGAGAAAGGGGAAAACCAAAAACGAGTATAACAGGTGCCAGCCACAACAGGCAAGGAGGCATCTTCCAGGTGTGTGGGTGAGTAGATAGAGACAAATTATAGTCAGGGGGAAAAAAGACACATCCACAGCTAGGAAGGAGAAAATGAATTGAGCCACAATCAGACACTTTAGCACAAGCAGGGAAAGGACACTTCTTACTTTTACCTTAACAAGAACAGGGTGGTTTTCTGGTAAAGGACAAACTCTAACAAATTCTGGTGATCCTAATTAAGTGAAGCCTAGGAAAGGTGAGAGGGTAGCCTAGAGGCAAAATAATGAAAAGGAAAAAGGGTACAGGTGAGACTTAGTCTGAAAGCAAAAGGGGCGGCTAGGTGCCGCAGTGAATAGAGCAGTGGCCCTGAAGTCAAGAGCTAGATGTGTGACCTTGGTCAAGTCACTTAACCCCAATTGTCCTCCAAAAAAAAATCTGAAAGCAAAAGCAGCAACAATGCAAAATGAATGGGGAATATTTCTATTTCTTTTTAAAATTGTGAGCTTTATTACATTTGTCCAAAAATGTACATTTCAACATAAAAAGAAAAGCAAAAGGGGAAGATTATATATAAATAAAAACGGAGTAGGAGAGCTAAACGCCCACGCTGTAACTCCTCACCTCTCTTAATTCTGGGTATGTGGAAATCTATTCATTCTTTGGACTGACTGATCAGCTCACTCTAACCTACACTAGAGGCAGGGGCAGGTGGGGTCGTGGATAGAACACTCGGCTTGGAGTCAAGAAGACTAAGAGTTCAAATTCAGTCTCAGAGTAGCTGTGTGACCCTGGGCAAGTCTCCCTATTTGTCTCAATTCCTAATCTATAAAATGAGCTGAAGAGTCAAACACAACTGAAAAAAAAAAAGACTAAAATATGGCCCTAAAAATTGTTTTCTTATACCTGAATTTTATCATTTTTTAATAAGTTCTTTCTCTGCCCCTTCAAACTATCACACTGTTTACATATAAAGGAAGCACCATCCTACATAACTTACAAAGTGATTTGTTCTTCTAAACTTTTCTCAATTAACAAGCTTTTATTATCTCTCCTTCCCACCTCCATACACTT
Source organism: Pseudochirops corinnae (assembly GCA_028646515.1). NCBI lineage: Eukaryota > Metazoa > Chordata > Mammalia > Diprotodontia > Pseudocheiridae > Pseudochirops > Pseudochirops corinnae. The sequence continues at coordinate 210,973,680 of CM053587.1, forward strand.
CCCTGAGGAAAAGAAAAAACCCTTGCAACAAATACGGATCGTCAAACAAAACAAATCCTGTATTCTCCACATACCAAAATGTGACTTATCCTGCATTCTAAAACCAAGACTTTCTGTATGGCTTAGAGTAGCATGTTTCACCATCCATCCTTTGGAACTGTGTCTGGTTATTTTGTTATCTGGAGTTATAATATTGTTATCATTTAATTGCTCTTAGTTTTACTCTGCACCAGCAGTTCCCACCAGTCTTATTTCATCATTCTATATAGTAGTGCAACAATATTCCATTATATTAATATAATTTGTTAAGCCATTTCCCAATGGACAGACACCCCAGTAGTTTCCAATATTATTAGTAATTTGGAGCATTTTTTTCATAGGACTGTTACCGTGGATCTCTTTTTTTTTGAAAACAGCCTCTTCATATCCTCTATTTATCAAGTGGAGAATATAAGCCTTATAAGAGCATTTATGCCAAAGTTCATTTTCTGTCCTTTTTGTAACCAAACTGCTAACAGCCTATCTGAAAACAGTTTGATCAGTTTTTAATAAACTAACGTTCCTTTTCTGCCCCTTCCACACTTCAAGTTCTTCATTTATTAAAGAAGCAATACCTTATATACTTTATCACTTGGTTTAATTCCTTTTCTTTATACAAAATAATTTCTTCTATCTTGATAAGCACCAAACTTCTCTGTATGAAATAGCTGCAATTGAACTTTTGTAATATAGTGTTTTCCTCCTACTACCTATAAAGTTTGTTTAAAAATATTTGTGTGTATAATTTAAAATGGTAGTTCCAGCACTGTCCTGTTCTTCTCTTTCTGAACTTCCTTCTGCTTCTTTATTTTTAAAATGTTTCATTGCAAATTTTCTCTTCTGTGTCTTCATTAAAAAACAAAGTGACATTATACTTTGAACACCCTCATCCATCTCCCATCAAAAAAAAACACCTTATAATAAATAAGTATAGTAATGAAAAATAACTTCACACATTGGTTAAATAGGAACATTTCTCAGTGTCCTGGTAGCCACTTTTGTCTGGGAGAGAGACATATCAAGTTGAGAAGTTTTGTGGGAAATCAAACTTATCAAAGAATAGAATGAAACAGGTATGCTAAGCTGCTGAATAAAATTCTTGATGAACAAAGGGCAAGTATTAAGAAAAGTGAACTTTATATGACTCGAGTTTGATTCTGACCTCTCCCCTTGGGGACAAGGAATCAATTATCTTTGGGCATGGTACCAAAGAGTTCTCTTTCTTTTCCTTCCCAATAAGGGTTCCTTTGCACATGCACACTCTTGCACTTGAACTCTTTCATCTATGTTGCTGGGGCCCCAAATGTAAAGGCTCCTAGAATCCCTATCTAGATGACTGGCATGCAAGCTTTGAGCCCCCTCCATTTTTGACTTGGGCCCCAAAGCTAAAAATGTCATAGTATTATCACTTTGTGTCTTTGATTTTAATGTCCTAAAACCTCTTTTTTAAAGGAGTATATAGTCAGTAACAAAGACAAAAGTAAAACAGTCTCCCCTGCCCTCAGGGAGCCTATATTCTATGCTTTAAATCAGACTGGGCAAAGACAAATGTAGTTAACTAAGAGTTATTAAAAGTTAAAATTCCAGTTCTACTTCTTACGTTTGCTCTTATTACTGCTATATCTATATCCTTTAATGCAAAAGAACTGTGTAGTTTAAGTTCTATTTGCTTTTTTTAATCTTTTAATATTTTATGTTAGATTTTTGTATTGTAGTTTAGTTAATCAGCGCAAACATTACCTTACCATTTAAGAATATCCTACACTAATGAAATCACCAGTTCAAGCTATTTCAAACCACTATGTTTCATATAGAATCACATCCTTAAGTTATAAAAGATTTTAGTTTCTGGGCAAGATTGCAATGGATTAGTCCAATGGATGTCTTAATTTAAAGAATATAAACAAATATAAAAAATAAAAACAAAAATTAGACACCAACCTTAATGTCAAGTTAATTTATCTCATAGTCTCCGTGTTTTCCTCATACAGAAATATTTTGAAAAAAAGTAACCAAATCCTAAGAACAAATTTTCACCATGAATACTGGTTTTAGTCAATCCGAAAAAAAAGACCTTCTTAAATGAAGATACCCAAGAATTTTTTATTTGGGATTTGAAAATAGCATGTTCCTATTTCTTTTATTAAAATTGGATGTGCATTTTATCCAGTTGCAAAAGGCTTCTGCTTATATCTGTTAAACAAGCAACATTTTTTCCCTTTTCAGAAAACATCTTCTGATCCCTTAGCAAGTAAGCCTGATTTTGGGAAGTCTCAGGGCAGTCTCTCTGGGTCTGATTCCTTTGGTTCCGTCCACGTCAGTAAAACTCAGGCCCTGGGATGGTTTGTGGTGCTGGCACTTTACATTCTCATCAGTCCAGTGACAAGGGGCAGCAGGCAGGTTGGCCCCAGTGGCCACAGTTCCACAAACACCGCATTGTGAAGGGGCTCTACTAATGAAATCCAGAAGAGTGCTTTCTGAAGATTTTTTTATGAACCTGGGAGCTATTTGAAGAGCTTCCTCTTAATTACTGAAATGTTAATTTTAAAAATACAAATTATTTTTGTAATGGTTTGTACCCTGGTTGTAAAGTTGACATCTGTTACTCATGTGTTTTTTCAGGAGCATCCTATAATCTTTCACAAATGCCTTGAAGGCTTTTGATCATGAAGAATGATGTTTTCCTTTTTCTTTTCTATTTCCTTCTTAGCAACAAACTCCAGTACAAAATCATAAGGCAGGAGATGTGGTGATAAAGATTAAGTATACACCAACCACCACAGTTAATTCTGGTCACTTTTGCACTCAAGGAACCTTAGAAAAACATGTTTAGTTCATTCCCTTTCTCAGATCAAGGGTCACTAGGGATGAAGCCTTCCTCCAAAGTAACTGAGCCCAATTTTGTAGCACAATATTTTTGGCTAAGTAGTGAAAACAACAAAACCGTGTATCCCACTAAGAGCAGGGGTGGGAAACCTGCGGCCTCGAGGCCACATGTGGTCCTTCAGGTCGGCAAATATGGTCCTTTGACTGAACCCAAACTTCACAGAACAAATGCCCTTAATAAAAAGAGTTGTTCTGTAAAATTTGGACTCAGTCAAAAGGCTGAACTCAAGGACCTAAAAGGTTCTCCACCCCTGCACTAAGGGAAGAGAGATATTTCTTTATAAGTTCTTTAACTCAAAAGCTGGGTTGATAAGGTTAGGGTCAAGAATCAATAGTATACGGCAATATACTTTTTTTAGAAATACAGAGAGTTGTGGGCTATGGCATCATTATTTTCAAATTTGCCTGATTTTCACAATTACCTTTTTACCATTCCCCTACAAATTTATTGTAAATTAAGAACTATGAAGAAATTAATATCTCATATTGATATAAATTCGATGCTAAATACTGTTACTTTTTTACACACAGAACAAAGCAGATCACAGGTATATTAAGGCTGATAACTGGTTTTGGCCCTTTTGAAAGTTTTAACCATTAAATTTCATAATTTAAAGTAAAACTGAACTTAAAAACCATCAGACCTTCTTCCTTATTCTCCACAGGGAATCTATGAACTAGACAGAAACAACAAAGTTTTCCTAATATGTTATAGTCAAAATCAGAGGTAGGCAACCCATAGGATAAGCGATTTGGTTGGCAACCTTATGAGAAATCTTGAGAGGTAATTAATGGCATGAGATTGATTGGACCAAGGGCTCTGAATGGGTCATCTACAATGTTGCCAACACTGTAAATTCCCAGCAATGGTTAACATCTACAGGAACTAAAAGGAGAAGTGATCATCATGCCTCTTAGAGGGGCATCCTTAAGTCGCCAACAAGGGAATACAGGATGAAAATTTGTTTTTTAACTCTGAGATATTTTGTCCTGGTTTCTTGTCTCATTCAGACACGCCTGTTTCTTTTGGTATCATGTCCAGCTACTTTAGACTCAGGATTCTACTACCCCAGAAACTGTCTTGTAACTCCAGTCCTTCTACCCCACCCCCTGAAAAAACAAACAAACCCCAAACCCTTGAAATTTCACTCTTAGTAGGTATTAAAACAAAACAAAACAAAACAACTCATTTGTCTTGTCTAGCTGATTATCTCCCATGTGAATATATTTGCATTAATTGGGTAGGCAAAGATTTCTGGGAGTTCTAGAAATAGCTATGGGTTAGGGAAGGAAGGGGGGCCTCCATGAAGAAAAATGAGCCATGTTGGGGAGAAATGGAAACAGGAAGTTGGCTGGCTATTTGTAGCTGTGAATTCCTTCTCCCCTATCCCACCATCTACTCCCAATCACACAAGCAGGAAGTCACGCAGTTAGTTTAAAAAACAAGACCGGCACAGACATAAATGGCTACCATAGAAAAAGGGTATAGTGAACATGTCAAAATTCAACCTGACATCTTTGCCAAACCTGATTATAAACACTTATTTTTTCCTCCCCCCCCTTCCAAAAAAGTCTTTCACTTGTTGAGGAGATCAAAGGCATTCCTGCAGTGAAAAGTTAAGAAAGGGGGAATGGCTTCAAAAATCTGATGTACTGATTACAACAGAGATGGGTAAAAAAAGATGAAGTATACCAAGAGACGCTCTTTTCTTGTTTCTGGTACAGTATTCTTTTTTGGATAGGAGGTGTGATTTAATTTATCATATAAGGAATTCTAGGTGAGGAAACTCTAGGAATGCATATCAGAACCTGTAGGTTGCCTGCAGGGGCACAGAGAAGTTCATGGGGATCTATAAAAGGCAGGACTTGAATTCAGATATTGAATTTAAGGCCAGCTCTTGATCCACACTCTCTAGGCTGGGTTTTGAATTCATTTTCCATGCACATTGCTGTCCCGCTGAAGATGGTGACTCAAGAACACTTATTCTAACTATGTACACTGTGTTTTTGCAGGTACTGTTTATTCCGTATTCATTTCACCGTTCACCTCAGAAAGTCTTTGTAGCAGCTACCACCACTTCCCTTGTGAGTTCCAGGTAAACTTATCTGTGAAAAGCAAATATACAAGGTATTGATCATCAATTATGATTCCTTTTCTCACTTTTTTTTTCCGTTTTCTCTCAAGGACCTGGGACAACACCTCCAAGGTAGCCACCAGAAGTTTGGGGCAGACATCATACTGAACAAACTCCTTGTGAATGTTGATTTGGCAGCGTTTCACAACAGCTAGATGTCAGTTTTGCATCTGGTGTTTATTTCCTCAATGATGTCAACAGAGGCTGGATTCACTTCATTACAACGTGGTGTGTTCAATGCTGACAGTGTTTCCTAGTAGAAACATTTTAATCGTTCACAAAAACAGAGCATGTGAGGGCTTGAGATGCTCTTTAGTTTCTTCTTGATGTTGCTTGTGTTGGTGGATGTGCTTTACCATTGAAAAGCTGGTATCTGTTGAGGGCAAACAGAAGAACCTAGGTCTCCCCCATCCCTCCAGAATGAACAACTGTTAAGCAGAGTTGTAGATGTGGGAAAGGTGAGTGATGGAATCAAAAACTGCCAAGATTTTTCAGTGTGCTTTTTCATGGAAATAGGACCATCTGACATTTTTAAACCTTAGGCGTTCTGAATAACAGGAGGTAACTTGTGAACCTCTCTACACAAACACCTAAATTCAATGAATGGATCTTTACCTATAATGACAGGTTTGGAGGAGATTACATTATTCTTAGAGAACTAAGCTCAAGGGTAGGCCTTGCTTTTTGGGGGCTGTCTTTGAATCTCCTTGGCCTGACAAATCAGAGGTGCTTAAAAATGCTCCTTGATAGATTTTCCATTTTCCACTTTGCCTTCATTTATTACCTGCCACTACTTCAACCCATATAATATATAATCAACTTGTCTTGTTTGATGTAAGAATGAATGAAGCAAAGATATAAGAGTTTTGTTTTTTAGGGGGAGGAGAGGCGGCAGTAAATATTGGTGGTTCATGGCATATTAACTTTTCTGCTTTAGGGGAAGAACTTTCTAGTCAATAGTCAAACATTTATTATGGACCGACTAAGTGTTAAGCACTAGGGATACAAATAAGAAATAGAAAGCCATTTCTGTCCTCTAGGAGCTTACAATTTAACAGAGGAAGACGATACACAAAAGAAAGTTGAAAAAGTTGAGGAGGAGGAAGAGAAAAGGTACCAGGCATGAGAGGGAGTGTAGAAGGTGGGATATGGTAGAGCCCATACAGCTAATGGAAAAGGAAAAGTCAGCCCTCTTTAAGTAGAGGGTTTGGGAGTTCTTTGCCCTAACATTCCAATCAGAGGGTCCCGAACAGAGGTGAGTACCCAAAACTACATTCTTCACACTTTTCTTCTCAGCATTACCCTTCAAGATGGCATTTTCTGAACTGCTGGTTGTCTAACTGGGCATACACTGATTTCCCATTGTATCAACTTAAGCTCTTCCCTTCAAACACTTTCTTCTCTCCTCTTGCTTTATTATCTCAGGGAGTACTCTTCTCAAGTAGGCAAAGTTCTCATTTTACACTGTACCAGCCGCCGCTTTTAGGATCAGATTTAGAGCTTGATGGAGGGATTTTAAAGGTCATCTAATCCAACTCTGTCATTTTACAGGCAAGACACTGAGGGCTTTGTAACAGTTTTAGTCACTTCTTAAGAACCTGATCAATAAAATGATGAACTCCAAGTAAACATGGTACCAATTCCTGGGACCTGTTATTCTTTCTAGCATTTATTTTATTTTAGCTGTCAGTAGTGTGAGGCACATAGGGGCCCTAACTCTCCATGATATGATACTTTATACTGTTAAAAACCAGTGAACTATTCTCACTGAATCAATCCACCTACATGTAGTAAGCCTCTGTATAGTGCCAGGCAATGTGCTAAGTCCAGGGATACAAAAAGAGAGAAAAGGTAGTCCCAGCCCTCAAGGAGCTCTCAATCAAAGAGATGAAAAGAGTTAAAAAGCCAAATCTAGCTCTTAAGGGGTTTACAAATTTAATGCACCACTGAGTATATATTTATTTAGCCAAGTTGTTGACCACCTGCCTATTCCACTCTGATTGATTAAGTTATGGAAGTGAAAATAACTGAAAAATCTTTCATGGGATAAAACATATGACTGAAATATAATTCTGAAGAATATACCTTATTAAAAAACAGGATCAGTAAAAAGTGTGTTGGAGTTCAGAGTACGGATCACAAACCTACCACAGAGGCATGAGAGACTTCAATTACCTGGATACCTATTGAGCTCCCTTACTGCCAAAAGCAGAAGAGCTAACACTTTCATTGTTTGCTTATCCTTCAAACAGAACAAGGGGAAAATCTACTCTGGATCTTATTCTTAACACATGATTCTGGTCATTGAAGTAGAAATGATGGGAACTTAGGGGGAAGTAGCCAGTCAATTCTAGAATTCATGACAGAGAAAAGGAAAGTCAGAAATGGTCTACTTGACATTTATGCTAGATTTTGGGGACAGCTGATTTCAAGAGAAAGACTAACTAGACAGTAGTAACTAGAAAGGGTAACTAGGATACCATGAACTAAAATTCTATGGTAGGAATTAAATTTAAAAGGAATGAGGAAGCTCAAGAACACAATTTTGTGGAAGTAAATGGAAATAATTCCTGCAAGAAGGAAAAAGGGAAATTGTCTAGAGAGAGTGATGTGGGATAAAAGAGAACTCACCAACTTAGATTTTAAAAGCCATGTATAGACAATGAAAGGACAGGAAACAGAGAACACTGTAAGTGCATGACATGATCCTTGTAAGAACAGTTTCAGAAATGCTAAGTTCAGAATGAACTGGGGTTACTAAGGAAAGCTGGAAGTAATGAAAGTTTTTCTTATCCCTATATTGGGAAAGGAGACAACTGAAGAATGGAATAAGACTGATGCTGGGGCTTATGGCAACTTGACAAATGACAACAAAGAAAGTAGAACTGCTGGACCATTATTTAGTTTCTAATTTCTCTACTGAGGATAACAACCTTGGAATTGGAAAGAGTAGAACATAAAATGGCCAATTTATACCCAAGACAAATCGAGAAATAGTAACTGAGCATCTAGCTGCTCTTGATGAGTTTGAATCACCTGACCTAGATAAACAAAATCCTGGGTATTTAAAGGAACTGGCAGATGTAATGGATGGAATTATTATAGGAAAGAAGCTATCAAATAGACCCCAGTAACTATTGGCTTACATGCTTTTATTTCAATCTTTATAAAATCCTTGAAAATGACTTACAAATATGTTGACATGATTAATGAAAATAGGAGCAAGAAAGAGGTAGCTTTCACAGACAATATTCCACAGTAGATCTCAGTATTACTGTCAAAGAACTGACTGAAGAGAGCAAAGAATTAATGACTTCCAGTTTATTTGTTGTTCAGTCACATCTGACTCTTCATGACCCCATTTGGGGTTTTCTTGGCAAAGATACTGGCATGGTCTGCCATTTCCTTCTCCAGCTCATTTTATAGATGAGAAAACTGTGGCAAACAGGGTTAAGTGACTTGCCCAGGGTCACACAGCTACAAAGGCTAGATTTGAACTCATGAAGACGAGTCTTCCAGATTACAAGCCTAGTGCTCTATCTACTGTACAATTTAGCTGCCCAACCGTTATTTGTTGAATACTAAAAAGTATTTGATTCAGTAAAGCAAAATGTTAATTTAACATCTTTCCTTAAACCACGTTACTTCTCATGCATAGTCAAGATCACAAGAGATTTACTGATCAGTGCAACAAAAGGGATAATTATTTAAAACTAACAAATGAATCATAAAACAGGGAGACCTGCCTTTTCCGAAGGTGTATGCAAACATCATGAGTATTTCCAGCAGATTCCTAATAGAAATAATATTCTTTGTAGATGGTGAGGTCCACAAACTTCTCCTTTTTGCAGATTAAAATGTATTTATTGTATCAATCCCCTAAAAACTGTAGACTCCTAAATGAGATTCCTTACCACTCAAAAGATCTCTGCCTCACAATCTACACAAGTAATGATGAGATGGATAAGAACTCTTGTGCTCGAGACTACCACATGCAGTTGAACAGAAAGAATCTTCTTGATGAAGCCTTCTCTGATCTCCCCACAATGCCTCATACATACACATACACACACATACACACACACACACACACATATACATACAGAGAGAGAGAGACCCTCATATGTACTGGTTGTCTACCCAATTAGAAGGCAAATTTCTCGAGGTCAGGATGCCTAGCAGAGTGCCTGACACAGGGCAAGCACTAAATAAATGCTTGTTGACTGATACATTATTATTGAGCCACTGTGAGTAATCTTTGAATTGTGGAAAATGCAAGAGGTACTGTAGATCAGAAAAGGGTTAGTCTTGATTTTCACAATAAGCAAGAGAACAGTCTTCAAACTATAGTGACTCTAACTTGGATTTCCAGCAAAATTCTAAGACATCCTGGAAAGGTGTTATAATGAATATCTAAAAAAAAGGAGAGAGTGATTATAAAGATTAGCCCCCCCACCCCCACCCCCAGCCCCAGCTTCATTAAGAATATATCTAAATTTGACAGTTTTACTAGACTGATACAGCAGGCTGATCCCGATACAAATTCTCTCATGTTAGTTTTGTGGAAAACACAGACCAGATATGAGGCTAGCTATAATACAACCAGGTAACATCTGGAACATGCTGAATGGTTGGGACAAAAGTAGTTATTGTTATTTCAGTGTTAACCAGTTGGTTGGTATTCAGTGGAATGCCCTGTTTTATTGGCGCTTGAACCTGGGTTTAACATTTTTATTGGTAACTGATAAAAATGACAGCATAACCATCAAATTTGCAGATAATACAAATCTGGGAGGGATAGGAAATATATCAGATGATAAGTGTCAAGATTCAAAATTACCTGGATTAAGACACTGGGATGAATCTAGAAAAATGACATTTAATAGACAAATTTAAGTCATGTGGAAAGAACCAGACCTAAGTAATCAATATCCCTGCTTCAAAACTACCGAGAATGATTTCTTTATAACTCATACCTGCTACCAAATCTAGGCAATAGAAAGATGAAGCTATTTTATTTATGAAGCCCGATAAAATTTAGACCCATCCTTCAAAATGCTTCTCTTTCTTATGGTATTTCCCTAGAAATCTCAGTGAAGGTCAGGTAAGTTCCTAAAACTGAAATGCACTCTCTTGAGATTAGTCTATCTGCATTACTGCAGGGAATTAAAAAAACACAACAACATATTTTTAGCCGATGGGTCCTATTATTAGTATTATCTGTACAATTAATTAGCACAGGAACAAATCAGAGACATGAAGCTTCACAGCTAGCAAATATCACTTTTACACAAAAGCCTTACGTGGAGAAGAAATTTAGAGCTCTATCAAGTTATCAAATCCAAAACAATGGAGGGAGTTGCAAATACATTTCTAAACCTACGAGCAGAGATTCCTAGAGCTGCTGTCTTTCTTGTATGGACTCACTGCATTGTCTTCATTAATTTCCCCTCTATTTTCTCTTTCATTCTCCTCTGTACTTCTCTGTATATGTGCATCCAGTAAGAGAAAGAAGAAAGATGCAAATCGACTACCTGGGTTATTTCCTAGCTCTTATATAAGTAACTATTTCCTGGATTCCTCATTTGACGAGTTCAACTAAATGGTTTCTAAAGTTCTGTCCAAATCTACATTACTGATCAATTACTTCCATTAAGAGAGTAAAAACGACAACAACAACAACACACACACACACACACACACATACACACACACACACCCCTCCCAAAACCAAAAAAGTGATCTTCTTTGTTCCTTCTCTTCCACCAATGCTGGACTAGATATACTTTTCTAAAAGTGGGATATGGAAGGGAAAACAGAAAAACCAAAGACCACCAAATTTTTTTTATTAGGCTGCAAGTGACTGCAAATAAAGAGTCCAAACACTGACTAGACACAAGTACACTAAAAGTTCTTTGGACTTATTCTCTGGAAAAACTAGGAGATTAAATTCCTTAAATATGCTGAACAATCTCTTCTCTCACCTAGGTGGTTTGGTGGATAGAGAGCTAGGCCTAGAGTCAGGAAGAAGTGAATTCAAACCCAGTCTCAGATGCTAGTTATATGACCCTGGGCAAGTCACTTAACCTGTCTGCCTCAGTCTCCTTTGTAAAACTGAAATCATAAAAACACTTACTTCACAGGCAGGTGAAGATCAGGTGCATATCCTATTTGCAAAGCCCTTATTAGCACAGTACCTGGTATACAGAAAATTCTTTACAAATGCTTGTTCACTTCTTCTCCCAATTCCTCATAAATATCATGTTGTTGTGTAGTTGTACCCAACTCTTTCTTGGCAAAGCTACTGGAGTCATTTGCCATTTCATTCTCCAGCAAACAGGGGTTCAGTGACGTGCTCAGAGTTAGGCGGCTAGCCAGTGTCCGTGGACAAATCTGAACTCAGATTCTCCTGACCCTGGGCCTGGTGCTCTATCCACTAGTTGTTCCATAAATATCACATGATCACATATTAGAAAACATCGTTTTATGTATGAGGAATCTGAAACCCAAAGAGTTGAAGCAACTTGTTCAAGATCACAAGGGGCAGAGTCAGTTTTCTTACTAGAAGACACTGCCTCTAAAGCACAGCGGCTCTCAACCTGTGGGCCGTGACCCCTTTGGGGGTCGAACGACCCATTCACAGGGGTCACCTAAGACAATGGGAAAATACATATTTCCGATGGTCTCCTCTATCAGTCTACAGGTAGGTCTGCCCACATACGAGTATTAAAGGGTCCCAGCATCGGGAAGCATTAGGAAGGTTGAGAACCACTACTCTAAAGGAAGGTAAGAAGGAAATGTGCATTTATTAAGCTCTACGTTGCAGGCATTGTGCTAAACGCTTTACAAAATCATCTCATCTGAAGCTCACAAAACCTCTGGAAGGTAGATGCTAGTATTACCCCCATTTTACATATGAGGAAACTGAGTCATGCAGAGGTTAAATGACTTGCCCAGGATCATATAAGTAGTTAGTGTCTAATATCCCACCAGAGGTAGTAGCATGGTATAATAACAATAACAGTAACAACTAGCATTTAAATAGTGCTTTAAAAATATTATATGATTGAATCCTCACAACTATTCTAGGTGGTAGGTGTTATTATTACCCCCAATTTACAGATGAGAAAACTGATGAAGAGAGGAGGTTAAGTGACATGTCTAGGATCACACAGCCAGCTGGTAAGTTTCTGAGGCCAGATGCGAAAGAGAGATGCTTGACTTACTATATATTTTCTGCTAATTAATTAACTAATATTTAGGTGGCATTTTGAAATGGCCTCACATATTCAAATGGCTTTTTGTGTGATATAATTACAGAATTTAAGTTATATGAAACCTCAGAGACCATCAAGCCTAGGACCAATGAAGGAAGACTCTATATACATCCAGAGAACTGATAAATAGATGTATGTATCGAATGAATTTACATACACACACATTTGTGTCTAATGTAGCCACCTGTATGGTAGGGAGGGGGAAGGGAAGGAAGGAAAAAAAGAATATTACATGGTAATTTTATTACATATTTAAGAGGAATAGCAAATTGTACATAAGAGATTTGCAGTTTCATGTGCAAGGATCTTTCTTTTTTAAAAAGAAAATCTTACTGTTATGGAAATGCTCATTTTGTTCCATAAATTAAAAATAAAATAAAAATTTTTAAAGTCTAGTACCTCAACAAAAATCTCCCCTATGATATTCCTAAAAGTAGACATGCAGTTAGAAATATTACAGAGGCAGTTCATTCTAATTTTGGAGCATTCTAAATATTAGAAAATGTTTTCTTTTCATCAAACTTCAATGTGCATCTCTACAACTCCCCCACTTATTGCTCCTAGTTCTCTTCTCTGGGGCAAAGCTGGACAATGCTGATCCCTCTTTCACATCACAGCCTTTCTGAAAACAGCTATCACATCACTAGGGCTTTACACAGAGCAAGTGTACCATTGGATGGCCCTTCAAATGCTTGAGGACACCTATCATGTGCTGTCTTCTCTGGGCCAGGAGAATCATCTTGCGCCCCTTTGAAGGATCTTGAAAAAGCCATATTTTCCTGTCCTTTCAACAGCCTCCTCATGCTCTTTTCAGTGGTCTACAACTTATCAATGTCATTGCTAAACTATGGTACCCAGATCATACCCTGCCAGGAACACTTCCTCAACAGCCTACCTGTTTAGGAAAGTGACAGGAAATCCTAGAGAGCATCTATGTAAACCTATAACACTTAGTTACCAGATGGACAAAACTAAAAAGTCACCTCTTCTGCTACAGTATGTGAAAATACTAACAAAGCAGGTCCAAACAAATTATGATACTTAAAAAACTACCAGGCAACCCTCGCTAAGAAGTGAAAGGGGACTAGCTTTAACTCAACTACTATTATTATTCCCTGAGCTTTTCATTCAGATTTCTAAAGGCTTGGTTGCAGAATTGCCAAGGAGGTTTTAAGAGGTATGAGAGCATCTCTTTCAGTCTCCACCCTGTTACAGAACCATTTATGACCAAACAGCAGCCAGGTCAAAGCACCCAAGGACACACACCCTTGCCTCAGGGACTGGTGGGAAAGAATGCTTACTTTATTTTCTGTAAATTGTGTTGTGTCTAGGGGGAGAACAGTAGCTAAACACAATTTAGGACCTGGTAAATGTTTGGTACTGAAACCAACTTTGCATTTCCTTTTAATTGAATATGAAAAGATTTATTACTAGGGGGTACCTATGTGGAGCACAGTCCCTTTCAAGCCACAGAATTTTTCTGCAAGGCACCAACAACTGCTTCTGTGAAAAAGGTACTGTTTATATCAAAAACTATAGGATGGCCAAAGTCCTCCTAGGACCTCTTAAAAAGACCACAGAAGACTGTAGGTCAGATCCCTCAGGTGAGAGTTTAAATTAATATGCCAAATGCACTGAACCAGGGACAAGTGGGAAAGTCCATGACTGACTGGGTCACTAAGGCATACTGCTTCACTAACATTTTATCATCATGAAGCCAATCAAAACACCTAAAATTAATAAAGATTCCTAGGGAGGAAAATGCAACTACAGTACACCACATTCCTCAAATGACTAAAAGCACACTAAAAAAAAAAGGCTGGGAGTTTTAATTACATTGCTTTTTGGTAAAGTAAATCACATGGTCATCATTTTGTATGGTTATCTTACATTTTGGTATTCCCCCTCCTGACTCTAGCTTTGTAGGCATATTGGAGGGGTGGGTATTTGTTGGTCTCTTCATATTTGGATTTACATGACAACAAATGCACATACCTTAAGGGCTCTAGTTCACTATTAAATTTAGGGAAAGATCAGCCTTTCCGGGAATTCTAGTCGCAGAAGCCTTAGGATACATATATCTGTAAAGGCTAGCAGACTGAAGATGATCCAAAAGCCTTACCAGTCCTCTGTTCTGATTTCAAATTCTTGTTACAGGCAGAAAGGAAAGAGATGAGGAGAAAACAATGATGTCCTTGTGGTGGCAAGACAAGTTTTCAATGCTGCAACACTTCCTAGCATTTTCCAAAAACCAGTTTTGCTGGTTCTTTATTATACGACACTGATCTAACCTGCAGAAATTCTGAACAAAGATTTGTTACTGGTAGGATAACTCCATTACTTCTGGAAGTACATGGAATAACTCTCTATAATTACAAATACTCAAGGAAAGAAATGTTTTCTATCTACTTTTTAAAAAAATATATTTTTCACATGTCCACATTAGGAGGAGAGGAACCAAATAGAAATTATTCATACCCAGTCAGATTCCAAGGAGGCAAGATATCCCCATGTGGGTTAGTGGAGTCAGCTTCTATGACATCTCAGAGAAGCCTACTAAATTCAGAGCTAGAAAGGACCTTGGCACATAGCTAGCAAGCGTCTGAAGTGCAGCAGGAATCCAAGTTTTCCTGATTCCAAGGCCAGTGGCTTTAACACTATATACTAGGCGACCCCATCTCAAAAAGGGGCTCTTAGAACTTAAATGCAAATAGGAAATGTTTACCATGTGTAAGCTTCAGGAGTGAGACATGGGGAACAAAATACCTGTCAACAGTCTACAGAAAAAATGTTCTAGAATCTGAAAATGAGTGAACAATTCACGGTACATGAATGTAATGAAATATTACTACACTGCAGAAATGAGACAGACAGATCCAGAGGAACATGGGAAGACTTGTATAAACTGATGCAGAATGAAGCAAGTGAAGCCAAAGAAATAACATACACAATCCCTACAAAAACGTAAATAAAGGCAAATCTCTAAGATGATAAAGCTCATTTCAAATAAGACAGATGTTGGCACTATACTATCAAAGAAAAAGCAAGCATCTTCCAGTTCCCTTATGGACCCCAAAAGTGAAAAGGAACCTACTAAGAACCCTCATCAAGCTGTACAGGGTCATAGATTTAAAGCCTCTTTGAAAAGAATCTTTGTGGTCTTCTTTTCCCATACTTTCTTTCATTTTACAGATGAGGAACCAGGCTCAGAATAGTGAAATAATTTACTCAAGGCCATACAAGAAGTCAACAGCAGAGTCAGGATTCAAAAACAGGTCTTCTGCCTCCAAATCTGGTGCTCTAATAGAAATTTATACATTAATGTTTGTTGGGGAGAGGTAGGATGGTTTTGGAAGCAGCTTTTCTATCAAAACAATATATAGATAAAAATCATTAAAACAAAATGTGGTAATAGTAAAACCCATAGGATAAGAAAGTCAACAAACTAATTTCATCTATTAGGGAACAGATTAGTCTTAAAGAAAAAAAAGGCTATGAGTCATGTAAACTGGGAAGTACCCCAGGAATTCTTTCTAAGTCCAAATTGGCTCTGACCAATGATCTTTTCCTTTACAAAGGGAAAGCAGCCACTTTTTAATTTATAAAATGTTTCCTTCACGCTGGTTAACGAAAATAAAAATTACAGTGCTATATAAAGTATGAGGAACTCTGAACTCTATTTAAAGTATGCATATGTCAAGTGATAATTAAAGATTGAAGCTGCTGACTTTCAGAAGGTCAAATTCGTATTAGATAGGATTGCAAAATCTACCTTGCATGTAAGGAACTTTGTGGAATACGTTTCCTAAACCAGATAAAAGCTCCTGTTCTCAACTAGTCTATAGAATGTTCCAGGTATAGTATGTGAATATGTACGTGTATGTGTTTGCATGTATACACATGTGTATATATACTATATATTGTATATATGTTCCAGGTATAGTGTACGTGTGTATATGTCTCTGCATATAATACTGTATATAATGTACACACACACACACACACACACACACATATATACATATACACACATTATAATAGGAAAATCCCACAAAGTTCCTTACGTGCAAAATAGATTTTGCAATCCTAATACAATACATATCACACATCTCATATAACAGTGTAGTTACACACATATACACATAACAATGACTACTCAATAACAAAGGTGGTAGGTGGGTGATTGTTGGTGTTTAAGTATCATAAGTATCATACTTCTTTAATAACTAGAGTTATTAAATGTCTGTTAATTTTAAATGAATTTAATATGGTATCCCATACCCTTTCCACAGCTTTCATACCAAGCAAGCAACTATGCAAGTATATAATTAAATATCTGACAATGATATCAGTAATCCACAGGTTGTCTTTTCATCTATAATGAATGAAAATAGCAAATCATGATGATGACAAAATTACAGGGATTCTAACAAATGAGTTCATATCCCACCCCCGAGTATAAAGCTGCAACAAGTCCCTATTCTTAGGGACTATGATATGAAAAGTACATTAGTTGGGATCAGGAGACCTACACTCTAGACTAGCAATCAGTAGTCCTCTTTGCTAAACTGTAAAATGAGGGGATCACGTTAGACAAGAAAAGGTGTAGTGGAAAGAACCCCGGCATCCAAGTTCCCCTCTCAGCCAGGTAACAATCTGTGTGAACTCGGACAAATCTCTTCATACCTGGAGAACAGGTCTCCCCCTTCTTTGCTCCAGTACTCCTTAATCTTAGTGTCTTCCCTCTAAGACTAACCCCAATTCATCATTTCTAGAGCTTATTTGTACATAGTTGTTGGCATGTTTTCTCTCTCAAATAAAATGATATCCTCCATGAGGGTAAGAATTATCTTTTTCCTTTCTTTGTATGCCTAGAGCTTAACACAGTGCGTGGCATAATACATGCTAACTGACTGACTATATAAGTAGGTAGCTGGGACTAATAGATGATCACTAGGGTCTCATCCAATTCAATACTCCTGGTCATTCAAAGTTTTCCTACTTCAGGGGTTACAAAGTTATACAAACATTTAAAGTCTAACAGTAGATCATGACTAGGGAGGTTCCCTTGGTCTAGACCAGGGGTGGGGAACCTGTGACCTTCAGGCCACACATGACCGTCTAGGTGCTTGGGTGTGGCCTTTTGACTGAATCCAAGTTTTACAGAACAAATTCTTTTGTTCAGGGGATTTGTTCCGTGAAGTTTGGATGCAGTCAAAGGGCTGCACTTGAAGACCTAGATGGCCACATGGGGCCACAAGCCAAGAGTACTCAGGAAGACGTAAAACAATTGGAATGAGTCAATGACAGAAAACCCACTCCATTTCAGATCAACATACTGTTACTATTACTACTAATATAACAATGCCTTCAGAGTCATTTCTTTTTTGATCCCAAGATAAACAGATGGATCACAGAACTGTTTTACAGAACAATATTGATAAGATATAATTAACAAAATGTTAAGCAGCTTTTCAATAACTCTTACAGTTGTTTATCTTTACAATATTTTTGTCACGGTGTACAATGTTCTCCCGGTTCTGCTCATTTCACTTTGCATCAGTTCATATAAATCTACCCAGGTTTTTTTTTTTTTTTTGGAAAGCATCCTGCTCAGCATTTCTTCTAGTCCTCTTAACAATTTTAAGGATGAGAAAAGATTCACCCATGGAAATCAAATTACTTGTCCATGGTCACACAACTCATTAACGGTTGCTCCATAACCAGGACTGAGGTCTCTAGACTTCTAGTCCAGTGCTTTTTCTTAGAATTACAGTTTCCTAGCTAGAAGGGACCTTTGAAGCTAACTAGTCTAACATTCTCATTTTACAGGTGAGAAACTGAGGACCAGTTAACGAAGGAAACAGCAAATTAAAAATTCAAGATCTGAACCCAGGTCCACTGATACCAAATTCAGCATTCTTTCTAATGTACTTCTCTGCCATGATCTGAGACTTTCATTCAGGATTTTATCTGTTTTGAATATGTTTACAGAAGAACACAGATCTAGACCTGGAAAGGATTCTGGAGATCACCTAGCTGAGTCCCTTCATATTTGCAGATAAGGTCAAATTTGAACTCAGGTTGCTCAGGACTCCAAATCCAGTGCTCTTTACCATACTGCCTTCTTGAGGGAAGAGTTTTCGTTTTGTCTCTTATTCTTCAATTTCATGTCGTGCCTGGTAAGAGAGCAGGTACTTCATAAAAGCTTGTAAAATTAATGGTTCAACAAATATTTTTGGGTCCAAGTTCAAGTCTTGGGCTATTAAATTATAAAACATCTTGCTTAGTATTTCTTGAATTGAGTTGGAAGACTATTCAAATTTGGGTTAAGTTCCATGTTTTAATTCAAAAAGTCTTGCTGTCTCCATGGTCAGGATGCAAATCAGATCTTTAAAGAAAAAATAGAAAGGTTGTTGATACTGGAAACTAGTTGCTTCCCCATATTTTCTTTTAATTCATCCTCATCTCAGAAGTGGTACCCAAGAAAAAATCCTTTAAAAAAAAACCCCTAAAAAAAAAGTCTAATTGCACCAGAAAGTAGTCACTTTCCTAATCCTTCACCACACATTAAATAGTTTCCAGACACAAAGGTATGCAGTCATGTTGGTATTAAGGAAATCTCAAAGATTTAGAAACAGCATATTTCATGGCAGATGAAATTGTTATGAATTTCAAGTAACTAAGAAAAATCCCCCTAGTTCTAAGAATGCTGTGTTAAATCAAATGAGTAATATTCACTGAGTGCCTATTAGAAATGAGGCTCCTGGGTGATCAGTTATCCAACCACAACTATAGACAGCTGGTAGTTTCTTCCCATATACTCCTTATTTTCATTAAGACAACAAAGTAAACAGGGCAAGAGGTAGAGAAACAATTTATATCTGCCATAATGGATTTTCTTAATTACTGTGAAAAATTTTATAATGTTTTTCTTAGTACCAACAGTAACTGTAAACGTTTTTAAGGAGTAAAAAACACAGAAGTTAAGATAACTGGTAAAATAATGACACATGAGAAGACCTTCCCATGAGTAAACAAGACAGGATAAATTTTTCATTTAGATGAAGGAACAGCTAATTGAGAAAACTGTTAACAAGTGAACAAAAGAAAAAACTTAAAAGGTAGATTGCCTTTGGCGAAACTACCTCTTAAGACACCTCTTTACCTCTCTCCCCACCCCAAAAACTATCCCCTTTAAAGTAAAGTGGGAAACCACAAGTTGAGACAGCACACAAAGTACTGGGACACACCCTCTGGCCCCTGGAAAGCCTTCCTGATCATAAATTGGATGGGTCCATCCAACCAGTTATAAAATAAATGTTCCTTTATATCCAGAGACAACATAAAGAGGTAAAGTTTAATAGGCCCAAAACACCCTAATCAAAATAGGAATTTCTTCTGGGGAAGACTAACAATGAATAAGGAAGAGTTTTCAAAACAAGTAAAATTCAGGGGTTGGAAGAATGGCTCCCCAATGATGTAACTCTGATATTTCAAAGTGGACAATGCTTCAGCAGCTCCTGGAATCTGCTTGTTCCAGGCTCTTATCTCTCTGCCATCAGGGAGTGAAGGCAGACTTCTGTTATCTTTGAAATTCCTTTCCCTGTATATAATCACTTCTACATCTTCCCAAAGTTCGGGTAATGCTGAGTTATAGGACAGAGTTTGGGAATTAGAAATCCTAATTCTAGCTATACAACCAGGCACTGTTAAGAATGACATTTTCTGGCCTCTAAAAGGATTCTGGTGCAACAGAACCTACAAAAAGACAGAGTGAAATAATTTTTCAGTTTAAGATAACCTAGAAGCACTTCAGGAAAGGTCTGTCTCACTTGGGTAAAAGGGGAGTACAGGCGGTATCTAGGCAAGCCAATAACAGGCTCTTAACAACAGCACAAATCGGCAACTGAGACCCCTTGGTCCTGGCTCAGAAGACCAGCTATGATGACTCCAGATCCAGCACAGAAGGCAAACTGCCAACTCCACGCCAAAAGGCACAACTAGGCCAGGCCACCCCAGTGTAGTGCACAAGCTGCCAACACCAGAGGCTCCAGCACAGAATGCCAGTAACCAGCTTCTGGGCCCTAGCACAAGAAGTCTGGGATAGTGCATCAGGAGCAGAACTCAATGTTAAAGGCCATGAAATAGACACACACACAAACACACACACACACACGCAAAAGAGCACAATCCAGAAAAGAGTCCTGACCATAGAACGCTACTATGGCAACAGGGAGGATCAAAACACAAACTCAGAAGAGGACAACAATGTCAAAATGCTTGCATGTGAAGCCTTAAAGGGGAGTATGAATTGGTCTCAAGCCCAAAAAGCCTACTTAGAAGAGCTCAAAAAGGCTTTTAAATATCAAATAAGCGGGGTAGAAGAAAAACTGGGAAAAGAAATACGAGCTATGCAAGAGAGTCAACAGCTTCAAAAAGAAAGGACAAGAACTGTCAGAAGAAAACAATTCCTTAAAAAATACAATAAGTCATATAAAAAAAATCCACTGAAAAAAATAATCCACTAGGCAAGTGGAAGTTAAGGACTATATATATATGACTACAGGACATCGAGAATCAGTCAAAGTGAAATGAATGAAAAAATGAGAAAATGTAAAATATCTCATTGGACAAACAAATAACCTGGAAATTAGATCCGGGAAAGATAATTTCAGAATTACTGGACTACCTAAAAGACATGATAAAAAAAAAAAAAAAGCCTGGACAGCATCTTTCAAGAACCTACCAAGGAAAACTGCCTTGATATCCTAAAACCAGAGGGTAAAATAGTGTTTGAAAGAATCTACCAATCACTTTCTTGAAAGAGATCCCAAAATGAAAACTCCAAGGAATATTGTAGCCAAATTCTAGAATTCTCAGGTCAAGGAGAAAATACTACAAGAAGCCAGAAAGAAACAATTCAAATGCAAAGGAGCCACAGTCAGGATTACACAGGACATAGCAGCTTTTACATTAAAAGTTCAGAGGGTTTGGAATATAATATTCCAGAAGGCAAAGAGTTTGAATTACAACCAAGAATCAACTACCCAGCCAAACTGTGCATAATCTTTCAGGAAAGAGATGGACATTAAATGAAATAGGGGACTTTCAAACTTTCCTGATGAAAAGATCAGAGCTGAATAGAAAATGATCTTCAAATAGAAGAAGCAAGAGAAGCATGAAAAGGTAAACAGGAAAGAAAAGAACATGTTATTCAATAAGGTTAAATTGTTTACATCCCTACAGGGAAAGATGACAGCTGTAACTCTTGAGAACTATATCTCTACTGGGGCAGTTAGAAGCAGTATACATAGGGAGTGTGGGTATAAACTGACTTTGATTTGATGATATAAAAAAATTAAGGGGTAGGAAAAAAGGATTGTACTGGGAGAAGAAAGGGGGAGGCAGGATATGGAAAATTACATCATATGAAGCAGGAAAGAGGGAAAGAAGGGAGGGGGAAGAGCATTATTTGAACCTTACTCTCATTGGATCTGGCTGAAAGAAGGAATAACATACACACTTAGTTGGATATAGAAATTTATCTTACTCTATAGGGAAGAAAGAGAAAAGGGAAAGACAAGGGAGGACAGGGTTACAGAATGGAAGGCAGAGGCAGGAGGGGAAAGAGGAAAGAAAAGGGAAGGGGAAGTAGACAGAAGGAAGGGCAGATGGAGGAAGGTAGTATCAGAAGCAAAACACTGGAGGGACAGGGTGAAAGGAGAGAGAAAAGTATAAATGGGGGGAAGAAATAGAATGGAAGGAAATACACAATTAATAATCATAACTGTGAACGTGAATGGAATGAATACTCCCATAAAACTGAAGCAGAGCACAGTGGATTAAAAACCACAATCCTACAATACAATTATAAAAGCAAAAACAGATCTCATTAAAATAGATAAGGCAGGAAACTACATCTTGCTAAAAAGGTACCATAGACAATGAAGTAATAACAATACTAAACATATATGCACCAAGTGGTATACCATCCAAATTCTTTGACAGGAAGAAATAAAAGCCACTATTATACTAGTGGGGGACCTCAACCTCTCCCTCTCAGAACTAGATAAATCTAACCACAAAATAAACAAGAAAGAACTTAAGGAAATGAATGGAATTTTTGAAAAGTTAAATATGATAGACCTCCAAAGAAAATGGAATGGGGATAGAAAGGAATATACCTATTTCTCTATGGTACATAGCACCTAAACAAAAACTAACCATGTATTAAGAGCATATAACCCTCACAATCCAATGCAGAAAGGCAGAAATATTAAGTGCATCCTTTTCAGGTCATGATACAATAAAAATTATATGCAACAAAGGGCCATAGAAAGACAGATTAAAAATTAATTAGAAGCTAAATAATCTAATCTTCAAAAACGAGTGGGTCAAACAACGAAATCATGGAAACAATCAATAATTTCATCAAAGGGAACAACGAGACAACATAACAAAATATATGAAATGCAGCCAAAGTGGTTCTTAGGAGAAATGTGAATATCTCTAAATACTTACATAAAAAAATTGAGAAAGAAAAGATCAATGAAATTGGGCATGTAACTAAAAAAGCTAGGAAAAAGAACAAATTAAAAATCCCCAATTAAATACTAGATTAGAAATTCTGAAAATCAAAGGAAAGATTAATAAAACTGAAAGAAAATTATTGAACTAGTAAATCAATCTAAGAGCTCATTTTACAAAAAACCCCAATAAAATAGGTAAACCTTGGGTCAATTTAATTAAAAAATAAAAATAAAAAAAGAAGAAAACCAAATTACCAGCACCAAAAATGAAAAGGGTAAATTTATCTACCAATGAAGAAATTAAAGCAATCATTAGGTGCTATTTTGCCCAACTATGCCAATAAATCTGATAAGTGAAATGATGAATGTTCACAAGAATATAACAGAGAAAGAATATTATAGGTCAATTTCCCTAATGAATTTTGGTGCAAAAATTTTAAATAAAATATTACCAAAGAGATTACAACAATTTATTACCAGAATAATACACTGTGATCAGGTGGGATTTATACCAGGAATGCAGGGATAGTTCAACATTAGGAAAACTATCAGCATAATTGACCATATCAATAACAAAACCAACAGAAATCGTATTATCTCAATAGATGCAGAAAAAGCTTTTGACAAAATACAGCACCCATTCCTATTAAAAACAACAGAATGCATAGGAATAAAGGGAGTTTTCCTTAAAAAATGATATTAAGTACCATCTACCTAAAACCATCAGCAAGCATTATATATAATGGGGATAGCTAGCTTTCCCAATAAGAGGAGGGGTGAAACAAGGATGTCCACTGTCACTACTATTATTCAACACTGTACTAGAAATGCTAACTATAGCAATATGAGAAGAGAAATTGCAGGAATTAGAACAGGGAACGAGGAAACAAAACTATCATTCTTTGCAGATGATATAGTTTTATACTTAGAGAACACTAGAGATCAGCTAAAAATTATTTGAAAAAATTAACAAGTTTCAGGATATAAAATAAGCCCACATAAATCACCATCATTTCTATATATTACCAACAAAGCTTAGCAGCTAGAGATAGAAAGAGAAATTCTATTTAAAGTAACAATAGACAATATAAAATATTTGGGAGTCTACTTGCCAAGACAAACCTAGAACTATTATCAACACAAAACCCTTTTCACAAAAATAGTCAGATCTAAACAACCGGAAAAATATCAATTGTCCATGAATAAGCTTAGTTAATATAATAAAAATGACAATTCTACCTAAATTAATTTGCTTATTCAGTGCTATTCCAATCAAGCTACCAAAAAATTATTTTATAGAGCTAGAAAAAATAACAAAATTTATCTGGAAGAACAAAAGACTAAGAATATCAAGGGAATTAATGAAAAAATGCAAAAGAAGGTAAACTATCCGAAGCAGATCTAAAACTGTATTATAAAAGTGGTAATCTATTATCACTATTTAGTATTGGCTAAGATATAAGCTATTTGGTATTGGCTAAGAGTGGTGGATCAGTAGAATAGATTAGATATAGTAAATGACTATAGTCATCTACTGTAATAAACCCAAAGACTCCAGTTTCTGGGATCAGAACTAATTATTTGACCAGAAATTGCTGGGGAAACTGGAAAAGTATGGGAGAAACAAGGTATAGATCAACATTTTATCCATATACCAAGATAAGGTCAAAATTGGTACATGATTTAGGCATCAAAGGTGATAGGATAAGCAAATTAGGAGAGCAAGGAATAGTTTACCTGTCAGATCTATGGTACAAACAAGTGACAGAAAATGTTATGAAATGCAAAATGGCTAATTCTGATTACACTAAATTAAAAAGTTTTTGTACAAACAAAACCAAGGCAACCAAGGTTAGAAGAAAAGCAGAAAGATGGGTAACAATTTTTATAGTTAGTGTCTCTGATAAAGGCTGAGTCAAATTTATAAGAATACAAGTCATTTCCCCAGGTGATAAATGATAAAAGGATATGTATAGGCAGTTTTCAGATGAAGAAATTAAAGCTCTCTATAGTCATATGAAAAAATGCTTTAAATCACTACTGATTAGAGAAAGGCAAATTAAGCATCTTTGAGGTACCACCTCACACCAATCAGATTGGCTAACACGATAGAAACGGGAAATGATAAGTGCTGAAGATATGGGAAAAATTGAACACTAATGCACTGTTGGTGGAGTTGTGAACAGATCCAACCATTCTGGAGAACAAACTGGGACTATGCCCAAAGGGTTATAAAACTGCATTTATTTTGATCTAACAATACCATTAGGTCTGTATCCCAAAGAGATCATGAAAAAGGGAAAAGGACGCACAAGCACAAAAATGTTTATAGCAGTTCTTTTTATGGTGGCAAAGAATGGGAAATTGAGGGAATGCCCATCAAATGCCTGAACAAGTTGTGGTATATGAATGTAATGGGTAGCAGGCAGATTTCAGAAAAACCTGGAAAGCCTTACATGAACTGATGCTGAGTGAAGCAAGCAGAACATTGTACACAGAACAGCAACACTGCGCTAGCATCAACTGTGATAGCCTTGGCTCTTCTAAGAAATACAATGATCCAACTCAATTCCAAAAGACTCATAATGAAAAATGTTAACCACATCCAGAGAAAGAACTGTGGAGTCTAAATGCAGATCAAAGCATACTATTTTCACTTTTTTGTTTTCAGGGTTTTTTCCCTTTAGTTCCGATTCTTTCACAACATGACTGATGTGGAAACATGTTTATTGTACACATATAATTTACATAAGAAATGAAGAAAAGAAGGAATAAAAATTTGAAACTAAAAATCTTACAAAAATGAAAACTATCTTTACATGTAATTGGGAAAAATAAAATATGATTAAGTGAAAAAACAAACAAGAACATTTTCCTGTGCATGGAATTAGATTTTTAAAAATTTCTCAAAGTCCATTTTATTTCTAAATTTCAACTTATATGAGTCATTACAACAAAAATACCTAGTAACCTTTAAGATTCATTATAAGATGAAGAAATTATCTTTACCTTGTCCTAAAAATTAGACCAAATCTAAAAATTTTGGTAAAAATACTATGTTAATACTGTTTTTACATCACATTCATTTCTGACTATATTCTCTCTTCCTTTCCTCCCCTATAAAGCTTTCTCTCACAACAAAAACATTAAAAGTCAAAGAAAAACAATCTGCAAAAGCAACCAACACATCAATTGTGCCTGACAATACATGAAATATACCAAAATGGTCAACCACCTCTACAATAAAAGAGAGGTACATTTTCTTCATTCTTTCCTGGAGTCAAGCTTGGTTATAAATATACAGTTTCATGTTACTGGTTTTTTCTGCTGACACTGTTGTCGTTATGGTGCATATTAATTTTCTGGTTCTTACTTCACTCTGAATAAGCTCATTCATATAAATCTTCCAATGTAGCTGATTTCTTCATAGTCATCTTTTCTAACAGCCCTTCTATTACATATCCTATAACACAATTTGTCTAGCTTTCCCCAATTGACAGCTATCTATTTTTTTCCTAGTTTTTTTGCTGCCACAAAAAGTAACACTATGAATATTTTGGTATAATAAGAACTTTCTGTCTTTGACTTCCTTGGGGGTATATGCCTCACAGTGGCACCTCTGGGTCCCAAAGGGTAAAGCACATTTTTAGTCACTTATTTAAAAGCATAACTTCAAGTTTCTTTCCAGAATGGTTAGATTTATTCACAGCTTGACCAACAGGGTATTAGTTTCTCTATCATCCTTTGACACTTGCCTATTTCCATGTTTTCTCATCTTTGCCAGTTACTTTAATTTGCATTTCCTGATGTGAAGCACTGGAATGGTCCGTAAATAGAAAAGGAAAGACTCGGCCTTGGGTAATCAATCAACCTTTAAATAATCAAGAGTTAATTCTATTTCACTTTGCCTTTTCCTACATGGAGGCTAAGACTAAATTTAACAGGAAGGACACAAGATTCCATTATCTGTACCAAGACTTATTTGCCACGCGTTTACATGTGCAAGGGCTATGCTGAATGCCCTATAGTTAGCATTTATAAAGCTCTTTGCAATTTGCAAAGCACTTTAGAAGCAGCCTCATTTGAGCCTCACAACAATCTCAGGGATTATAATCCCCATTTTACAAATGAGGAAACCTAGGCAGACAGAGGTCATTTAACCTGTCTAGAGTCACATAGTTAATAATTGTTTGCAGCTCGATTCAAACTCAGGTTTTTCTCACCCAGGGCCCAGCACTTTATTCAACATGAACAAATGGGGATACACATAAAAACCTCAAGACTGGAAAATAAAGAAGGGCTGCATATGAATGTAAAAATCTTCCATTATGGATATACTTACATAGATCTTTAGGTTTTTATATACCTGAGAGAAAACAGTGCATGCAAGTTATGTGTAAATTACATTTTCAAAAAACAGGTGGGCAGGGCAGAAGTCATTCTATTTTATTTGAGATTAGTCCAGAATATAGGTCAGTAGTACTACAATGTTATTTTTAAAGTGCCCAAACTTAGTCAAGTTAAATGAGCAAAGAAATACGTGATTCCTTTCCATACTTCTACCACACTCTCATTTGCTCAGCAGTAATTACTAAATATAGCCTAAATTTTGGGAGTCACTCAAGACTTAAAACAGTTGTCAAATAAGCCAGAACACTGGATTTGGAGTCAGGGCACCTGGGGTCCAAACTCACCTCTGCCTCTTATTACCCATGTGACTGTCTACAACTTACTTCACCTTTCTAGGGGTGAGTTCCCTCATGGGTATAATGAAGGGGTTGGACTAGAAGGCCTCTTCCAGGTCTAAGTCTATGATCCTGTGGTACAAAGAGCTCTAGACTAATTTGTAGTCCTAAAAACAAAGACGTTTTTTCAAACATTATTTATACAGCTGGAATTCCCACTTAAGTTGGGAAATTAGCATAAATAATATCCAGTCAAACTTTAAACTAAATCTCAGTCCAACTTTCACAAGTCTCAAACACTGATGAGTTTTGAATCCTAGCCACCCCTCCCCCATCCATGTAGGGCTTCCAAAGAGCAACAAAGAAAGCCTCAAAGTAAGATTCAGATTCAGGGACTGACATGGCAGACACTTTTTTGGGACAAACATACACCTGCAGTCAGCAACATGAAAAGCACTTAAAATGCCATTTTAATATGCGGCTTTTTTTTAGTCTGTAAATGGAAACCAGTAACTTGTTTTATGATCAACAGTAGACATGGTTTGAGCCAGGGGTCTACAGAATATAATGCAAAGGAACAGCTGGCAATTATCTGGCTAACTTAATCAGATAATCCAAGCCTAAAAATTCACTCTGGTGCAAGAACAGCCTAGATTGGCTGTCTTCATTGATTAAATGAACCATGTAATTACCAAATCTCCCTTTTACTTTGCTGTCTAGACAGCACTTTGGTGTGTGGAAAGTGAGCTCTTTAAAGACCCTCATAGAGTATAGAGTAGTATAATCTGTGGTAGAGTCTATTCATCAAATCCCAAATGGATCAGGCCAACTAAAGAGAAGTTTTCTGAAGAACATTTTAAAATTTGTAAGAGGCCCACATGGTTTCTAACCACAGGGCACAGTCTTTGCATAATGAGCAAATGAACAAAAACCTTTAAAATATACCAACTGCCTGACAAATCATAATTAGAATAAGAGATTATTCAAATTTAAAAAATGGAAAAATAGTATCTGAAACTATAAAATATTTTGGGTTAAAAAAATCATTCTAGTAATATGAAAAGTCTTTAATGATTTTAATGCTAACTAAAAAATGTAGTATACAATCTAATCCCTACCACAGACAGTCTCAGTGAACTGTTGCTAAACATTCTATTACCACTATTTGAAAGTGCATTAAAATATCACAAATGAAGGCAGCTTCTAGCCATTTGCAAGGGGTGAAATATGAAACAATTTACTTAACTTCAGCTTGTTCATTTGTGAAAGGAAGAAATTGGACAGGGTGATCTCTAAAGTTCCTTCTACCACTGTGGAAAAAAAAAAGGGTCAAATTCTTTCTGTGTATGTTTCTTTGTAAGTTTCCACTCATCATTCCAGTTTCAGAGAAGCACAGAATCATGGCATTGGAGAGCATCTTAGTGACTATCCTATCTAACCCCTACCTAAAGCATGAATTTCCCCCGATATTAACACTTACTCATGGTTCATGGCTTAAAGTAAAGCACTTTACATACATCTCCATCTTATCTGACCTGTATAAAACCTTGCAAATAAGTGGTGCAGCTTTATTATGCTCATTTTAGATGGAATTTAAATGACTGCTCCAAGGTCACAAGGTTAGTAGCCTTGATTAAACTCAGGCTTTTCAGAGCTTTCTTCTACATCAGTGTCGTCAACCTCAGATAGAGCCCTGAAAACAGCAAGCTAAAAACCACAAATTAACACTGTGTACATTGTATTGTATTTTTATAAAATTCTTTTGTTAAACATTCCTAAATTACATTTTAATTTTGTCAGGGAGTTTTGCAGGCAGGGACAGGTTAGCCTAGAATTTGATGCCTCTTCTCTCCACACGACTCTAATGCATCTACCACATCCCAAAGAACAGGTCATCCAAGCTCTGCTTCAAAACACTCAGAAATGGAAAAGCCCGTTCATGAAGTAGCCCATTCCCTTTTTGTACAATTATAACTGTATGTATTGTCTTACTCAATTAGAATGAAAGCTCCTTGAGGGAAGACTGTCTTGCTTGTTTGTGTTTTTATCCTTAGCCCTTAAGCACAATGCCTGACATACAGTAAAGTGCTTTATAAATCCTTTTTATTTCATTCATTCATTAATTCACTCATTTACAGTTGAAATTTGTCTTGCTATAACCTCAACCCATTGGTCCTATCTCTACCCTCTTGAACCAAATAGAGTAAAGTTTAATTCCTTTTCCCTATGATAATCCTTCAAATATCTTGAGACCAGGATCATGACTATAACCTCTGACTGAGTTCCTGCCAACCTTCCCCTTAAACCATAGTGGCTCAGAATTGCACACATCATTCCAGATGTGGCAGTTTTCAGGGGAACTAACATCTTCCTCATTCCAGATGATAAAACACCTATTTCCATCAATGCGGCTTAAGGTCACATTAGCTTTCTGGTGCTTTAGCACAGCAGAAAGAACAGAGTACCTGGAGCCAGAGACCTTAGAATGGGCTGACCAGATGTATTACCATGGGTAAATAAGGTAAATAATTACTCCAAGAAGCTTTCTCACCTACAAAATGAGAATAATAATATCAGGAGAGGGTTGTAGGTAGGAAAGTTCATAAACCATAAAACTCTGAACTTACTAGCTATTTCCTAAACTCCACAATGATTTTCTACTTCAATGATTTTTTTCAAGCTGTGCCTCACCCTGGTGCCACTGTATCCCACTGCCCCCTTTAAAATGTAAGGATTTTAAAGATAAATCCTTATCTTTTCTCAAGGTGTTTTCTGTATCTTTCATGAAGCCTTCCTAGATTCCTCCAGTTGTCAGCACTGTCCTTTTCCCTCACCAAATAACACATTACAGTTAAAGCTTAAAAAGGCCAACATCTCCCACTCTATCTGGAGCCGTCTCCAGTTGTGCTGAGCAATATCTGACCACTGGACCCGGTCCAGTGGCTCTGGAGGAGAAAGCGAGGCTGGTGACTTATACAGCCCTCCCTCACTTAAATCCAATTCACTTGCATGTCATGGCATCACCTCCCTGATGTCATAGTCCTCTTCCAGAACCAAAGACAAGAAACAACAACAAGATATTACTTATCAGGACAGACTGTGAGAGGCATCACGGATAGAAGGCCAGCCTAGGTTTCAGGACCTAGGTTAAATCCTGCTTGGTACACAGGCTTGGATGTGACAAGCACAACTTCACTGTTTAGTGCCTCAGGCAAGTCTCTAGGCCAGTATAAATTTTAGAAAAGTGATTCATCTGCATTTGTGGAAAGCTTTTCCTCACCAGGAACTCCCTACTCTGAATCACAGCAGAGCAGGGATGGCTTTATTTGTGCATAGCTTAGCACCTAGCATAGCACCTGGGATATATTAAATGTTTAATAAATGTGCGTTGAATTGAATTAGTAAATGAAAAAGCTCCCTCATCTTTTTCACTAGGTAGGAGACCATCAACAGAACTGTAGATAAAGCTAAAACAAAGGAAAGTAAAGCGCTAGTAAGAGCTGTAGGCAGTAATCTAAACAAATCACAGCTGTGCTGCCTAGAACATGCCCACAAGAATGGTTTCACATTAATATTTATATAGAAAAGAGAAACAATGCTGGAGTAGAAACAGCTGGGGTTAAGAGGCAAGAGATTAGATTCTAGATGGCATGACTTTGGACAAACCCTTTTACACACTTTGTGACTCAGGCCTGGGCTTTGCCAGTTCTAAGATCCTAAACATCTGGCTTCTTTTTCATAACTTCTAGCAAAAATGACAATTATGATGCTGAGATATAGAAACATGAGGAACGATTATGATGCTGAGATATATGAAGTTTGCCAAATTCAAAAGATTATTTAAAGCTCAACTACAACAATTCAAAGAATACACAGACATCATAAAAATGAAATAAAAAATCGTTCATAATTCTATTGCGCTTTGGGGATTTACAAAGTGTTTTCCCCAAAACTATTCTGTAAAGTACACAAACAAGTATTATTTTCTTCTACTGAAGATGAAACTGAGGACTGAGATATTAAATGACTCGGTCGCTATCATACAATTAATGTCATTAGAGTCAGGGTGGGGACTTGAATCTATAGGTCTCTTGATTCCAAACCTTTTTCCCCAATTTCATGCTGTTCCTCAATGCCACAGAGATTTAATTAGGGTTCTTTTACAGATCTGTAATGCTGCTTACTATCATTCCCAGTTCTGGCTGGTACCAGCCAATTCTATTAGACAAATTAAGAGCTGGAGAAACCCTAGGTACTAGCTCTGCATTGTTTAATATATCTTTGAACAGCTTCAAGAAACCAAAAATGAAAGACAGCAACTGTTCAACTGCTCCGCTTTTCTTGGTTAGAAGCTTCAACTTAAAATACCACTTCAAAATCTAACCAAAATTGCACAGTGAATTACTGATCACTGCTAGTCAGTTATGACTGCTATTTTATTTTTCAGATAAGCGTGGCAGTTCATTCCTTTTTCTAAGTGGCACCTACCTGTCATTGTTGATTTAGATGTTTTCAGAAGAATTTCTTGTTCTCAGGTACAGCTGTGAGTAATGGGGAGTTCAAATTCTGACTCCACTGGAGTGGAATTATTTTAAAAAGGACTATGGTTCTCCCAAGCTCTCAAGTTCAAGTGTGTCTCTTCTTCCCAATTTGATTACTTTTGTTTTTTGGATGTATGTGGCTAGAGAAACAAAGCCCATACAAACATAAGGAAGAGAGCCTGTCATCCTTATTCTACCAGTAAGGAGCAAAGAATGTGGATGAGAAATTTCCAAAATTTCCAAACAAGGACAAAGCTTCCATGATTGCCCTTAGTTTTGGAAAAAAATTTTCCCTTTTTCCATGAAGGCAGATCCTCCCCCGCAGGTGTTGTTTGCTTTTTAAAAGGAGCAGGGATATGTAATGATATGTTGAGAAGAGAGTGAAATGGTCAAAAAAGACTGAGCAGTTATGGCAGTGATTTTATTTTTATAAACTTTATTCTACTTCAGTCTGGTTGCTCAGTATTTCAATGAATCACATGTTTTTAAAAAAAAAATCACACTTAAAAAAGGTTAATAAATTGACTTAATAAACTTTAGCAACTTAAAAAACAAAAGACACTACTCTGTAGAGAGGCCTTACCAGAAAATAAAAATTTAAGTTGAATGCACTAACCCACTTAACTAACTTTTCTATGCAACTTTGGGCAAGTTAAAACCAACAGAGGCATCAACTTCCTCTTCTGTAAAATGGGTCTATTAAAGTACCTCAAAGAACTGTCTGTGAAGAGCAAACAAAAAAAAAGACTGTAGTTTGTTTTCTTATCCAGGCCCCAACAGGGACTATGTTTCCCTGCTACATCTGCCATGTCAGAGCTTTGTGTCTCTAGTGCTGACTAACCCCAGGGCTCACCAGAGGCATCGTGGCTAGGGGAGGACACTGGAATTAGGCAAGAAAAACATTAGACTCTAGAGGCAGAAGAACTGAGTTTGAGTTTGGCTTCTGCTACTTACTAGTCAGTCGTCTGGCTTTGGCAAAGTCATGTACCTTCTCAGTCTATGTCATCATCTACAATGAGGGACTAATACTCATACTCACAAATTACAAACTGTAAAAATCCATCTACTTCAAA
Organism: Pseudochirops corinnae; assembly: GCA_028646515.1. Taxonomy (NCBI): domain Eukaryota; kingdom Metazoa; phylum Chordata; class Mammalia; order Diprotodontia; family Pseudocheiridae; genus Pseudochirops; species Pseudochirops corinnae. Next base: position 211,006,848 of record CM053587.1, read on the forward strand.
AATGTCAAGGATTCAGGATATCAATGATACAAGTATTCTCTTCACAACACAGATCATAATTCCTTAATGCATCAGCAAGCAAATCATCATCCTGTGGCTAATCTTGTCATGGCACCTGTCTGAACTTAGGAAGGCCAGTCTTCAGATGACTGAAATAAATTCCTCCCCCCATACATATTTATATATATGTAATAATCTGTATAAATGTTATAAAGGGATTACGAACCTATCAATATTTAATTTTACAGTATATAAATAATGTAAATGA